>JAMPIO010000111.1:0-358606 GCA_024699865.1 Aphelenchoides fujianensis
GAGCGAGCGAGCGAATGGACGGAGAGTTGCTTCACTGTCTGTTGTTGATTTGCTTGATGCAAATTTCCATCGAGCGAGTTTCGTCTCGTGCTGCTGCTTTTGCGTTCTGTGTTGGCTGCCACGAGCCAACCGGTCGAGTGCCGCCTTCTCGCCGCCGACGAGTTCCGAAGGGACGGCCAGCGTTCGCTGTTAGCAAAGAAGACCTGATGGCGGCCGAGTGGACAACGGGCGCGCAAAACGAACAACGCGGTTCGAGTGACCTCATTTTGGCGCGCGGCCCGCTTGCCGCCGAGCGGCCATCTGCCCTCGCTCGTGAGCAAACGGAAAGCGGAAAGCGAGCAGTTGGTCCCCGGCTTTCTTTCGGCCGCTTGCCCTCGCGCGTCCACGCGGTGGCTTTCCGCGCGGTCATTCGGGCAGTTGGGCGAACAAGCGAGTAGCCGGCCGCGGACACTTTTCTTCTCTGTTGCGGCCAAAGTCGATAGCATTTCGGGCAGAAACATTGGTCTTCTAATCGATTGCGATGAAAGACGTTGCTGGGGACGACGAGGTATTTTTTGCTTATTTTCTTCACATTTCCCCGTCGGTTGCTTTCAGTTCGTTGTGAATTTTATTCACCGCATCGGCTACTACGACAAAGGAAAAGAGCAACGCGTGTTCAAATGGCGAGAAGGACACAAAGTCGAAGACCTCTTTGACCGCTCTTCCGACGTCCATTGCTGCTATCGTTCGGATTACTCGTCGGCTCGTGTTTTCGACGGCCGTTCGAACGCAAAGCTTCCTTTCGACCATTTTTTGGAGAAGGGAGGCGTTTACAAGATCGAAACCGAAGAACATGTGAGCGGAAGGTAGTTTTTACCCACTTTCTGTCATTTTTAGACCGTGAAAGTACAGTTGAAAGTGAACAACGAGCCGAGCAAACAGGTGAACGTTCCGCAAAGCCTCTTCGTCCGAGAGCTGCCTATTGGACGAGGCTCCGGCATTTGGTCGGTCGACAAGTGGCGTCCCGTCAACGGATACCTGCCGCTTGACCGCTACGCATTCGTCGAAGATGGCGGTTCGTACTGGATTAAGACGTGCGACCACTCATGCATTCGATTCGGCGATTGGGTCTCCGGCGGTCTGCAGCGCCTCGTCTCGAAGCTTCCGATCGGGAAGAAGCAAGCGGACGTCGAGGCCGGTACTGACGGCGAAGAGCGAACTACCAAGCTGAAGTGAGCATTTGTGCATCCCTGGAATTCATCGCATCCGTTCAGATCCAGCATTCCGACCGGATGTTCGTGCTGTCTGCTCACATTCGCGCTCATCGTCGCCTTCTGTCTCGTGCTCCTTTTTGTAGGGTTGAACCTGCAGCCGACGACGCCGTTAGTCACGGTCAGGACCGCTCCTACCACAAAAGTAAGCACGTGAGAAATGGTTGATGCTTGACTCTGCTGTTCGTTCGTTCAGGCACCGACCACAAGGTTCACGAACATCCGCACGCGTCCACCACAACTCCAGCGACAGCAACGAGCAGCAAGCAGAAAGACGGAGGGGTTCTGACGGCCCTAAAAGAACTGAGCAGCAAGTTTGATGCTCAACAGTCGGCTATGCTGGAGATGCGAACCGCCTTCACCGCGCAACTCAACGACCAACAGTCGAAGTTCGAGGAGATTCAAGCGGCCAACGAGGAGAACGTGGCGAACCTCACGGCGACGATCGTCGAGCTCAAGCAGCAAATCGCTGATCTGCACCGAGTGAACGTCTCCATTGCATCCACTCCGCTCTACACCTGCGAGCCGAAGCCCGAACCCAAAGACGAACTCAGCATTTGGGCAAAACTTGGACTTTCTCTTCTTAGTGGTGTTCTTGTATGCCTTCTTTTGGGTGTTATTGTATTGCTTGTTTTGCTTCTTCGCTGGCTTGTGGATTTCGTTTGCGAGAAGGTTTCTTCGTCCCGCCGTTGAAATAAATCGATTCTTCCGTCGTGGCAGAAAATAAACGACAGGCAACTCAGCTAGATGTTCTGGAAGATCTCGTTCAATGCGATCAAAGACGAACAGTACCGCACAAATAGTTACAGATAGGTAGGGAGAAAAGAGAACACGGGCATTCGGGGAACTCGGGTGAACAAACGCGGGGATAACTGGACTGGAGGGTGTTCAGAACAAGAGGCTTATGACCGGTTGACTAAAAGCAAAGGAATGTACACGAACTAACAATCGGGGAGGTCACGAATTGAGCCATTTTTTGCTGCCAATAATCGTCTGCACAAGGCGGCGGCCAGCCGAATTCGAGTTCGGGCATGAGCGAGTTGGAATTTGCATGAGCACAAGTAAAGCAAAGGGCGCTTGGAGCGTCCTGCTCATTCGTTCTTCCACTCTCTGCCGAGCCCAGGCGCTTCTTTTGGCCGCTCTCAACTCGAAATGTTCGGTCGTTTGGCCGTTGCCCTCCTGCTCGTCGTCGTGCTCCTCGCTGCCGTCGGGTGCGCGGGCGAAGAGGCCGCGTGTTTCGAAGCCAAGAACGGAAAGACGTGAGTTCTCCCTCGTACCCTCCGCTCCCGCTCACCCTCTTGTTTGCAGCGAGTTGCAGCCCGCCTGTTCGAATGGATCGGTCACGTTGGAGCTGAAGAAGAAGAGCTTCTCGTTCGCTCTTCGCATCGTCAAAAATCCCGTCCCGCCCGAGTGAGTCCAATAGAGCGCTTAATTACCTTGCCACCGGTTCTTTAGCTTCAACCTGAACATTAGCGGTTGCACAATGAAGGCCCTGATTTTGAAAGACAGTGCTGGCGCTGTGTATAGCCTGGGCATCGGTGAGTTCCTGTCTCCTTTTCCTCTTCATCTTTGATGCCGCTTCAAGAGGGCAAACCGTTGGAGCTGAGTTCTGCAGTCGAAGTGAAAGAGACAGGCGTTGTGTTCACGGACTCGACGGTTCATCCTCCTCATCCCTGCCCCGTCAACTTCGAAGAGAACGGCGGCAACTGGACCGTGGCCTTCGAATTCAAGACCGTGGACGGGAAGCCGGCCAGCGCGATCTCGTTGATCATCGTGAGTTCCCCCGCTTCTTCCCACCACTCGCTTCTTTCTTGCAGAACGCTCCAATGCAGCCGGAGAAGAAGGACGAGGAGCCCAAAGGCGCCGGCATGGCGTGGTACTCGATCGTGGGCATCGTTCTGCTCTCGATGTTCGTTCGCCCCCTCTTCCGTCTAATTCGTTGCTTGCAGTTTCGTTCTCGCCCTCGCGATTGGCGCCGCCGTCGCCGCGTGGTGCCGCTGCCGGCGCAACGGAAAGCCGACCGAAGAGGCGGCGGCGACCGCCGGAAAGACCGCCGGGAACGGCGCCCAACAGCCACCGGCGGCCAACACGCGCGAAGCGGCGGGCCCCGGCTACGTGACGCCCTCCGAAGCGATTCAAGCGCAAATCGCCGCCAACGTCCTCTGAAAGCCGCTTGTGTTGATTATTGCATCTGGAATAAACACAAGCGATGTCGCGGGCGGCGACTGGATGGGAGTTCGCTTTGATTCGGAGTTTATTGCTCGAATAAAGGAGCAGGAGAGAGCGCTCGCTCGGGTCGGACGAGTCGAGGCCGGGAGGAGGCTGGAGAACGCGGGGGAACTCGGAGAGAAGGCGAACCGCTCCGGGAGCAGAACTGAACGCCGGCCGGGGAGAACGGCGAGGTCGGGCGTATGAGGGCGAAGAATACAGGCGATCGATTGGATGGAAGGAAGGCGGAGTGGCCGAAGGGGGATTCCGCGAGCCGCGCTCGCGACAGCGACTCGTGAGACGACGGACATGGGCATGAGGGAACGGAGGGTAGAGCGGAAGGAAAGGTGGACGGGACGGAGTGCGTGCGAGCGAAAAAGGGGAGAAAACGAAAAGAACTCTCGTCCGTCTTCGCCCGTTTGCTGGTCGGCAGCGGCTCGCAGTTCATCGTGTAGGCGGGTGTTAGTAAGGAAACAGATAATAAGAAGAATTTTATTGTGTGTTCAACAAAACGGCGAGCACAAGGCCCCATCACTCAATCGTGACGACCACATCCGTCTTTCCGCTCTCCTTGTCGTTGTCGATTGGGAGCGCCCATGTCTCTCCGCTCGCTTGTGTTTGGCGCGTCCCCCGTAACTCGAATTTTGTAGGCAATCAGAGGCGTCCGCCGAGTCGAGCGGGCGACACGTGGGCAGGCCGGCGGACACACGGGCGAAAAGAAGCGGGCGAGAGGTGAACGCGGCGAGGAGCGGAGGACGGGCGAGTGGGGAACGTTCCCCCTTGCCCGCTGCTCTCCGCCGGAGGAACACGAGGCAAGGGCGGGAGTGCACGAGCAGGACGGTGAGCGGGCGGCCGGCGATCGGATGGGCGGTCTTCCTCCCGCCGGCCACTCGTTTGTTCGTGGAGTGGCCGCCGCTTCTCGCCGCTCCGACCGGCCGAGTGGTGGGCGACGCGTCCCGCAGTCGACGAATCGGTTCCGCTCTGTTGCAGCAAAGCGAACAGCCGGCGAATGCGTGGAATGGAAGCCCAAAACGCGTTGAAGAGGAGACCATCGAAGAATGACGTCAGACGGTCACTTCGAACTTGCGCGGAGATCGAAGAGAGGGCGCGTCCACTCTCCGCTTCGCCCTCATCGCGTCGGTCTGTCCCTTCGAGCCGTGCGGCAAACTTCTTTCCGTCTGCGACTCGTCGACGAGAACTCCCCCACGTCTTTCGCTCCACTTTGCTCGACGCTGCTGCCCGCCCTGCTCTGCGCTTTCGCGTCGTCCTCGCCGCCATTCGATCGCTCCTCCGCTCGCAGCCGTCGTTCTCGCCGTCGCCGCGCCCGCACAGGAGATCCGCCTTCCACTCTCCCCGCAGTTCGTGCACGTGCCGCTCGTGGACCGAGTGGTGTGGGGATTCGAGAGGAAATTGGAGCGAGAAGGCAGGTCTTCGTTCTACTCGCCCTCCAACTCGTCGACCGTCGCGGAAGGCCGAGCGGAGTGGAGGGCCGGTGGATCGCGGAAGCGCTCGCGCTCACCGACCTCTCGAAAAGCGCATCACAACTGCCGGCAGCGGACCCCGTGCTGGGCGGGCAGCCGGACGAGCGGTGAGCGCAACGGTGGATCGAATCAAACGGCGACCGGCTGCTCTCCTTCGACGCCGAGAAGCCCGGGCGGGACTACGCGTTCGTGCGGGCCTTCGAGCAGCGGCGGCTCCCCGCGCCCGTCGCCTCGATCGTTCGGCTCTCCGAGTTCGCCGGCCGGCTGCCGCTGGGCGGGCGGCCGACCGCTCGCCCTCTCATCAAACGAAAGAATCCCGTCGTGCTGCTCGATGCCGCCGCCTTCGGTCGACGAGTAACGTGGATGCCGCACACAAGCAGAGCAGTCCCGTTGAACTCATGCTGTCCGTAGAGCAACTCGCAGGCGGAGGCGGGCTGCCCGTTCGGATCGATCCCCAGCTCTTTCGCGATTTCGATGCCGCTGCTCGGGCACTCGAAAGGTCGATCGGCGGTGTGTTCCCCGAAGTACTCGGCCGTGGTTGCAGGCGAATCAATCAGCGAGCAAAGGAACGAGTCGAGCGATCGCCGAGAACTGCCAATCGATGCGAGCACTCCGCTTCTTCGTCTTGTTCTCCGATCCTTCCCCCGAATTTCTACGATTTTTCGAGAGCATCCGCCGTCCGCAACTCCTCTTGCCGGTCGAGAACGGGGATTTCTCGGCTATGCGATGCGTGAGGTCTTCGAATGGAAATTCGGCTTCTCCACTGGACGTTTCCTGTTCGTGGGGGAAGAGAAGCGGCCGTGGACGGCTGGTGTTTACGGCCGATCTGTCCCGCTCGAATCTCTGCACGAGGCATCGCCACGCACTCCTTCCGCCAGCCGCGTCTTGCGCCCGCTCGCCCGTCGGTCCTCCCGCTCGCTCTCGTTCGCGGCCACCAGTCGACGCCGTTCCGTCTGCATCGTCGTCTGCATCGTCGGGCAGATGATTCGTTTGAACTTCCACCGGCCGTTCTACTGGACTTCTGTCATGCCCGCCGGCTTCCAACTTCTCGACATCTGCCTTTTGTTGCCGGTCGCCTTGCCTGCTTCGCCGCTTCTTCTTCTTCCGCTTTCGCTTCGATCGAGCGGTCGTCGCGGCGAGCTCCTGCTTGACTCGAACGGGCGTCTCCCGCCGCTCGCCGGCCTCCTCGGCGGCAGGCTCCGCTTTCACGTGGACGTCGGCGGTCCCTCGCGGCAGCGTCGGGGCGGCGGCGGGCGCGGCGGCGATTTGAAGTCGAAATTCTCGAGTTCCTCCTCGAAGGCGCGTTGTTGCGCCCGCGTCCGCTTCGTGAACACCCGCCCGGTCATCCCCGAAACGAGCAGGGCGATCGCGATCAGACGGGATCACAGCGAAGAGAAGGCGGGGGAAGACCACGAGTGGCCTCCCCGACTGCCACTCCAATGGGGAAGTGGTGATCACCGCGCTCTCCCGCTTCTTCCGAGCGGTCTGTCGAGCGGCCGGGGGACCGCGGGGCGTTGGACTTCGACCCCCGACTGCCCACAAAGCGGCGGCCGGCGAGTCCGCGGGGTCCACTTGTTTCTGCTCGCTCGGTGAGGATGGTCGAGGGGAGTGGCCGTCGGTTGAAGGCGGCTTCGATCCCGTCGATCCCAGCGGGAGAGACGGCGGGCGGCTCGTTCGCTCGACCGCCGCCTCCACTCGCCGACTGCCCGCTCGCTTCGAAGCGGCGGGAAGAAGCGGGCGAGCGGAGCAACAAGCAGGCGTCTTTCATCCCATCCGCTCATTGTTGTCGAAGAAGACCGAACGGGAGCGAGCAGCGAGCAGCCGGGAGTTCTCCTTGTCCTCCCGCTCGCCCTTGCCGCTCCTCCGCCGACCGGGAGCGATGCGGCGAGCTGCGGGGACAGACGCAAACCCACACCGCTTACAGCGACCTTCGATTCCGGGCGATTGTGCTCGTTTGGACGATGCCTTTGAACGCCGATCTCAACCGTCCCACCCATCACGCAGTTCAAAGAATAAACGAAGACTGAAAGAAGTGATTGTTGGTGCCGCAAAGCGAAAGAAACGGCTGACGATTGTGTTCCCCTCGGCAAGCCGTTATTTGTTTTCAGTTCTATCGCTTCGTTAAAGGCGCGTTTTTTGGTATCTCCAGTCCGACTAGCAATCAACGGAAGACGGCGACGAACTGAAGTCGTTCGACAAGGAAAATGAAAGGGAACGAAACTACCGCCTCCGTCGTTTGCCGACGAAAACGGAAACGACGCATAAACTTCGCTGATTTGCATGAGCGCCGCTTCTCGCTCCGAAGCGTCCGTTTTCCACTCGCCCGCTCACTCGTTCTCTCAGTCCTCCGTCCAGTCCGCTCGCTCCTTTCCGCCGCTCTCGCCCCGAAATGATCGGTCGCTCGGTCGTCGGCCCGCTGCTCCTCCTCGTGCTCCTCGCGGCCGTCGGCTCCACGGGCGAAGACGCCGAGTGCTTCGAGGAAAAAGACGCCAAAACGTGAGTTCTCCCTCCGATCCTCCCGTTTCCACTCACCTCCCGTTCGTTTCAACGTGCTGAAGGCCACTTGCAAGTCGGGATCGGTGAAGCTGGCGCTGAAGGAAAAGAAGTTCTCGTTCGCCCTCAACGTCGTCGAGTTGCCTATTCCGCCCGAGTGAGACAGCAAGAAGAGACAGGTGATTCCTTGCTGTGTTTCAGTTTTGAACTGAAAATCGGCGATTGCAAGATGGAGATCGGGATCTCGACGTCGAACACGCTGAAAAAAGCGACCGGCCTCCTCATCGATAAGTTTTTTGCTGATTCATTTGTAGTCGCGTCTCTTTTAGGCGACGACAGCCTGAAGCGCGACGTGACGGCTAACGTGGACGAAACGGGCGTCGAGTTCAAAACCAGCATCTCGCGGTTGCCGATCCCTTGCACCATCAAGTTCGACGAGAAGGACGGCGCATTGCTCGTCACCTTCGGGTTCAAGACGGCGAACGAGCAGCCGGCTGCCGGGATCTCGTTGATCATCGTGAGTCCTTTCAGTTTTTTCGCTCTTCACTCGTTTTTCTGCAGGACGCGCCGGTGCACAAGGAGAAGCCGGAAGAGAAGAAGAGCGCGTCCACCGAGTGGTACTACATCGTTGGTGGCGTCGGCATTCTGCTGTTCGTTCTTCCGCTCGCTCTCCCGCTACAATCTCCGGCTTGCAGGCTCGTGCTCGGACTCGTGGCCGGCGTCGTCGCCTCCATCGTTTGCAGCAAGCGGAAGCGCACGCGGAGCGCCGAGTGGGGCCCGGAGTTCCGCAAGGAGTCCCGAACGCCGGCCGCCAAGACAGAGAACGCGGCCGGCAGCAAGGCGAAGGCCAAAACGCGGCCCTCCAAGGAGCCCACCACCGAGACGCGCGTCACCGCCACGCCCACGCCGCGCGTTCCGCAGGCGCCGGCGGCCGAGACGGGCGAGACGCGCTGGAAGAAGGGCAAGGCGGTGAGTTCCCTTCGTGCTTCCGGTTCGCTCACTCGTCTTCTCGCAGGGTGTGAAGCCGCTCGACTCGCCCAAGGCGTCCAAGAAGCAGCTCAAGACGGGCATCCGCGCGCCCACTCCGTCGAAGAAGGAGCCCTCGCGTTTGGCGCCGTCGGTCACCGCGCGCGCTCCCACGCCCGCCCACGAGAAGGTGCCGAAGATGATCGGCGGCAAACCCAATTCCCGCAAATGCATGCGCTCCAGCGAAGACAACGTTGCCCTGGACGTGTTGAACGAGGTGAGTGCTTTGTCCTCTCCTCTCACTTCGTATGGTTGCAGATGCCCTCGGCAAACGCCACGCCGTCCTCGAAGAAGGCGGAAGCGGTGACTCCGTCGGCCCAGTGAGAGCCGACCGTTGCCCGTGCTGGTTGCCCGTTAGAAGAGGACGGGTTTCTTTCTTTCCGCTTGTGTCCGGAATAAACAGTTAGGTTCTTGACCGCGTTGACCACAATCCACCGTCAAGAACGTCCGAAAACGAGAGTTGGACTGCACGGTACGAGGAAGAACGCGAGGGCAGACAGGCGTTGCTCAAAACTTCAACAGAAAGGAAAACAATGCCGATTTGCTTCAACCGCCGAGCAGAGATCGCGCCCATTGCGCCTGAAAACAAATAAATTCGGAGAAATTGCAAAAACACGTGATTTTGAGCAAATGTAAGAGAAACTGACGAATTTTTCGAGAAAAGCTATCGAAGGGCAGCGGTATATTTTTCAAAGCGTTCAAACACGCATTACTCACCTAGCTAGACGAGGATCCCAACTAAACGACGAGGAAACCCGGCAAGCGGCGAGCGAGCAAACAAGCGGCGGGGCGGCGGGCGCGAGGGGCAACGGAACGCCAAACGCGCCTTCGAGCTCCGCGGCGAGACGGCGAGTGGGCGTCCCGTCCGCCCGCCCGCCTTCCGCTCGCTCGAGGGGGCGGCGGGCACGAGTGAGCGGCCCCTCCGAACGAGCAGGCGTTCGAGAATCCGCCTTCCACTCGCTCGTTTGCTGGAGGGCGGCCGACTGCCGAGCGGCCGGCGGAGGGCGCGGAGAGGCGGCGGTCGGGCGGGGCTTCGCGACGGCGGCCGCCCGCCCGCCGGCTTCCTCGCGGTCGTCGCTGGAGCTCCCCGCCGAGCGTCGTGGGGGCCACTCGATCGAACAGCCGGCGAGTGGGCGGCCGCTTCTTCTGCGCGGCGGGCGAGTGGGTTCTTGTGCCCCGACCGGCCGCTCGCCCCTCATCGACCTCGAGCGAGACGGCCGCCGATTGCCGAAGCGATCGGGACGGGCGGCTCCTCTCCACGCGGCGTCCTCTTCGGCACGCGGCCGCCCTCATGGGTGGATGGAACGAGTGATCTCCCGCCCGCTGCCGAGTCTGCCGCACGTTTATTCGACGAAATGATGGGTAGCAATCAACAGTCGTCAATGAGCTCGACCTTGACGGCCGCTTCCTCCTCTCCGCTCTCCCACTCGCCGTCCCCCGACTCCTCCCGGCCGCCGTCCACTTCCGCTCGGATGAACGCCCGCATCTCCTCTTCGTCCATCGCGTCTTCGAGTTTCGGGTTGAGGGCGAGCAGCCGGCCGATCCGCTCGTCCGTCCCGCTCTTCTTCTTCCGCTCGCCCTCTCGTTGCCGCCGCTCGCTCGATTCGGGCCGCTTGCTGGGGACGGCGGCGAAGTTCGTGGTCAGGTTCTGCAACTGGGCGAATTGCTCCTGTAAGCGGGAGGATGGGTGAGTTGGGTGGAACGAGGCGACTGATCGGTGGAATGCAGACCGCTGCTTTCGTCTGCCAGTAGGGTTGGTCGCGCGCAAAATTGTGGAGCTTGATCTCGTGCTCTCGCCTGTTGTGTGATTGAGTGAAGCCGATGCCGCACACAGAACACAAAAACTTTCCGCTGGTCTTTGCGTGCGCTGTCGTGTGCGTTTGGGCCACTAGTGCTAGCAGGATTCCGCAGTCATTGCAGTTCTGGAAAATAATTAATACAAAGGTAATACAGGATCGACGCACTTGCCCCATAACCCCGTTTAATGTTCGGTCGGAACGGATTCAAAACATTCGGACTTTTCGCTTCCTTTTGAACGTGTTCAAAGTTCGTCCCGAGTTGAGTGTACTTTTGCAAGTCGCTCTAAACAAAGTTAAACAAGTATGATGAGGTCGAACCAACTTGTAAAATCTTGATGGCACCGCAAAATCTTTCGTCAGCCGACGGACGCACAAATCCATGTTGTGTTTGTTCGTGATTATTTCGGTGCTGGTGCGTTTTAAACAAGATACCGCAAAACGAGCAGCAGAAACCGTGCGTTCTCAAGTGAGCGTTTAAATGCTGCCAGTGATTTAGTGAAGTCCTGCTCGCAAACGAGCACGTTGGACAGGTGAACTAAAAAAGATGAGCGTTGACTGCAGGATAAGTCAAAACGAACGTACACGGCCGCTTTTCTTCGTCGCGTTTGCCACTGCGCGCAGAGTTCTAGGCACTGTTTCCACGATCTGGTTGCCTGCACTTTTGGATAGAAGAATCGGCTGGAGTTTGACGGCTTGCTCTGAAAAACTCCCGTCATCGTCCCACCCTATTGACTTCCAACACAGCAACGGTCGTTTCAAGTTGTTGATCGATTTGCTCATGCTCGCTGAAGGCAAATAATCACGATTAGAATCCGTTGCTTTTCTTACCCGACCTCCTGCTTCACTTGCAGGACGGGCTCGTCGACAAAAGCCACTCGGCGTTTCTTCTTCCGCTTCCGCTTCGAGCGAGCGTTGGAAGGGGCATCAGCGGGCTCCTTCTTGACTCGAACAATCGCTTCCCGCCGCTCGCCGGCCTCCTCAGCGGGCGGCGGGGGCCCTCGCTGCACTGCGGGATCCTCGCTTTCCGCCCGCTCGCCGTCTGCGTCGATCGTGACGACGACCGGCTGATCGGGGCGGCGGCGTTTCTCCCGCGGCGGCCGCATCGGCTTGTACTCAAAGGCGTCCAACTCCTCCTCGTACTGCCGCTGCTGGGCGCGCGTCCGCTTCGTGAACACTCGCCCGTTCATCTCTGAAACGAGAAGAAAACGGCAGTTGAGGGCCGCATCAAGCGACGATCATGGCGAGCAAACCCAACGCGGCGCACACGAAATAAAACCGAGTGGGAAGATCACCCGTCCGCAAGTGAGTGACCGGTCGCAAACGAAAGCAATGAGCGAGCATTCGAAGCCCACAGAACTCAAACGCACAAAAGGCAGGAAGCGCACTCTACGCGCCCTCCTTCCCCCTTTCGAACAGCACTCGGCCTTCGCGTTCTTGCGTTGACCGCGGGGCGTTGGAGTTTGACCCCCGACTGCCCACCCGAACGGCGGCCTGCTGAGTGCGCAGTCGTGATCGAAAGGGCGAGCGAAGTCCACTGCTTTCTGCTCGCTCGTCGGAATGGTCGAGGTGGGCGACTCGGCGGGTCGAAGCGAACTTCAATTCGTTTCTTTCAGCCGGCTCTTCCACGTTCTTGCAAACGGCGAAAAGCCGCCGATTGCCTCGAAGTCGACCTCCTTTCTTCGACTTCCCTCACGCTTCGAATCAACGGGAAGAAACGAGTGAGTCGACCGCCCCAGTTGCATTCATTCCGCCGTTCAGATTTCCGTTTCGATCAACGCCGTCGGCCATCCGCTTCGTGCGGGAGAGGAGCGAAAGACGGTTGACGGTGGAAAAGAATCGTGAGCTCCCATCTGTGCTTTCTGCGGCCAATCTTTCTTGCTTGCAGTCGCTCGGGATGCGGCGGAACGCTGAAGCTCGTTCTCTTCGTCCTCTTGCTCGCGCTCGCCGCTCTCTTCGTCGACCGAGTGGTGCTACAACGACAAACGAATGCCGAGATCCAACAGCTGAAAGAGGAGTTGACTCGTCTTTAACGACTTGAAGTTCGCAGAGAGCACGGAAACAAGAAGGAGAGGGAGAGAACTGTTTGCGTGATTCGTGAAAGACCAGCATGTGACGGCGCTTCGCGCCGTCCCCAGCTGGGGGGTGTCGTTAGACTGGTGGGTATCGCGTGCATTTGTCGATTTGTTCGATAACCGAGTGCTCACTGGAACGGTAGAACGCTTAGTCGCGCTTCGCTAACGTTTGGGTTTGATTGAAACTCGGCGAATTGTCAATTTCTGGACAAAGAGTGCCTACTTACTCCATTCTGCTCATAAGAGCCCAAGAAGAACGAAGGCGAGCAGTTTAAGTCGCATGCCAACGCGGGCTTTAGGCATGAATGTGCGCAGAACGTTTGCGAACGGTGCCGAACAGTCTGTTTTGAGCCCAGAAGGCGGAAAAGTGAGTGCTGGTTGCGGCACCCAAAGAAGGCGGTCACAAAGCTGAAATGCAGGCCCCCACATTAAACCATCCATTACTCCTCGGCAACCGATTCTTTGAAAAATCTGAAACGGTGGAAAGATGGGCAACTACGTGATCGACATTTCCGCCAAGTTTCAGAAGTATGCGTCCACTCATGCCCGATCGCGCCCGCTTTTACGCATTTTGAGGGAGTCGGTTCGCGTAAGCCGCAGTGGCCAAATGGGCCAAGAACAACAACAACATGCAGTGCGCTGAAAAGTCCAGGTTCTGCGCTTTCGGATGAGCCCACCCACGTATTCTCACGCCCGATAGGCGATGAGAACGACGGATTTGAAATTTGCTTCAAATTTTCAAACCGACACAAAATCTGAGGTCCATGAGCCTGAGGTTCTGGCAACTCCCCGCGACCTAAATTCGATTTCAAAAGATGCGCCAAACTCTTCTCGAGGGAGGATCTTTTTTGTTTGTCGCATAAAATTCTGGGAGCCGAGCACGGCACGTTCAAGTGCGGACCTCTTCGATTTTCCGCCCCGGCCTTTCGATTTTGGGCGATCACAACTTTCTTCAACAACGTTTCCTGATGATGCGGTCAACAGATGAAATGTTCCTCATTTCAAGGCGCATCTTTATGTCCACAGGGCGGGTGCAGTTAGCCGGGCGCGTAAAACGGTACGGCGCGGAACGTTGGCACGGAACGTTGAACGTGCCCGCCGGCGGTCGAAATGCACATTTTCGGACTTCGCGCATGCGAGTTACTCTAGCCAGAAAAAATTTTAGATCGATTGGGCCAACGGCTAAAAAGTTGAGGGTGCGGAGGGGACAAATGGACGACCCGGTTTTCCGCCTTTACGGGGGGGACAATTGGCACTTAACGAAAGACAACGGCGAGCAGAACGAACGGGAAGCGAAGGACCGTCTCTTCGCTGCCGGCGGCCGAAAAACGAGTGATTTGGAGCGCTGGAAATTCGCATGAGCGCCCCGGCTCGGCGGAAATCGGCGGACTGCCCGGCCGCCTGCTCACTCGTTCTCCCAGTCCGCCGTCCAGTCCGCTCGCTCCTTTCCGTCGCTCTCGCCTCGAAATGATCGGTCGCTCGATCGTCGGTCTGCTGCTTTTCCTCGCGCTCCTCGCGGCCGTCGGCGCCGCGGGTGAGGACGCCGAATGCTTCGAGGAGAAGGGCGGCAAGACGTGAGTCCTGGCTCCAATCCTCCGCTTCCACTCACCTCCCGCCCGTTTCAGCGAACTGAAGGCCACTTGCACGTCGGGATCCGTGAAGCTGGAGCTCAAGGAAAAGAAGTTCTCGTTCGCGCTGAAAATCGACGAGTCGCCCATTCCGCCCGAGTAGTCCAGCAAAGACTGCGCTTTTCTTATTTGGTTGGCTTCAGATTTACTCTGGACGTGGGTGGCTGCAAACTGGAGATCAAGATTTCGGAGAGACATACCAAAGCGAGCAACATCAAAATTGGTAAACTCGTGCTGCCTTCTTTTGCGACCATTGTACGTTTAGGTGACACGCTTTTGCCACTGGACTTTACGGCCAGCGTGGACGCGACAGGCGTCGTGTTCAAGAGCTCTCAAAGTCCGGCTCCCCACCCATGCCCCGTCCAGTTCGACGAGAAGGACGGCGCCTGGCTCGTGACCTTCGGCTTCAAGACCGCAAAAGGCGAAGCGGCGACGGGCATCTCGCTGATCATCGTGAGTCCCCCACTTCTCTGTCCACTCACTCCTCTCTCTGCAGGACGCGCTCAAGCACACGGACAAGAAGGACGAGAAGAAGGGAGCCCAATTGGAGTGGTACTTCATCGTCGGCGCCGTTGTTCTCGCGATGTTTGTCCACTCCCTCTCTGTACGGTCCTCGCCTTGGTATTCCGCCCCCTTCCCCCGTCCTCCTCTCCCAATAACTCCGTTCGCCCCGCTCTGTTCTATCGGTAGGCACTCCGTCCACCCACTCCCCGGCGTCCTGCCGCCCGCCGCGTCATCCGGCAGTCTGGCCTACTCGCCTCCTCCCTGCCGGTCGCCCTTCGTCCCCTCCGACTTGTACTGAGCCCGAACGGAAATAAACCCAAGTCTCTACTCACGACGAGCCGTCTGAGATCCCTCAGACCGGCATCCCTTCACTCTCTTCGTCCACCACTCCCCCTGCTTGCAGCTTCGTGCTCGTCGTTTCGAGCGGCGTCGTCGCTTCGATTTGCCGCTGCAAACGCAAAGCGAAGTCGAGCGAGGAGACGCCGCCGGACGTGCGCAAGGAGGCGGCAACCCCCGCCCCGAAAACGGAGAAGACGAGCGGCCTCCAGCCCACCTCGAAGGCCAGCGTGCAGAAGCGGACGGTCGACCGCGACCTCACGTCCGAAGGCCGAGTCGCCGCCAGCTCGCAACCGCTCGTAGAGACGGGCGAAACCCAGTGGAAAAAGGGCAAAGCGGTGAGTTGCATGCGGAGGCGCCTCCGCTTCACCTCCTTCGTTCAGGGCCTGAAGCCACCGAGCCCCGTGAAGCCGAACGGAGCGGCCGGCAAACCGAAGACGGCCGAGACGAAGCCGCCCTCCGTCTTCCAGGAGGTCACCGCCATCGACCGCACCCGCACCAAAGAGGCGCCCGCCAAATCGAAGAAGAAGGCGGCGGCCGCGCCGAAGCGCCCCCTGCGCAAGTACTTCAACACGACCACCGAAGACGCCGCCGGCTTGTCGTTGGAGAAGGACGTGAGTTCTCCCTCCCCTTCGTCGTTCAATCCGCCGTTGCTTGCAGCCGCAACACCCGGCCGGGTCGTCGGTTTGAGCGGCGTTCAAGTCGGATCATTGGGCTGCTCGTCGGGTTGAGTGGTCGATTGGAAGATGTCGTGTTTTTTTTCTTGTTTGTGAACAATAAACGTTAGTCTTTGGTCGTGTGGTTTGGACGCACGAGGATGAAAGAGATTCTATCGATCCACTCCGGCTGTTTCGTTTGTAGTGCAACACTTGATGTGGATGGCCCGTGAGCAGGTAAGCGGCAAGAGAGTGAGTGTTTGCTGAAGGAAGATGTGGGCAGAGGCAAACGTTGTTTCGTCGTGGATGGAATCCGGGCAAAAAGCGAGTGTCGTGCGGACTTTGGAGTCTTTGCCGGCCGATAAGGAACGCGAATATACTGTAGGGCTTGTGATTCGATTGAAAGGGGGCGGGATGTGAACGCGGCGAGGAGGGGAGGACGGGCGCGTGGGGGACGTTCCCTCTTGCCCGCTGCTCTCCGCCGGAGGAACACGCGGCAAGGGCGGGAGTGCACGAGCAGAACGGCGAGCAGACGGCCGCCGAAGAAGGCGGCCGAAAGCGCGCGGCCGGCGATCGGATGGGCGGTCTTCCTCCCGCCGGCCACTCGTTTGTTCGTGGAGTGGCCGCCGCTTCTCGCCGCTCCGACCGGCCGAGTGGTGGGCGACGCGTCCCGCAGTCGACGAATCGGTTCCGCTCTGTTGCAGCAAAGCGAACAGCCGGCGAATGCGTGGAATGGAAGCCCAAAACGCGTTTGAGAGGAGACCATCGAAGAAGGTTGCCAGACGGTCACTTCGAACTTGCGCGGAGATCGCAGAGAGGGCGCGTCCACTCTCCGCTTCGCACTCATCGCGTCGGTCGGTCCCCTCGAGCCGTGCGGCACACTTCTTTCCGTCTGCGACTCGTCGACGAGAACTCCCCCACGTCTTTCGCTCCACTTTGCTCGACGCTGCTGCCCGCCCTGCTCTGCGCTTTCGCGTCGTCCTCGCCGCCATTCGATCGCTCCTCCGCTCGCAGCCGTCGTTCTCGCCGTCGCCGCGCCCGCACAGGAGATCCGCCTTCCACTCTCCCCGCAGTTCGTGCACGTGCCGCTCGTGGACCGAGTGGTGTGGGGATTCGAGAGGAAATTGGAGCGAGAAGGCAGGTCTTCGTTCTACTCGCCCTCCAACTCGTCGACCGTCGCGGAAGGCCGAGCGGAGTGGAGGGCCGGTGGATCGCGGAAGCGCTCGCGCTCACCGACCTCTCGAAAAGCGCATCACAACTGCCGGCAGCGGACCCCGTGCTGGGCGGGCAGCCGGACGAGCGGTGAGCGCAACGGTGGATCGAATCAAACGGCGACCGGCTGCTCTCCTTCGACGCCGAGAAGCCCGGGCGGGACTACGCGTTCGTGCGGGCCTTCGAGCAGCGGCGGCTCCCCGCGCCCGTCGCCTCGATCGTTCGGCTCTCCGAGTTCGCCGGCCGGCTGCCGCTGGGCGGGCGGCCGACCGCTCGCCCTCTCATCAAACGAAAGAATCCCGTCGTGCTGCTCGATGCCGCCGCCTTCGGTCGACGAGTAACGTGGATGCCGCACACAAGCAGAGCAGTCCCGTTGAACTCATGCTGTCCGTAGAGCAACTCGCAGGCGGAGGCGGGCTGCCCGTTCGGATCGATCCCCAGCTCTTTCGCGATTTCGATGCCGCTGCTCGGGCACTCGAAAGGTCGATCGGCGGTGTGTTCCCCGAAGTACTCGGCCGTGGTTGCAGGTGAATCAATCAGCGAGCAAAGGAACGAGTCGAGCGATCGCCGAGAACTGCCAATCGATGCGAGCACTCCGCTTCTTCGTCTTGTTCTCCGATCCTTCCCCCGAATTTCTACGATTTTTCGAGAGCATCCGCCGTCCGCAACTCCTCTTGCCGGTCGAGAACGGGGATTTCTCGGCTATGCGATGCGTGAGGTCTTCGAATGGAAATTCGGCTTCTCCACTGGACGTTTCCTGTTCGTGGGGGAAGAGAAGCGGCCGTGGACGGCTGGTGTTTACGGCCGATCTGTCCCGCTCGAATCTCTGCACGAGGCATCGCCACGCACTCCTTCCGCCAGCCGCGTCTTGCGCCCGCTCGCCCGTCGGTCCTCCCGCTCGCTCTCGTTCGCGGCCACCAGTCGACGCCGTTCCGTCTGCATCGTCGTCTGCATCGTCGGGCAGATGATTCGTTTGAACTTCCACCGGCCGTTCCGCTGGACTCTTGTCTTGCCTGCCGCCTTCTATTGCCGGTCGCCTTGCCTGCTTCGCCGCTTCTTCTTCCGCTTTCGCTTCGGGCGAGTGGTTGCTCATCAGCGCGCTCCTGCTTCATTTGAACGGGCTCCTCCCGCCGCTCTTCGGCCTCCTCGGCGGCGGGCGGCGGGGGCCCTCGGAGCACTGCCGACCGCTCGCTTTCCGCCCGCCCGGCCATCCGCGAAACGAGCGGGCGGATCGGGCGGCCGCAAGTGGGGGCGAGAGGGCGGAGGACGACCACGAGTCACCTCCCCGACCGCCACTCCAATGGGGAAGTGGTGACCATTGCGTTCTCCCGCCTTCTTCCGAGCGGCCCGTCGAGCGGCCGGGGGACCGCGGAGCGTTGGACTTCGACCCCCGCCCGTTTGCCGCCGAGTGGTGGACGGCCGGGCGGCGAGTGCGCGCAGTGAGCGGAGAGCGATCGACGAGCAGAGAAGGGCCTTCTCATCGGCTCGCCGCCTGCCCGCTTGGGTCACCTGCCCGCTCGCCCGAACTCTCGTCAGGTTTATCCTACCTTTTGAGGTGTGTACTCCACTCGACCTCTTCGGAGTGTTGAGAGCAAATTTTGGACCGTCTGTTCCATCGTTGAGCGGACTCACACAAGATGTTGAGGAGTGATTGATGGAGCGTTTGAGCAGTCGGCTGGTGGTTTGTGTGCTGCACGTCAATCGCTTGTTTTTGTTCTGCTCGACGATCTTTGGCGGGCATCGTTTGAATGTTCGAGTTGTTCGGAACGAGACGTAGGCGAGCAGGAAGGCGGTCCGCCGCCTGAACACGCCGACCGCGTGCGGCCAGTGTGCGAGCTCTCCGAACGGGTGGAGTGAAAAAGTGGACAAGCGATCATTTCTCGCCTCCACTGCTTCGTCTTCTTAGAACACACGTATAAATCGCCATCAAACAGAATTGAACGACACATCCACACCGCAAGGGACAGTCAACTGATGACGTCGAGCACGAACAACCGAGTTTATTCTCCCAAGCAGCTCATTAAACAAAAGGAAGTCGACGTCGGCAATCCTCCGCTTGCGGACGGCGAGGCGCGCGGCCTCGTGGACGGTGAGCGAGCGGCGTTCGGCGCGCAGCCGCTCGACGGCCGCCTCCAGCGCTCTTCGGAACCGGCGGAGCGAAGTTCCTCCTGCAAGACGGGAAAACGGCGCACTCACGACGTTCGCCTGCAGCCGCCGCTTCTCGCGCTCGACCTCCGTCCCGAGCTCCTGGCCGGCGGTCTGCAGCTGGACGAGCGCCTCCCGTATGCGGGCGTCCACTCCTCGTCCAGCTGCCCCACGAACCCCACGAAAACGAGGGCGGCCGCCGTCGTTGCGAGCAGGAAGCCGAGCGTCCGGCCGCCCGCCGCCCAGCAGCCGCCGTCTGCAGCGGAGAGCAGTGGGCGGGAGGAAGCGGAGAACTCACGATCATCCCGCGCGATCACTCCGCTCGTCTTCCAGGCCGCTCGCGAGTCGCCCACCAGCAACAGCAGAAAGAACGAGAGGACGGCCGCTTTCACCGCCATTTCGTGCAACAAGTGAGAAGCGAGGGCTTGAGCTTGTTCGCTGCTCTCATCCCACCGATTGGCGCTCTTCCTCCGGCTCCGATGTGCACTGATAGTTGGAAGTCAATAAAGTGTCAGTCCCTTTTTACGTCCGTGAACGGGTCAATTCGAACGTTTGATTCTCTCGTGCAGCTGCTTTGTGCCATCGTCCTCTTGAACAAAAGAAAAGCGGTCGACACCGGCAGAAAGATCAAGCGAGACAGCGGCCCGTTTGCTGCTGCAATTGAACGTCAACAACCGGACGAGGTCGGCAGATCGCACTGCCCACCGCCCGCTCGCACGCAATTTTCAGATCGGTGCGGGCGGGTTGACCGCGGTTCAAACGAGGGCGGCCGCGTGGGTCAGCCGGTGCTGGGCGTCACTCCTGCCTGCCGCTTGACGAGCGGCCGGACGCAGCAGTCGCTCACTCGCCCGCTCTCACTCCGTTAACCGCTTTCTTTTCAGCGATATGTCCACCTCGCCGTCGCCCGAACAGCAGTCGCCGAAACTTAAATCGACTGCCTGTTACCTCGTCTTGTTCTACGCGATGAACACGAGGCGCGAATTCAACCGGCTGGACTCTTCGTCGCCCACGTATCTCAGCGACCGTGCGGCGCTGCGAATTCGAACGCTTCGTTTCCTGTTCTGTTCGGCCGCCTTTCCCGCCGCACTCTTTGATCATGGACCGGAGCACACGTTTTCGACAATGCTTTGCATGGACGAACTTTCTCTCTGGTCGGCAATAACCAAGATGCTACCTCGTGTGTGTTTTTCGTGCGATCACCTGTCTCCGCAAGCAATGCAACAAGTATTGAGAGTGACTCGCTTGAATCGGATCGCAGTTTCGTTCTGCTCGGCGGATCCACCCACTTTTGTTCGAATAAAAGAGTGGTGCTGGATGCTTTCAGCGTTGAAGGGTAAGTCAGGATTGCTCAAGCATTTTCCCATCTTTGTTTAAGAACATCCTACGTTGCAAGCAATCGATCTCGATATTCGAAAATGCACGAACCATCACCAATTGGTGCCGCTTCTCCGCGACACGCTGCCCGACAAGGTCAACGACGTCAATTTGGTCGCTTTTCGTCATACGAGTTTATTGCACGGTCAATCTCAAGTGATCGAACAAGTGTACTGCGAGTCCTTTTCTGCTCCTTTCTTCGGTTTGCCTTTGGCGGCATGGGAGGCGTATCAAACAAACTTTTCAGACTTTACGCCTGTCTTTCGACTGGCAACTCGAAAGCTGGAAATCTATACGCGCATTAAGCCCATTGCCGCAATGGGGCCGTAAGTTGCTGTGTTGATTCGTATGATTGCTATGTTTAGATGCGAGCGGAACGATACGGTCGAAATCGTGAGACTTAACGTGTTCAAGCGCGAAAACCCGACGGCCCTACTGAAACTGCCCGCCCGCGCTCTGTGGACCGAAGAAAATGAGCAGAATTTTCGATCAATGCTTCAGAATCTTCGCTCTTTGAACGACACTTTTGAACTCAAGCTGGAAATCGACGGAGCCACTTTTGGGGTCTCGACCGTATGTTTTTTTCTTTTTTCCGTCTTTCTGAGCTACATTTAGGAGCCAATGCAAATGTACGATGCGTTGAAGATCCTTGTGGATCGCTCCTTCCGCTTGGTTCAATGGGCCAAAACGGCGGGTCTTCGGTTGCGCAAACTGAACACGTTTCTCCTACCGCCGGGTTGGCAGCAACCGCAAGGACCTGAGGTATGTTCCGAACTCCGCATTGCTACAATTCAATCGTTTAGCACTTCTACAACCAGGTGTTGAAATACGCAAGGCTGTACTTTGCGCGAAAGACCAAGTTCGCAATGCAAACCGAGAAGTTCGACCGGGAATTGGTGGATGATCTTCGTGATTACTCGCAGATCGCGCAGGCCTGCTGGAAACTGCGAATGGACGAAACGGACGTGCTTTTCGTGGCCATCCGTCGCTCGAAATGATTTCCTATACATTGTGTATGTTTGAATTGTTCTCGTCACAATAAACAATAAGCGAACGTCAATGAAGAAAGCGGACGTGAGCGTGTGCTGGAGAAAGTCCGAAGAATTCGCGAATTTGTCTCGCACGTCTGCCCCGGCTTTTCGCCATCGTTCGGCGTCGGTGGTCGAGCGGCCGTTCAGCCAGGAGGATCGCTTCTTGCTCTCTTTAATTGCATCGATCGAATCCCGCCAAAGATGCTGGTGTGGAAGGGCGACGTCTCTTAGGTATTTCACCGAGATGGTGCAAGCGGCCACAAATCACGTGTCAAAAAACGGCTACAAACACTATTTTGTTTTCCCTTCTCCGGCGTTTAGCCCACTCGGCGCCTTTGACCACCCAATCCTACTGACATTTTCGTCGCCCGCCTGCCCATCCACGAATTCCTTCGTTCTTCTTCCGACAACCGCGCGAATACCGTTCGACTCTTTCGCCCCGCCTACGACGGTCGGAGACCTCCAAGCGGCCGGGACAGCGGGAAGCAGGCGCTTGTTCGAGTGGTCGACCGGCAAGCGAGCGGGACGGCAGGAGAACGCCGTGAAACGAGTTGTTTCGTGAGTTCTCGCCGCTCGATCGACCGCTCGGTTCGGCGGATTGCCGGCGGGAAGAAGGCGGCGGTCGAGAGGGCGGACGGGGACGAGAGAGCAGCCGGCCGACACGCCGCCGAGTGCCCGCCCCGAGTGGAGGGCGGCCGGCGAGCGGCGGGCGGGCAGCAGGCGGTGGTTTTCTCGCCCACCCGCTCGTCCTCCCGGCAGGTTCCCGCCGCCTCGCCGCCGGCCGCCCGCCCTCTCCGGAGTGTTGGCGCTCGCCGCGCGGCCTCGCCGAGTGGAGGGCGCCGTCCGCCGCTCGAGCGGCCGCTTCGTGTTCCCGACGGGCGGGCGGCCGGCTGCCGGCGAGTGGTGGGCGGTTGGAAGGGGGCACTCCACACGGCCGTCCACTCCTGCTGCTCGCCTGTTCGGTGGGGATGGTCGAGGGGAGGGCCGAGGGTTGAATTCGCCCTCCGCTCGCCTCCCGCTCGCTTCTTTCCGGCCGGCCGAGTGCAATCCAACAACCCTCCACTCTCCGCCTACCCCCTCGGATCGGCGGGAAGAAGCGGGCGAGCGAGAAGGGGGCAGCTCTCCTACTCCCGCTTCCCCCTCATCCGCTCTTCCCGCTCTCCGTCCTCATGAGTAGGGAGTTCCCCCCAGGGCGGCGGCGTCCTCCCGCTCGCCCTCGCCGCCCCTCCGCCCGCCGAGTGGCCGGCCGCCCCTGCCGGCGGAAGCGCGCACTGGGCGCAACGAACGGCCGCTCGCGAGTCCCCGCTTCTCCGCTCAAAGCGGCCACTCGCGCTCTCCTCCGGCCGGTCGAGCAGCGAGCAGGAAACGAGGCGGCGATTCGAGCAAGCGGGGAGTGCAACCGGTGGGCTTTGCTCTGCTTCGGCGGCAGGCGGAGCCGGGCCTTCGTTTTGGGCCGCTGCTGCGAGTGCTCTGTTGTTTGCAGCGTTTGGTTGGAGAATAGTGATCCGGTGTTTGAGGCGCCAGAAACGAAGAAGCGATCATAATTCGTTTGAAATCTTTCCGCCCAATTCTTTGTCCGCACGTTTTCGTCCAATAACAACAAGCCGGCAAGCAAGGACGAGCATTGAAAGAGAGTGGATGTGCTCGAGAAACGTTGCTTTCTTTCGTTCGATAACCGCTTCGAGTTGCAGAGACAAGCGGATCGGTTACAATGATTCGATGCGTTGAAGGTGGAAAGACAATACACGGAGAAGAAGAAGTGTATTTATGCCGTCACTTAAAAGAAAAGAACAAGAAAGGGACTACGCGTTGACCACATTCATTTGATCGACAAGACGATGCGCACGCCGTTGTGAACGAAAAAGCACCCGTCGGTGGTCCGAATCGACTCGTCAGTGGTGAGCTCTTCGGGCTTCATTAGGAGACGCTCGATCACTTGGTCGCGGGACACGTGCTGCCAGCTCTTCTAAAGCAGATCAGTAAGAACGACGCAACAACGTTGAATAACAAACGCAGTCGTCTATGAAGAGGCCCAAAAGGTCGTCTTCCCGTTGGAATCCCGCCTCTCCCATCGCCATGGCCAATTTCACCGCTCGGACTTTGGCGTCATCCACGTACTTCAGATCGGAAGGTCCCTGTCAACGCCGAGCATGCGGATTAGTCTACACTTACATTGAATGCACTCACGAGAAGCGAAAGCGAGGTGCTATCGATCCATTTGAGTTGAAGGTGAGCGTTGATTGACCGGAAGTGACGGAGAACTTGCGGAATGCCCTCCAAAATGATCGTCCCCGAAATGCAGAGCTCCTGCAAGCAATCGTTCTGCTTGTATGGTCCGCAGTTGTGCATCTGGTGAAGAGGACGGGACGGCGTGGGGTCCAACTGGAACGAGAGGCGCTTGGTCTTCAATCGAAAGATGTCCGCGAAGTCTGCAAAAAAGGAAAGTGTAGCTGTCCGCCCTTGCACCTACACAGATGCTCCTTGTAAAAGACGGTGAAAGGAACATAAGCGGCTCGTACGAGCTGGGTCTTTCGCTTTCGAAACAGCGTTGCGGAGCGGAAGTCGTTGGTGGCCAGGTGGGTGATCTTGTCGGGCAGCAAGTCCAAGAACATGTCCGCGAACGGGTACTTGAGACACAAAGTGTTCCCTTGGATCAGCGGCACCCAGAAGGCTTCCACTTGGATCGATCTGAGTAAGGGCAGCGCTAAAACAAAAACGAAATAATTAATGCTGCAAGGTAAACCAAAACCCACCGCGCAGTTTCGCCGCAATGTGCATCCACTGGATCATGAGGCGGAAGTTGACGTTGCCCGGATTGACTCGCCATTCGACCTTGATCTCGGTCAGTGTTCGAGTGTTTGCAAGAGCCGCCGTCACGCCGTCGAAGGTCTGCACAAACGGGAAGAGCGGCGGGGAGAAGTGGACCGATTCGTCCCGTTCGATTTCGATAGTCGCCGAACGGACTTGCTTCACATCGAGTCGTGGCTTCTTTTCGCCGCCAGTGGGCTCCAAGGGCTCATCCATTTTGCCTGAAAAACGAAATAAATCACGATGGATGCAAATAACTTGATAACGGGCGAATTTGGGACAAAACGGACGGATTTTCCGCAAATAAGCAGCAAAAACCATCGAAATGATCATTTCAGTGGTAGACCGTCAGAAACTCACCACACCTGACGAAAATTGGAGCAAAACTCGCAGAAATCACGGTAAACGACGAGCGGGCGAGCAAGCGGCGGAGCGGCGGGCGCGAGGGGCAACGGAACGCCAACCGCGTCGTCGAGCTCCGCGGCGAGAAAGCGAGTGGACGTCCCGTCCGCCCGCCGCCTTCCGCTCGCTCGAGGGGGCGGCGGGCACGAGCGAGCGGACCCTCCGAACGAGCAGGCATTCGAGAATCCGCCTTCCACTCGCTCGTTTGCTGGAGGGCGGCCGACTGCCGAGCGGCCGGCGGAGGGCGCGGAGGGCGGCGGACGGGCGGGGCTTCGCGACGGCGGCCGCCCACCCGCCGGCTTCCTCGAGGTCGTCGCTGGAGCTCCCCGCCGAGCGTCGTGGGGGCCGCTCGATCGACCGGCCGCCGAGAAAAGAACGGAGTTCCCGGCCGCGAGTGGGCGGCCGCTTCTTCTGCGGGGCGGGCGGGTGGGTTCTTCCGCCCCAACCGGCCGCTCGCCCCTCATCGACCTCGAGCGAGACGGCCGTCGACTGCCGAAGCGGGCGGGACGGGCGGCTCATCTCCACGCGGCGTCCCCTTCGGCACGCGGCCCCCCTCATGGGTGGATGGAACGAGTGATCTCCCGCCCGCTGCCAAGTCCACTGCACGTTTATTCGACGAAATGAGGGGCAGAAATCAACAGCCGTCAATGAGCTCGACCTTGACGGCGGCTTCCTCCTCTCCGCTCTCCCACTCGCCGTCCTCCGACTCCCCCCGGCCGCCGTCCACTTCCGCTTGGATGAACGCCCGCATCTCCTCTTCGTCCATCGCGTCTTCGAGTTTCGGGTCGAGGGCGAGCAGCCGGCCGATCCGCTCGTCCGTCCCGCTCTTCTTCCGCTCGCGCTCCCGTTGCCGCCGCCCGCTCGATTCGGTCCGCTTGCTGGGGACGGCGCGCGACTGGACGGCGGCGAAGTTCGTGGTCAGGTTCCGCAACTGGGCGTATTGCTCCTGCAAGGGGGCGGATGGAGGAGTTGAATGGAGCGAGGAGGCAGACCGGTGGAATGCGGACGGCTTCCTTTGTCTGCCAGTCGATCTTGTCTCGCGCGAAGTTATGAAGTTTGGTTTCGTGAAGCATTCGGTTTTTCGGCGCAGTGAAGCCGATCCCGCACAGCGAGCAGAGGAACTTGACGCTGCTGTTGGTGTGTGCGGCAGTGTGATGAATGGCTACCAAGGCAAAAGGGATTCCGCACTCATTGCAGTTCTAAAGTATTGACAAAACATCAGGGAAACATGAGATGAATGCAGCACCCCTTCCGCACGACAAGCTCGCCGAACAAACCAATTGCTGGCGTTCTTTGCTTCCATTTGGATGGCGCTGAAATTCGTCGTCAGGTTGCGTAGCCGGCCGTATTTTTCCTGCAGATGACGGATGGATGAGTAGGATGAAGGAAGATTACTGACTGGTGGGATTCGGATCGCTTCTTTCGCCTTGTAGTCGGACATGTCCCGCATAAAATTGTGGACTTTGGACTCGTGCTTTTGTCTTTTTTGTCTGTAGCCGATGCCAATGCCACACACCGAACAAAGGTATTTGTCGCGGGTCTTGACGTGAGCTGTTTTGTGGTTGTAACCGACGAACGAAAACGAGATTCCGCAGTCATCGCAGTTCTAAACAAACAGTAAAAGCAGACACGATTGTGGGCGTACCCCGTAGGTTCGATGCGTGTTCGGTTGATGCGGAGTCGACATGTTGGGGTCCTTTGCTCCGGTTTGAACTAGTGCGAAGTTTGTGCCCACTTGCTTGTATTGCCCCACGTCGCTCTAAATGTAAAAAAATGAGAAAAACAAGGTTGATGTTGGCCTTACGGCGCGTATTTTGATGGCGCCATGGAAACCCTTGTCGGCAGGCTGTCGCTCAAATCCGTGTCGCTTTAACTCGTGCGTATTCCGGTCCGTGCTCGGTCCAAACAAGACCCCGCAGAAAGAACAGCGGAAGCCGTCCGTTCTGGCATGCGCGTTCACATGCCGATCATAAGCTCGTGAATTTGGCACCACAAAACCGCAGATTTCGCATGCAAACTAAAGCGAAAACCAGTCTTCTTATAAACATCCGCACATACCCGCGGTTCTGCCGACTCGCCAGCGGTTTTTGCCGTTGCTTGAACTTGCGCAAAGTTTGTCCCTACTTGTTTAAAGTCCTTCAAATCTTTCTAAACTGACTTTCGTGGAATTAAGCGCTGCTTGTAGACAAACCAGATAAATCTTGATAGCACCGTTGTATTTTCCGTCTCCTGCTTGCCGCTTAAATCCGTGCTGACTCTCTTCGTGGTCATTGCGAATTCTGCTTTGCACAAAAAAAACGCCGCACAAAGAACAACAGAAGCCCTGACTTCTCTCATGAGCCTCGATGTGCCTAGAAAACTGAAGCTCGTTGTGAATGCCGAAGCCGCATGTTGAGCAAGTGAACTGAATCTGAAGTTAGTCTTCGTACAAACAGGCAAACGTCACCCGCGGTTTTGCAACCTCGCCGGCGGCTTTGGCCATCTTTTGGACCTCCGCAAAATTTGTGCCCACTTGCGTGTACTTGTTCAGATCGCTCTGAAATTTACTGTTGTTACGCAAAAATTATTAGTTTACTAACCGGCAGAATTTTGATGGCGCCGTAGTACTTCTTGTCCACTTGTTCTCGGCGAAATCCGTGCAGCTTCTTTTCGTGGTTGTCTCGCCTCGAATGTTCATCGTAGAGGATGCCGCACAACGAGCAACAAAAGCCCGTTGTTCTCGAGTGCCCGCTCAAATGCCAGTGAAGAAATTGAAAACTGTTAGCCACAAAGCCGCAGGTCGAGCATGTGCGCTAAACGCGACCAGGGATTGAAGACAAAAATCGAAAGACTTACGCGGTCTGCTCCGGCAACGGAGTTGCTCGTTTTAGTCGCCATTCCCAACAACGTTTCGTCCGGATCCTCGTCTGCATCGTCAATCGGATCGTTATTCTGGGCTTCCACTCCACGTTCTGCAGAACTTTCGTCTTGTTCGCTCGCTTCTAACTCTTCTAACGTGGCGTGCGGCTGATGCGCTCGCTCGCGTAGGCTGAAAGCAGGCAATCATAACGCGGACTTCAACTTTTTCGCTCCCCTGATCTTCTGCTTCACCTGCGGGACCGGCCCGTCGACTACGGCCACTCGCTTCTTCTTTTTCCGTTTCCGCTTCTGCTGGCCGGTCGAGTCGTCTTCTGCCTCCTGTTTTATCCCGAGGTCTTTTTTGACTCGAACTGGCGGTTCCCGCTGCTCTGCGCCACCTTCGAGCGGCGGTGGGGGCCCTTGCTGCACGACCGGCGCCTCCCGCTCGCCGCCCTCGTCGATCGTGACGACTATCGGCTGATCGGGGCGGCGGCGCTTCTCCGGCGGCGACCGCATGGGCTTGTACTCAAAGGCGTCCAACTCCTCCTCGTACTGCCGCTGCTGGGCGCGCGTCCGCTTCGTGAACACTCGGCCGTCCATCTCTGAAACGAGAAGAAAACGGCAGTTGAAAAGCGCAGGCGAAGATCATGGCAAGCAAACCCAACGCCCCGCACGAGTGGGAAGATCCCCCGTCCGCAAGTGAGGGACAGGTCCCAAACGAAAGCAATGAGCGAGCATTCGAAGCCCAAAAAAATCAATCGCGCGAAAGGTGAGAAGCGCACTCTACGCGCCCTCCCTGCCCCTTTCGAACAGCAATCGGCCTTCGCGTTCTTGCGTTGACCGCGGGGCGTTGGACTTCGACCCCCGACTGCCCGCAAATCGGCGGCCGGCCTGCCGAGTGCGCAGTCGTGATCGAAAGAGCGAGCGGAGTTCACTGCTTTCTGCTCGCTCGTCGGAATGGTCGAGGTGGGTGACTCGGTGGGTCGAAGGGAGCTTCAATCCGTTTGCTTTTTCAGTCGGCTCTTCCGAGTTCTCGCAAACGGCGAGAAGCCGCCCATCGCATCGAAGTCGACCTCCTTCCTTCGACTTCCCTCTCGCTTCGAATCGACGGGAAGAAACGAGTGAGTCGACAACCCCGGTTGCTTCGATTCCGCTCTCCGATTTCTGTTTCGATCAACGCCGTCGGCCATCCGCTTGGTGACGGAGAGGAGCGAAAGACATTTGACTGTGGAAGAGAATCGTGAGCTCCCATCCATGCTTTCTGCGGCCAATCTTTGTTGCTTGTAGTCGCTCGGGATGCTGCGGAACGCTGAAGCTCGTCGTTTTCGTCCTCCTGCTCGCGCTCGCCGCTCTCTCCGTCGACCGAGTGGCGTTGCAGCGACAAACGAATGCCGCGATCCAGCAGCTGAAAGAGGAGTTGCCTCGTCTTTAACGATTTGAAGTTCGCAGAGACCACGGAAACAAGAAGGCTAGAAAGAAAACTGATTGCGTGATTCGTAAAAGCGATCAGTGGATGTCGGCGACGAGCGGAATTCACTTGATGGTCAGAACGAAGGGGAATCGAGCGACCGCCTTCTCGCCGTTCCCGGGCGAAAACAGAAGCGATGCGAAATGCTGGAGATTTGCATGAGCGTCTCGATTCTCTCCGAAGCGGCCGCTTTTCGCCCGCCTGCTCACTCGTTCTCCCTGTCCACCGTCCAGTCCGCTCGCTCCTTTCCGCTGCTCTCGCCTCGAAATGATCGGCCGCTCGGTCGTCGGCGCGCTGCTTCTCTTCGTGCTCCTTGCGGCCGTCGGCGTCACGGGCGAGGACGCCGAGTGCTTCGAAGAGAAGGGCGGCAAAACGTGAGTTTTCTTCCCAATCCCCCGCTTCCATTCACCTCCCGCTCATTTCAGGGAGCTGAAGGCCATTTGCACGTCGGGATCTGTGAAGCTGGAGCTCAAAGAAAAGAAGTTCTCGTTCGCGCTCAAGGTCGCCGATTTTCCCGTTCCGCCCAAGTGAGCGAAGCAGCGAGAACCCTCTTTTTCATCCCATCTTTTCCAGCTTCGAGCTGGACATCGGCGGCTGTCCGTTGAAAGCGGTGATCGCGGTTTCGACAGACGATAACAAGGCGAACAGCGTCACCATCGGCAAGCTTTTACTTCTTCCAGATTTATAGGTCTTTTTAGGCCGCAGTAAGCCCTTGGACCTGAACCCCACCGCCAACGTGAACGCGACGGGCGTCGAGTTCAAAACCAGCATCTCGCGGTTGCCGATCCCTTGCACCGTCAAGTTCGACGAGAAGGACGGCGCCTGGCTCGTGATCTTCGGCTTCAAGACTGCAAAAGGCGAAGCCGCGACGGGCATCTCGATGATCATCGTGAGTCTCTCTTCTGCTTCGTCGTCCACTCCTTCTTTGCAGGACGCGCCGGTGCACAAGGAGAAGCCGGAAGAGGAAAAGAGCGCGTCCACCGAGTGGTACATCGTCGGTGGCGTCGGCATTCTGCTGTTCGTTCACTTACCCATTCTCCCGTCACACTCCTCCGTTTGCAGGCTCGTGCTCGGACTCGTGGCCGGCGTCGTCGCCTCCATCGTGTGCTGCAAGCGGAAGAGCAAACGGAGCGCCGAGTGGGGCCCGGAGTTCCGCAAGGAATCGAAGACGCCGGCCGCCAAAACGGAGAACGCGGGCGGCAGCAAGTCAAAGGCCAAAACGCGGCCCTCCAAGGAGCCCACCACCGAGACGCGCGTCCCGCAGGCGCCGGCCGAGACGGGCGAGACGCGCTGGAAGAAGGGCAAAGCGGTGAGTTCCCCTCGTGCTTCCGGTTCGCTCACTTCTCTCCTTGCAGGATGTGAAGCCGCTCGACTCGCCCAAGGCGTCCAAGAAGCAGCTCAAGACGGGCATCCGCGCGCCCACTCCGTCGAAGAAGGAGCCCTCGCGTTTGGCCCCGTCGGTCACCGCGCGCGCTCCCACGCCCGCCCACGAGAAGGTGCCGAAGATGATCGGCGGCAAACCCAATTCCCGCAAATGCATGCGCTCCAGCGAAGACAACGTTGCCCTGGACGTGTTGAACGAGGTGAGTGCTTTGTCCTCTCCTCTCACTTCGTATGGTTGCAGATGCCCTCGGCGAACGCCACGCCGTCCTCGAAGAAGGCGGAAGCGGTGACTCCGTCGGCCCAGTGAGAGCCGACCGTTGCCCGTGCTGGTTGCCCGTTGGAAGAGGGCGGATATCTTTTTCTTTCGTTTGTGTCCGGAATAAACAGTTAGGTTCTTGATCGCTTCGGCCTCTTGAGTCCACTCAAGAACATTCGCACTTTTGGATGGGGACTGCGCGAGACATTGAAAGACAAAAGAGCAGGGCAACACGCAAATTGCGGCGAGCACCGAGTCCAGCGTCGTCGTTTCGCCCACTTCGTCGGTGAACGACTTGCCCGCTCCTCCTCTTGTGTTGCTTAGATCGACGAGGGCGGGAGAACGTCCGCCTTCTCTTTCGGATGAGGACTGGAGCGATGGAGCGGGATTGGTGAGGGTTGTTTCCACTCCTAACCCGCCCGACCGCTTCTTCCTTTTTTGGGGGTCCGAGCAGCTGCGGCGGGACGGGCGTAGTAGGGACCTCTGCTTTCTGCTGGAGAGCTGACGGTTTGTCCCCTCCGACGGCCGTCGTCTCGTTTTGCAAGCGGAGTCCCGGACGAACCGAGTGGTGGCAAGCGGTCGTTGAGTGCGCAGTACGGACGACGGTGGCAGGCGTGCTCTGCGTTCTGCTCGCTCGTTCGGTGGGGATGGTCGAGGGGAGAGCCAGAGATTGAATTGGCCCACCGCCCGCTCGCTTCTTTCCAGCCGGTCGAGTGCGATCCGACGGCCCTCCACTCTCCGCCTTCGCCCTCGGGTCGGCGAGAAGAAGTGGGCGAGCGAGCAGGGGGCAGCTCTCCTCCTTCCCCTACCCCCTCTTCCGCTCTTCCCGCTCTCCGCTCTCATGAGTAGGGAGTTTCCCCCAGGGCGGCGGCGTCCTCCCGCTCGCCCCCGCCGCCCCTCCGCCCGCCGAGTGGCCGGCCGCCCCCTGCCGGCGGAAAAGCGGAAGCGCGCACTGGACGCAACGGACGGCCGCTCGCGTGTCCCCGCTTCTCCGCTCAAAGCGGCCACTCGCGCTCTCCTTCCGCCGTCTGAGCGGCGAGCAGGAAACGGGGCGGCGATTCGAGCAAGTGAAAAGTGCAAGTGGTAGGCTCCGCTTTCCGGTTCGTCGGTAGGCGGAACGAGCCTTGTATCCGCCGTCAACTCGTCGTTTGCGGCTGCTCGTCGATAGAGTGCCCGTGTGTGTTCGGGACTTTAAAGAACGAAGTAACGGTGGTCGGTCGATCAAAAGCTGCCCGTTCAATGTTTCCGCCGTCCAACGTCTGCGGTGAAGGCCAGTGATGCGAACGGGAGATGAATGTTGGAAGACAGTTTTGCTTGGGTCGCGAAACTTTAGCTCCTGGTGCTGGGTAATCGCCGGCTCGTTCAGCAAAAACAACCGGCTCGAGTGGACTTGTTTGAATCGTTGAAGCCAATGAAGAATCGTGGGAAGAGAGGACGCTCGTTTATGTTGTCATTTAGAAGGGGGAAAACAACGGAGAACAAGAAGGAACAGGGTGGGACGAACGCATTTACTTGCGGAGCTTGACCACGATGCGGACTCCGTTGTGAACGAAAGGGAATTCGTGCTCGGAGAACGGCCACTCGACCGAAGGGACGCGCTTCCATCCGAAACGCTCGAGCACTTGGTCGCGGGACACGTGTTTCCAGCGCTTCTAAAACAGATGAGTAAAAACGGTACAATGAAGAAAAAAGACGAACGCGGTCGCGAATGCGGATCTTCAAAACGTCGTCCTTTGCGCCGAATCCCGCGTCTCCCATGGCCGTGACGAAGTTCGTCGCTTCCGCTTTGAAGTCGTCCACGTGCGTCAGATCGGAAGGGTACTGGCGGAAACAGCAAATAAATTACGGAATGGAGAATCCACTTACAGTCAGAAGGAAAAGGGCCAAATCGCTCCACTCGAGCGTGAAGTGAGCGTTGAGAGCTCGCAAGTTGCGGAGAGCTTGCAGAATCCCGCCGTCCGCGCGGATCGCACCCGAAATTTCGACCTGCTGCAGGCGGTCGTTGCGGCCGAGCCGCGCGCAGTCGTGCAACTCGTGGAGACGACGAGAGGCGTGACTCAACGAAAGCTTGATGTGCTTCGTGTTCAGTCGGAAGAGGTCCGCGATGTCTGCAAACACAAGTAAATATCTGCTTTCCCCTCTTCCGCTTACAGGAGTCGCCTTTGATCTTCTGGTGGAATCGGCCGAAAGTGACCGATTCGAGTTGATCCTTCCGTTTTCGCAGCAACGTCGTGATGCGAAGGTCTTTGGCGTCCAGCTCGGTGAGCTTGTCGGGCAGCGAGTCGAAGAACATGTCCACGTACGGCTTCCCGGGGCTGTTGAAGCTCTCGAGTTTGATGGACGTCAGCGAGGGCAGAGCTGAAGCAAAGACGAAGTCAGTATAATGGAGCGGTGATGAGAGGCTTACCGTGAAGCTTCGAGGCGACTTGCATCCACTGGCGCATCAGGCCGAAGTTGATGTTGTTCGGAATCGACGTGCCAAAAAATCGTAACCTCGGTCAGCCCTTGGCACAAATCCAAGGAAGCCGCCGCGCCTGCGAAGGTTCGCGGCAACTCGAGGATCTGCGGACAGAAGTCGATGGAACCGTCACGATTGATGGCCATAAACGCGTCGGAAATTAGCTTGGCGACGTCGCTCGGCGTAAAGTCCATTTTGCCTGGAAAACGGAATTAATTCGGAAAAATTGCAAAAAACGTGATTTTTGTTGTATTTTGAGAGAAAATAATGATTTTCCTGATAGGTTTGCGTAAAAATCAATCAAAAAGGTCGTAAGGTTGGCAGAAACGCAAAACTCACCCCGCCGCACGAGAATCCCGAGCAAAACGAGCAGAAATTCCGGGAAGTGACGAGCGGCCGAGCGGCAGAGAATCAGGCCAACAACCCGCAACGGAACGCCAAACGCGCCTTCGATCTCCGCGGCGAGAAAGCGAGTGGGCGTCCCGTCCGCCCGCCCGCCTTCCGCCCGCTCGAGGGGGCGACGGGCAGGAGCGAGCGGCCCCTCCGAACGAGCAGACGTTCGAGAATCCGCCTTCCACTCGCACGTTTACTGGAGGCCGGCCGACTGGCGAGTGGCCGGCGGAGGGCGCGGAGGGGCGGCGGTCGGGCGGGGCTTCGCGACGGCGGCCGCCCACCCGCCGGCTTCCTCGAGGTCGTCGCTGGAGCTCCCCGCCGAGCGTCGTGGGGGTCACTCGATCGAACGGCCGGCGAGAAAAGAACGGAGTTCCCAGCCGCGAGCGGGCGGCCACTTCCTCTGCGGGGCGGGCGGGCGGGTTCTTCCGCCCCACCGGCCGCTCGCCCCTCATCGACCGCGAGCGAGACGGCCGCCGACTGCCGAAGCGATCGGGACGGGCGGCTCCTCTCCACGCGGCGTCCTCTTCGGCACGCGGCCCCCCTCACGGGTGGATGGAACGAGTGATCTCCCGCCCGCTGCCGAGTTCACTGCACGTTTATTCGACGAAATGATGGGCAGCAATCAACAGTCGTCAACGAGCTCGACCTTGACGGCCGCTTCCTCCTCGCCGATCACCCACTCGCCGTCCCCCGACTCCTCCCGGCGGCCGTCCACTTCCGCTTGGATAAACGCCCGCATCTCCTCTTCGTCCATCGCGTCTTCGAGTTTCGGGTCGAGGGCGAGCAGCCGGCCGATCCGCTCGTCCGTCCCGCTCTTCTTCTTCCGCTCGCCCGCCCGTTGCCGCCGGTCGGTCGATTCGGTCCGCTTGTTGGGGACAGCGCGCGACTGGACGGCGGCGAAGTTCGTGGTCAGGTTCCGCAGCTGCCCGTATTGCTCCTGCAAGCGTTGGATGGATGAGAGCGATCAATGGAACGAGGGGACGAACCGGTGGGATCTCGATTGCTGCTTTTGTTTGATAGTCGACTCGATTGCGCAGGAGATTGTGGACCGTGAACTCGTGACGTCGTCCATTCGCAGTAAGGTTGAATCCGATCCCACACACCGCACAGAGGAACTTTCCGTGAGCATCGGCGTGAGCGCTAATGTGCTTTTGGGCCACTAGTGAGAGTGGAATTCCGCAGTCAATGCAGTTCTAAACGAACAGCTAAAAGCAAGCCAAGATTGTGAAGCGTACCCCGTAGGCTCGATTCGTGTTCGGTCGGTGCGGATTAGCAAAATCGGGGTTCTGCGCGTTCGCTTGCACCTCCGCAAAGTTTGTTCCGATTTGTGTGTACACGGCAACGTCGTTCTAAACGAAGAACAATGAAAGCGGACACAATCGGGGAAAACAAACAGCTGAAATCTTGACGGCAGCCGTAATTCCTCTGTCGGCATCCTGTCGCTCAAATCCGTGTTGCGTCCGCTCGTGTTGATTTCGCGACCAGCTGTTTTCAAGCAAGATCCCACATAGCGAACAACAGAAGCCGTGCGTTTTTGAATGTGCGTTTCGATGTTGGCGGAAAAATAGTTCGTAGTCAGTCCCGAGGCCGCAGGTTGCGCACTGGAACTAAAGCAGGCAACGACTATTACGAAATTTAAAATGGTTGTTAAGATCACATCCCAAACGTTCCAAATGACGCGCAACTTACTCGTCGTTCCGCAGACACGCCGGCGGCTTTTGCTTCTGCTTGAACTTGTACAAAGTTGGAGCCCACTTTCATGTACTTCTCCAGCATGCTCTAAAATTTACTGTTCTCAGTTGAAAGAGACGGCTGACCAACCGGCGAGATTTTGATGGCACCGTTGAACGTCTTGTCCGCTTCATGTCGTTTAAATCCGTGTTGCTTTTCCTCGTGTGCGTTTCGAAGACGGCTCTCAGCAAACAAGACGCCACAAAAGGAGCATGCTAATCCGGTTGTTCTTGAATGGCCATCCAAATGATACCGGTAGTTACGTGCATTGTTGGCCACAAAACCGCACGTTGAGCACGTGAACTAAAAGCATGGAAAAGGCGATCACACAAAAGTGATTAAACGACATACACAACCGCTTTTGCTCGTAGTATTCGCCAGGGCGGCCGGAGTTCCTGTCGCCGTTTCCTGTGGCAGCTCGTCTTCACGGTCGAATGAGGCTGTCGGCCCGGGTTTAGCGGCTTCTTTTGCAGGATGCTCGCCATCGGCCATTCCGTCAGCTTCCAATGCCGCGTCGGTAGTTCCGATTTGCTGATCGTCTTGGTTGAACTCGCTGAAAGCAGACGATCAAAATTCACACTGGGTTTTGTTTGCCTACCCGCTTTCCTGTTTCACGTGATGCACGGCAGCGGATTTGTCCGTCTTCTTGCTGCGGCGCTTCTTTCGCTTTCGTTTTGCGGCCGGCGCGTCGGCGGGCTCCTCTTTGATTTGAACATTTGTTTCCTGCTCTTCGGGCTTCTCAATGATCGCGGGCGACGGCTGGGTCACTTCGGGCACGATCGGCGCTTCCCGCTCACCGTTCTCATCGATGATCACGACGGGCGGCTGATCGGGGCGGCGGCGTTTCTGTTGGGGCGGGAGCATCGGTTTGTATTCGAAGGTGTCCAGCTCCTCTTCGTAGGCGCGCTGCTGCGCCCGGGTCCGCTTCGTGAACACGCGACCTTCCATTCCTAGAACAAAACTATTGAAGAAGTCGAGGATCTCGAGCAACAAACAGCAAATCGCGCACAAACGCGCCCTCCGCCACCAAACTCGTGCCCAAAACAACGAAAGCCAACCGCTCGTTGAGGTCGTGCACTCTCACGCGATCGGAAAGCCGCATGTTCATGTGAACACCGCCCTGCCTGTTGAATTGCGTTGGCTGCGAATAACCGCGCGTCTTTTCTACTTTGACCCCCGCCCGTCCGCTTGCTGCCGAGTAGTCGGCGTTCTTTTCCAACACACACTTCGCAAGCGGTCAAGCCGCTGCGGTCAGTGACTCTCTCGCCCGCTCTGCATCATCCAACCCACTGACCTACCGCTCAGCAAGATTCACCACTCACACTCTCGAGGAAAAAGAAATCGGAACTGAAAGGCGACGGCCGGTTGCTCAAGATGCTCCACGCGTGGAGCACCGGGCGATGGAACGACACGCTCGATACCCATTCGTTCGAAGCGATTCCGTGAACGGTCAGCTCCGCGGCTGTGCGCACCGCCTAGTCGAATAGGGACGGCGATCGCCCGAGTCGCAACAGTGAGAGCGGAACATCGATTCGCCATTGCACTGGCCACTCGCCACGTGCAATTCGCGTCGAGGATTCGCCGCTCCGTCGTCCCTCTTCTTTCCACGTGCTTCCTCCCGACGCCGTTCTTTGCGCCGACCAGCCGCAATGGCAAGCAGCCGCTGCTCGACGACTGCCGAAAGGATCGCGCAACTTCCTGCTCGCTTATTCCGCGGCCACTCTCCGCCCGAATTTGCATCGAGCGGTCGATTTCGTGCCGGCCGGCCGCTCGTCTCACTCGTTCGTTTCGTCTTCCAATCGGTCGAGTGGCCGCTTCTTCTCGCTCTCCCGCCTTCCCGCCCGCTGCAGCCATGAGCACGCCGTCGGAGTCCGAGCGGCACTTCTACGACAAGTGGACGCCCTGCCGCCACAAGGAGCGCATGTGGGAGAACTGCAGCTTCGAGGTGGACTACCGTGAGTTCTCGCCCCCTTCGCCCCTCATCCCTCGATTCTTGCAGACCACCTGCTGGCCGTGATGGGCGGCGTGGTGGCCGGTGAGTGCGCCCTCTGTCCACTCATCCTCCCGCTCGTCCCCTTTAGCCTCCGTCCTGCTCACTCTGCTCTGCTCGCTGCTGTCGTTGAGCAGCAGCTCGATGTCGGGATGCCTCCATTGGTACGTCCGCCCCGCCCGCCGCTCATCCCCGCGGTTTGCAGCGGCCCTCGGGACAAAAAGAAGCCGGGCGCGACGGGCGGCCGCCCGCAGACGGCGGCGAGGGTCCGCCAAGTGCGCCGCGTCCAGCGCAACGCCGTCGACCTGCCGGCCAGCGAGCGCCCGTCCGCGCCCGCCTCCACGCGGCAGACGACCGTCGCCGAGTCGGAGGAAGAGGCGAGTTCCCGCGCGTTGTTCTCAGAATCATCCCGCGCCTTGCAGGACGTCTCCTCGGCGCGCCCCACGCCCAAACGCGTCCTGTGAACCGCGAAGCCCGTCCGCGCCTCGTTTTTCGCCCGCCGCGGCGCCGTCTTCCTCTTTTTGTTGTGTGTGGCCGTCGTTTAGTCGAGAATAAACCGTTGTCTTTGTGCTGCAGGAATGAGCACGCCTGCCTGTCTCGCCGCTCCCCTACCAACGGAGGGCAGTTGTGGTGATCCTTTCGCTCTTCCTCTACGACGTGCGGGAGGTTTGCCAAACGTGTTCGATTCGTTCGACGTCTATCACGCCGATCGGAGGTCTCCGAGCGAACTTGTCGCTGCTGCACGGCCGGAAGAGCGAGAAGCGAGTGAGCAGTTGGACGGAAGAAGGAAGTGAGTGCGTTTGTTTCCCGCTCCTATTCCGTTGAACGATCGCCGATGTATCCCGTTTCCACTTGCTCAAGCCGCTTGTCCTCGATCACCCACGGATTCCTCTCATCCCGTTTCCCGCATTCGCTTCCTCCATTTCGTGCCCGACCGTCGCTCCTTCGCTCGATGGCCGCTCTCCTGCTGCTGCTTCTGCTTGTTGCCTTGATCGACCCTTCGAGCGGGAAGGAGGCGTCCTATTGGATCAACGGGAGCCTGCTGTGCCACGGGCGGTACGCGAACAGGACGGTGAGTGCGGCCGCCCTCCGCCCACGCGCTCGTTGCAGAAGCTCGCGGTCTACGAGGAGGACTCGGCGGTCCGCTTCCACGACCAGCGGGCCGGCCGGCTTCTTCGCGGCGAGTGGCTGGGCGGATGACGGGCTCTTCAACGGGACGCCTGACGAGCTGCTGCTCGTCTTGTGAGTCCCGCCGCCCGCCGCCCTGTGGGACGACGCGCACGGCCGCTGGGGCATCGAGCGGCAGCACGCGCTCGGCGAACTCGAGCTCTCCGCCCTGCCGCCCGCCGACTGCTGGGAGCGGCTGGACGGCGACCTCGCCGCCGGCTACAAGACGGAGGAGTGTCGTCATGATTGTGTCTTCTGTTCAGTGAATAAACTATTGATTTGTTCGTGGTGGTAGTAGGCGGCCGTTCCTCCTGCTGCCGCCGGTCGGTCGACTTGCGGCCTCCAGCCGACCGCCGTCCGCAGCGAACCTTCGGACGGCGGCGTGTGAAACGAGAAAGGAGGGCTCAGAGAAGATGAGCATCCTGCAGTCCGCGGCCAGTCGGTCGTTGCAGAAATACGTCGCCGTCATGAGCGTGGCGCCGACCGCCCGATTGTTCGGTCACTCCAACCAGGCGTCCACTCACTTCTGCCCTCTTGTTCGGGCGTGAATAAACGAATGCAGTGAACCGGGGGCAGTTCCATCGAACAGGAGAGTTCTCGCGGGCGAGAGGTAGAAGAAGCGGGCGTTGCGGAGAAGAACGGAACAGGCGGCAGTCGGGGTCCCAACGAACAGGAGCGGCCACTCGACGAGCGAACGAACGGAAGGAGCGGAATGGAGCGCCGCTCATTTCCCGCCCGATTTTTGCGGCCGGGAAGCGGTCGCTTCCTCGCTTTCTCCCGCTGCTCGTGGGCTCGGCGGCAGTTGGAGCGGGTTTTCGCGTTTGCAGAAGGACGGCACGGTCTTCAAGTCTTCGCTCCGTCGCGCTGGTCCCCTTTGTGCTCGCGGACATGGCGGGAACGAGTTGACAAAACGGCGGGCGCGCGCATTCCATGCGGATTTCGGAGACGGAGGAAACGGGCAGAAGAGGTGGCTTTTTTTGCCCATCTCGCCGCGCGCCACGTTCTTCTCGACCGCCTGCTCCGCTTGAAAACACAACGAGCGACTGCCAACTTTCGTTTTCCTCTTCCATCCGGAAAGAGCGATAGGAATGCCGCCTTTCCAGCGGATTTGGCGATTTCGAGGACTTTTCGTCGACTTCTGGTGGCTTGGTGGGCAACGAACGCAACGAAGCGAAAGCAACTGAACGGCCGATCAACCCAGCGGAGAACTCGTTGAGCGTCGACAACAGAAGTAGCCAATCGATTAGTCGCCATCGTCTTTGCCAACAGAAGCACGGAAACGAACCAATCCGCAAGCACTTGAGTGGACAAACAGAACCAAGACAGGCAAACAGCTGCTCGTTTTGCCGCTTGCCGCCGGGGACCTGGAAGCGAGACGAGAACACGAGCGCGTAAAAGGAGGGAAAAGAAACAGGCACTCGGGAACACTCCCGTTCTATCGACTGCAACGAACAAGATTCAGAAGCATCGGGAGGGACTCAACAGCCAGTGACGAATTCCACTCGTTCCAAACGAAACACCCGTCCGCTCCACGAAAGCGAGGGATTGCGCAAACACCTCCGCTTAAGCACTCTCATTCGGGCGATCGCCAAGCGGCCGCATTTGCACGACACGCAACGGAATTTGCACCACTCACGCAAATTTTCGGTCGACTTCGCTCGAGCGGGCGGGCGACGGCAGTCGTGTGTTCCTCCCCACGAACCGAACGGCTGCCTCGGCTCCGCTCTCTCCCCTCCCCGCTCTCCCGTCCGCTCGCCTCCAAGCGCCTCGTCCCGCTCGCCGATGCTCGTGATGACCGCGTCCTCGGCTCGTGGCTCGCCGGCCGTCGCTCGTCGCCCGTCCGCGTGGCTCCTCGTCGCTTCGGGTCTCCTACTGCTCGTCGGATCCTCAATGGCCGCGTAAGTCCTCCCGCTCGTCTCTCTTCTCACTCCTCATCTGTTGCTGGTTTCAGCGACTTGGAGAAGGCCGGAACGCGCGCCGTGAAGCTCAAGGATCCCTCGAAGAAGGTGCTCGCGTTCGCACTCGACGCGAGCAAGGCCAATCCCATCGAAATCAACGCAGATTTTATCAAGGACGGCGTGGCGAGCATCGCCGGAAATTTGGGCAAAGACATCGCCAACGGACTTCAACAGCACTTGCCGGAGGTCGAGTGGCCTCTTCTCTCTTCTGATGGTGGCGGTATCATGGACGAGGCTGGCAAGGCCGCCGCTGACCAAGTCCTGAAACTCGTCAACATCCCGTAGGAGCCCTTCTCGTGTTTGCCTACTCCTCATTTCAGCATCGTGACTCTCAACTTCGGCGGATGCAGTACGACGTTGGTGCTGCTGAAAATCACCATCTTTGGGCAGTCAATCTCTATGATTGCCATCAAAGGAGTCAACGGTTTGTCCTTTCCTCGTATCATCTACCCCGCTTCGTTCAGGCAAGATCGACAAACCGGATTTCATTCTGGGCGACATGCTGGGCGGCACCATCACGGAGAAGGAGCTTACGTTGGGCGACAAGAACCCCTGGCCGTGCCCGGCCACCTTCGACTCGAACGGCCAAATCGACGTCACGTTTGGCGGCGACGTGGACAACGGCATCAAACTCGTCCTCGTGTGTTCTCCTCCAATCCGCACCCCTGAAACCTTAGCTTCTTGCAGCCGGAAGCCGAGGATATGGGCGAGGGCGGCAGCGGCGGAGGAGGCGCCCTGGGCGGAGGAGCGATCGCGGCGATGTGAGTCTTCCCTTCCGCTTCTCCGCTCATCTTTCGCTTTCAGCATCATCGTGGTCTTGTGCCTGCTGATGCTCCCGAGCAGCTCGGTCGGCGGCTTCTTGTGGTGGCGCAAACGCCACGCCAAGGCGGCGGCGGCGACCCAAACGAAGGACGGCAAGCCGGTGGACGCGAAGTCGCCCCTGCCGGCGGAGCAAGCGGCGAACAACAATCCGGCGGACGCCAAGGAGAAGGAGGACGCCGCCAAGGGCAGTCCCGCGGGCCCCGCTCCCAGCCAGACGGTGATGGGCGCCGGCGAGCACCCGGTGGCCGAAACTCCGAAGGGCGCGGTCGCTGGAACGCCCAAGGGACCGGTGGCGCCGAAGGTCGGCGGAATGGCGGCGACTGCGGATCCCAACTATCAAGTGAGTTCCCCCACCACTCGCCCAGTCCTTTCATCTCGCTGCTTTTCGACTCTCGCCGGCATCGGGGGCGACGTTTTCGGCCAGGACAAGGCGGGCAGCGCGGACAAGGCCGCCGGCGACAAGCCGAAGGCGCCCGCCGCGGCCTCTCCGGCGCCCAAGGCGCCCGCTCAGGGCGGAATGGCGGGAACGGCGGATCCCAACTACCAAGTGAGTTCCCGCCTCGGCCTTCGCCACCGACTTCCGCTTCCCCTTACCTCCCGCATCCAACTCACCAATCATCTCGCTGTTTCTAGACGCTCGCTGGCCTCGGACCGGACGTGTTCGGCGCGGACAAGAAGCGTGCCTGAACGCTAGTCATGACGCGTGTTTGTGCAAGTGGTTGCAAGTGGTCGTTCGTGTGTCTATCGGTCTCTCTGTCTGTCTGTGTATCGGAAACGAGTAAAATTCTTCTGTATCCACTTGTCGGCATCGATTATGCTCGAAGAAAGACGAAACGAAGAGCAGGATCGAGTGGAAACAAAGCAAAATGCGGAAAGAAGTGGAAAGAGTGCAGTGCACAGCTCTTCAGATGCTTGTTCTGTCGACTGCAGATGGAGCAAACGGAATGTCCTCCGCGGATTCTTGTTTGTTTTGGATTCGCTGCCGTCGACGCGCCGCTTGAAACGTTGGACAAGAGCGGAAGCGGCAGCGGTTTGAGCCCCGATGACCAGTCTGCTTGACAACTCTAGCGTTTGCACAGTGCGAAAATCAGTCCAGCAGGAAACGAAAACGGCGAACCGAGTGGTCAGCGGAGACGACCGACTCCAACATTCCCGCTCGCTTCGCCCTCTTTTTCCACGCCACGAGATTTGCATGAACGCGGGCGCATTCGCGCTCAAGCAGAAATTTCCGGTCCAGTGGCACGCGGAGGTCTCATTTTCAGTCGTCTATTCCTTCCACGAATCAATCGGTCGGCTCGCTTTCCGCTCCGCTCCTCTCCGCTTCGTCCGTTCGCTGCTGCTCGGGATGATCGTGTGTTCGGCTCGCGGCGCGTGGCTGCTCGTCGCTCTCGGTCTTCTGCTGCTCGCGGGCTTTGCGATGGCCGCCGTGTGAGTCGCGTTCACCCTCTCATCCGTTCATTCACCTCTCCCTGGATTTCAGCGACCTGGTGAAGCCATCCGTGACCGTGCTCGAGCTCGAGGATCCCAACACAAAGGAGCTTATGTTCACCTACGAACCGGGCTCGATGGAATTTGAGCCCGCCAAGTACGTGCCGCGTTCGGTTTCCTTATACCAGCATCTTGCAGGCGCGTTAAATTGGATTTCGATGGCTGCACGGTCACGATGGACGTCTCTCTCAAAAGTGTCGACAATATGCGAACGGAAATTGTGGAAGTAAACGGTTTGTCATCAAGCTTTTCTCCTTTATGGCCGCCTTCTTTCAGGCCGCAACTACAATCATGTCGTTTTCGACGAGCAAAGCGGAAAGCTCGACGCTAGCGGATTCAAGCTCGGCGACAAGGGCCCGTACGCCTGCACTCCGAACTTCGTGACCAGCGAGGACGGCAAATCGACCACAATCAAGCTCACGATCAGCGGCGTGCTTCCGGACGACTTCATGATCACGCCCGTTTGTTCCCTTCCTTCCTTTCGCTCATTCCCATTTGTTTGTAGACGAACGCCGACGTCAAACAAGAGAGCAACGAGGAGAACACGGGGATGGCCGGCGGCACTCTCGGCTGGATGTGAGCGCTCCCTTTCGCTTCTTTCCACCATCTACTCGCTTCTTGCAGCATCGGCGGCTCGATTGCCGGCGTGCTGCTCGTCGTCGTTGCGGTCGGAGCGCTCGTCTTCTGCTTGTGGCGCCGCAAACGCGGGCCGAAGGACGACCCCGCCGGAATCAAGACGACGCAGACGAAACGCGGCGGCGTCAAGTCGAAGCGAGTCGCCGGCCAGTCGGCGACTCCCGCCGGCGTGGGCAGCGCGACTCCCGCGCCGAGCGGCGGCACGATCGACGGCCAAAAGGCGGCTGCGGGCCCGACCGTCCCGCCAGCCAGCGACGCGGCCGTCCCTCCAGCCACTCCCGCACCGCCGGCGGTGGCCGCTGCTGTCGTCACGCCCGCGCCCGTCGCCTCCGTCCCGCCGCCGCCTCCGGTCGTCACTCCGCTCGCGCCCACTCCGACGCCCGTTCCATTCGTGAGTTGCCTCCCTCCCTTTCGTTCATCTTCTTCGGTTGCAGGTCGAAGTCACTTGCAAATGAGATTCGTTCTCGAAGAGGCGAGCTGTAGCGGGATCTCGGTTTTTCTTCTGTTTCTCTTGGCTGCGGCCACAATCCAATAAAATCCAAGTGACTTTTGGTTCGTTCGAAGCAACAAAAGAAATTCGTCGGCTGTGTACTCAAAGCGTCAATGATCGCTGCTTCTAGCTGTCTCGTTGACGGACGATCGCGCGGAACGGTCGCACTCCTTCGTCGATCAATCTAGTTTGTGTTGACTTGTGGATCGGCAGTGACTGACGACCGACCACTTGTGTTCCCGTTGCAGAACCGCCTTTCTCCTCTGTGTTCTTTCCTTCTGCCGCCTTCGATTGATTACAAAATTTTATTGACCGTGAGTGCAAGTTAGAAGAATCCCAGTCGAAGAGGGGCGTGATTATGAGAGACGAACGGCGGCGACCAAGCGGGCGATGAAAGAGAACGCGGAAATTGCTGCTGTTCACCGGACTGACCGGACATCAACGAACACAAGAACACGACGGAAGATACGTGGTCGATTACATCGAATAGTTTACAAACACAAAAAGAATACAGGCGGTAAATGCACGAGTACGAAATCAATGGGATACAAACGAAGCGAGTATTTTGTAAGCGAACGGAACGTTGTATCGAATACAAACTCTTTGATTCGATTAGTTAACCACACAGCAAAGTACAGAATAGACACAAAAAAGATGACAATCAGGAGAGGATCAGAGCGGAACGAGCGAGTCGACGAGTTCAAGCAAAATGCGAGTCGAAGGTCGCCGCGCCGAGCGGACCGGCCGGCATGAGGCTCGCGGCGGAGGTCGCCTGCTGGAGGGCGGCGGCCACAGCAGCGACACTCGACTGCGGCCCGTTCATTTGGTCGAGCAGAGAGGCCAGCGAGATGGTGAGCAGGGGGTTGGCGGTCAACTGAAAGCAAAGGAATGAATTCCTGCTCGCTTCCTCCTCTCGCTCACCTCTTTGAAGGCGCTCATGTCAGGTAGACGAGCCGACGGCAGCGGGGTGCTCAAGCCGAACGCCGAAGCGGACGAGAGGGCGGAGATGGGCGCCACCGGGGACGTGGCGGTCGCCGGGACGCCGCCGTAGAGCGCCGAAAGCAAACCGAAGGCGTCTGCGCCGCCGTTGCCAGGAGCCGACGCGATGGACGGCGTCATGAGTTGGGCGTGCGATGCGGCCGCTCCGCCGAACATCGGGCGCGCGGCGAAGGCGGCGGCGAACGACGAGGCGGCGGACGGGAGGCCGGCGAGCGGCGCGCTCGTGGGCACGCCGGCGGTCAGCAGCGCCGGGACGACGTTGCGCTCCACCTGGGCCATGAACTGCTGCGGTTTGGCGGTGTGCACGTGCATGTGCTTCTCGATGGCCGTCTTCTTCTTCGAGTACCAGTTGCAGAAGACGCACTTGTAGTTGAAGAGGCCTGTAATCGCTTGAATCAACACGATTCAATCGATCGACTGGACTCACCTCGCGGCATCTCGTGTCCCGCACGATGAGCGGCCAGTTTGTCGAGCGAGGCGGTGCGGAACGGGCACTCGGTGCAGGCGTGCTGGGCGCCGGTCGGGCGAACTCCCGGGTGCTCGAAGTCCGCCGAGATGCACGAGGTCGAGGCCGAGGTTGCCGACGCGGTGTCCGAGTCGATGCTCAGCGGACTGCCGACCACGCCGCGCTGTCCGCCGGCGGCACGCGGCGGCGCCAACGCCAACAAGCCGGTCGGGAGCGTCGGCTGCGGCTTCGGCAGCAGGAGCTGAGGCGGCGGCGCGAGAGCGGCGGGCGCGCTCTGCGGAGTCGTCGGCGCGGCTCCATCGGCGATCAGGTTGAAGTTGATGACGATGTGGAGCGGCGCGCAGACGGCGCCCGGCTGCGTGCAGTGCTGCGAGACGTGCTGCACCGTCCCGAACGTCTGGCGGCATTGGCGGCACTCGAAGGGCGCCAAGTCGTGGACGTTGCGCAAGTGATCGGCGAGGACATCCATCGACTCGTCCTCGAACGAACACGTCAGGCAGCGGTAGACGAATTGCGGCGGCGGGTTGGACGGCGTGGCGCTCGCCGATTGCAGCGAGCGTTTCTTGGCGGCCGGCGGAGTGGCGAAGTCCTGAAAACAAACGGGCTTACTGTACGCCAATTCGTTGCTATCTGTTGACGTCACTCGAGTAAAAGTGCGTACTCGACGGCATTCGAATCGTTTGTCGTCGAGTACCGTACGCTTCGCTCCCCGTTCTGCCCACGAATTTCTACGACGATCCCCTCGGATTCCCGCGCTGCCGCTGGGTGGTAATTGGCCGCCCCGTTGGCGTCCGGTCGCCGCTAATCGAAATCGTTTCGTTCGGTTGCGATCCGCAGTCAATCCGCCGCTCTTCTCTTCGGCGCCGAACAACGCGGATAATCCCGTCGGTGCCCCCGGCTTTCCGTCGGCCCTTCCTTAAACGAAACACCCCGCCGCTTCGCTTTTTGCAGGCTTCCGTCTCGCTCCGCTTCTCGTGCAAAGCCGAGAAGATTGCAACACACGGCCTGCCGCCCACGAAATGAAGAAAGCGCTCACCTTAACGTCCACCTCCTCCTCCTCGTCGCCGCACTCGCGCTCCTCGTTGTTGTTCTCGTCCGCCCGTCCGTTCGACTCGTGCTGCGCGTCGAAGGCCTTGGAGCGGCTGTATTTCGAGACGACGCGAATTCCGTGAGTTTCTGAACGAAGCAGAGGATGATTGGAGAGGAAGAAGGGAGAACTCACTTGCAACGTGTCGAATCAAGTCGGCTTTCCACTTCGAAGTGCGATTGCAGAATTTGCACTTGAACGGGCGCTCCGAGGTGTGGACGCGCTTGTGGCGCACCATTTCGGAGACCCACTTGCCCTGGTAGCCGCAAATCGAGCACATGCGAGTGGCGACGTCCGGGTCGGATTCCAGGCGCTGCAATCCGCTCGGTTAATCGCTCGGCAGCAGCAGGAACTCACCTTGATTTCCTCCTCGTCGTCGGGCAACTCGATCGCTTCGGTCTCCGTCTGGTAGCGCTTGCTGTTCGGCTCGACTTCGGCGCGTTTCGCCACGAGGCCGTCGAGTGTGTTGTCCGAGTTGGCGTGAACGCGTCGTCGTTTGCGGGGCTGTTCGGGAGCGGCGAGCAGCGAGGGCACGTGTTTCTGCCGATTGCCCGCGAGCATCTGCCGCGTGAAGCCGTGCGCGAGGTCGAAGAACGGCGAGACGGCGGGCGTCGAGAAGGCGGCGTCGCCGGCCAGCTGCATCGCCGCTTGCGGCAGGAGTTTCGCCATTTCGGCCGCCACGTCGCTGTTCGTCATTTGGAGTTGGGAGTCCGCTTGCGTCTCGTCCCGCATTTCCGCACTCATGAACCTCGGCTGGAGTGAGCGGTTGGTCGAGTCAAGAGAGTCGAGAGAAGAGCGGAGTCTGAAAGCAAGTGGGGTGAGTGGAAGGATCTTCGATCATCCACGCCGAAGAGAGAACACACGGGAGAACGAGGAAGAAACGAAATGAATAAAGTCGCGCGTCCAAATTCACGCCTTTTTGAAGCCACCCGAACGCGGAAGTGTCGCCGGAGTGGCGGAGCGAAGCGGAGTAGCGGGAAGCGAGCGAGAACACGCCCCAGCCGGCCGGCATTCGCGGCATTTGGAGTCGGCGGGCGCGACAACGAACGGGGCGGAGCGACGGGCGGCGTTCTGCGAAACCGACGGGGCGGAGCGACGGCGGCAAATGGGCGGCGAGCGGCGGGCATTTCGCCACCGTGCGTGCGGTTACGGTCGTTCCAAAAAAAGCAAGAGGGAAGTCCCGCTGTTCATCAATTGAGCGGATGAATGCCGGGGGCTTCACGACCGGCGCCGGCGGCGGCAATCGAAGTGGCCCGGCGGAAGCGGCGGCCGCCGTAATGCGTCAACCGACCGCCCGACAAGAGAGTTGCGGGAATTCGAAGCAGGAAGCAGGAAACGAGCAGTAGCCGAATGATTACCGACCGGATGGGGACCAGCGAGAGATTACGAAGAGCGGCGGAATGATGTGAGCGAGCAGAACACCCATTTGCGGGGGGAATCCCTCCATTCGCGGGATTACTCACCGCTTTGTTTTCGTCCCCTCCGTCCCGCAGACACGCCGGCCGGCCGGCGGGTAAATCCGGCAATCCAGACACTTCTTTTTGCCCCCAAGCGAATACTTCCGCCTTCCCTTCAGCGGCAGGTAATCCCCCGGCGGGCAGGCGGCATTCCGCACGTCACGAATTGCGTAGACGGCGGGATGAGCGGAAGGATGAGCGCAGCGGAAGCGCGTACCGTACGGAAAACTCGTGAGTGTCTACTGTGAATTGGATGAAGTGCGCAGTTTAGGAGACCATCAATCTCAAAAGAGATGAGTGAGGGGGTACCGTAAGATCGATGAGGAGAAGCTGCAGCCAAAAGACCGCCGTCCAGCACGCCCAAGCGGGCGGAATGAACTGCGGAGATCACGGCCGACCGGCTGCAAGTGGCCGCCCGGTTGGAGTTGCGCGGGCAGGCGGGCGGGGCGGAGTCCCAAGCACGCCATTGTACCGGCCGGCCCGCAGCGAGCGGGCGGGAGTGGCTGGTGGCGGGCGCGCCGGAAGATCGAAGGCGCCGATCGAATCGAACCGCGAGAGGGCGGAGCTCGAAATTCGACGTGCGGATCAACGCGGCCGATCGGGCGGAAGAATCGGAGCAAAAAACGCCGCGTCCTGGTGACCTCCTGACACCGTCTTCCGCCCGCCGTCCCGCTCCTCTCACGCCTCGCCGCCGCCGGGCGCCGCTCGGGGCGTGTACGCGCGCGGCGGGTGTTTGCACAGTGCGCGAGCGGGGGTCATCCGCCCGCCCGCCCGTCCGTGCGGCCGACCCTCTCGACCCGGAAGGATTTGGACGTGAAGGAGAGCGGCGAGCAGCCGGCGGCGGCCGATGGACAAAAAGACGAGCGCGCGTACCGATCGCCCCGCCGCTCGCTCGCGTCCGGTCGCTCGGTCGGGACTTCCCGGCACCGGATGGAGGCGCGGGGGAGATCGTGAGTAAAAAACGCCGCGCATCTTCTTTTCAATTCCCGCCGGCCGGCGCGGCTCTTGAAATCGCGCCGATCGTCGCGTCAAATACAAAGCGGAGGCGCGTAGGGGCGGCCGGGCGGGAGTACGGTGCGGAAACGGAAGTGAAATCCGCGAGTGAACAATCGCCCAGCCATTCGCCCAACTGTCCAGCCCGTCGACCGCCAGCCAGTCGACGGGCGGTGTACAAGAGACGCCGCTGGGGTCAAAGGACGACGGTGGACTACAAAAAAACGGAAGCAAGAAACTTTAAGAAAATCCAAAATACAATCATCAAGTAGACTAGAAGAAAGAAACGGTCGTGATCATCAAAGAAAAGAGATTGACCGTAAGAAGCGAGCAAAAAGCATCAATCATAAGCTCTCCGAGCGAATGACCGCGCGCCGTTCTGCCCGCGACCTTTTGAAGCGAGCGAGGCGATCGTCCAGCGCGAACAAAAGCGCGTGAACGGGGCGGCGCGCAGCAGCCGAACGGGCCGCCTTCCTTCCGTTCGTCGGGACGAACGGCCGTGCTGATTGCGGCGGTGCGGGAGCCGCGGGCCGCTCGGTGTCGGGAGGGGCGAGGCGACGCTGGAGCGCGTGCGGCGGCCGGCTGTTTGCGCAACCGATCAACACAAAACACGCAACGACCCCCCGGCCGCTTCTTCTTTTTCGCTTCGTGTGGCCTCCGGTCACTTCGAAAGCGAAAGCGAGCGGCCACTTCGTTGCGCGCGGCTTCCGCAAGTTCCCGCGCGTACCGGTCGGCGTGACTCCCGCTTTGCGCGCTGCTCGGTGACGTCAACGAGCGTGAGCGAGGGCTTGGGTCAACTCAAAACAACAAAGCGATTAGGCAACCGAACCCCAAGCAAGACGAAGCGCGGGCCCCTGCGAGCGCCGAACGGTCGTTGAACGCCAAACGATGAGCGAGCGGCTCGCAACAAAAAAGCCGAAGCTCCGGGATCGTTTCGGGAATGCGATTCGATTGCGGAACTTCGAGCGCGACGATTCGGCGGCTTTTTTGCTCGCCGCCGCCGATTGGGCGTTGATGAGGCCGCGCGGCCGCTTCGCGTTTTTCCAAACGAGCCGCTCGGGGTCGTTTGAGCCAAAAAGCTGTCGCGTTTGTCGCAGGTGGCCGCCGCCATCGTCTGCGGCGAGCCGAACGCGGTTTTCGGCTCGTTCCGCGCGGATTTTGTTGCGGACAAGACGAGCAAAAAGCGGGATGACCGAGCAGAAAAAGCGGCGTCGAGCGCAGGTGTCTACGGTGCGCATCGAAAAAACCGTCTTGCGGTTGACGTCCCCGTTCCCGTTCGGCGCAATGCGCGAAATCGAAGCGCAATTCCAAAACCAAACGGAATCTTTCCGCCGCCTTCCACCACAAACCCCGAACCTTTTTTGCCCACGTCCGAACGCTCCAAAAGCGAACGAGCACCGGAAGACACGACGGCGGAAGGAAGACGGAGTGGCCGAACGCACTCGCTGATTCACGTCGCCTTCCGCCCGCAAAAATCTGCCGCTTTGCGAGTGGACGTCCGGCGGTCAGGCGCGAGGCCCCGAATGACCGGCCGCGAGGTGATCACGTCCGGCAAGCGCTGATTCAAACGCGGGCCGCGCGGAAGTGCGTTTTGGTCATTCTGGCTTTTGGTTCTTCCGTTCACAATGCGGGAGTTTTGGAATCGTTTCGGTCTTCGAATTCACGCTGGACACGCGTTGGGCGCTCCTCGTTCCGATCACCGGAAAGCAAACACGAAACACTTCCGGCCGCCACCGGCCGCCGGAGGCCACTTCGACGGTCACTCCTTCTTCTTTCTTTCTTTCTTCCGTTTGCGCAACGTTTCGCGTGCGGGTCCGCGCTGCAGCCGGCTGGCGCGGCAGCTTTGCGTAGCCGCCGGAATTCGATTCGACGCGAAAAAACGACGAAGAGCGGCGGCCGGCCAGTGGGCGCAGCGTGCTGACCGCCGCCACGAACTCGAAATCCCGCCGCCGACGCGTACCGCCGAGCACGCCGCGCACGTGGAGAAGTTTTTTGTTCGCGGCGTTGCGCAAGAAGACGAGGCGGCGCGGGTCAAGCGTGCTGTTTGCACAACCTCGAGCTCGAGATCGCCCGCAGGACGCGGCCGGCCGGAAGCGGGGACCGTCTGGTTGAAGCGGTGGACAATGGAAGCAATTGATTCGAATAGTCGATGGGCAAGAGGAGGTGCGGGCGGTCTCGCTTGAAGATCATTCGTCCATGTACCGAACAGCCTAACAGTTCAAGGAGATCATTGAGCGGGAAATGCGGGCATTGGGTCAAGCGAGCGGTGAGAGGACGTGAACCTTCGAACAGGAAGTGGGTCAAGCGAGAGAAGGCACAAGGAGGAGTAAGATAACAGTGGAAAGAAACAACAACTCACGATCGACCCGTTCTTTCGTCACAGCAGACCTCACTGGCCTGTTGGACCCCACAGATCCCCGAAACTGCCCGCCCGAACACTCATTAACGAACGTGTGTTTGTTTGTTCCGCCGCTCTGCGTTCCGCCGATCGCCCCAAGATGCCAATCGGCCGCGGCCGGCCGGCGGTTCGTTCGGTTCGCTTGTTTGTCCACGTCCCCGTCCCTCCTTCCGCCTCTTCTTCCCTCATGATCACGAGCGGGCGAGCCGACGGACGGAGGCGCGGAAGTGGGCGGGGCGGGCGCCCGCGTGTGCCAGGAGGTTCCAAGTCGCCCCGGCCGGTCGGCCGCCTTGACCCCCGTGAGTTTCAGGACACGGGCGACCTCCGAGCGATCGCGGCGAGGCGGTTTGTTTGCACAACGACGACGGCGAGCAGCCGGGGAGGCCGCCGGGGAACGGCCGGCGGGAGCGAGAGGACGAAGGGCGTTCTTTTTGCTTCGAGTGTTTTGATCAGCAATCTTTGCACCCTTCAATTGAACCAATCGATCAGTCGAAAGAGTCATGGCCATCCGCTCGAGTAAACATGAACGCGGCAAAGGTGAGAGCAGGCCGCGGCATCCCGATCGGTCGTGTTTGCGTTCCGCCGCGCGAATCAATGAGGCCGCCCGCTCGTTCGCGCGGCTGTTTGCTTGCCGCCCGTCTTCTCACCATTTGGAGGCCGTCGGGATTTGAATTTGCGGCGTGAGGTCAAGACCGGACACTCGCTCATGAATGGAAGAGGCACGTGAACGGAACGAACGACGGGGTGTTCATGGTTTGCTCTTCGATTCCCGCTCAATCGAACTTATCACTCCGCACGGCCGCCCTGCTGCTCGTTGCGGAATCTCGCGGAGGTCACGTTCGCCCCGCCGGCCGGCGGCCGGTTGCTGATTTTGCAAAAGACGTTCGAATTCGCGGCCGATTGCGCCGCCAAGTGGTACGAGCGGGCGGGCGGGTTCTTGGCGCTAATTGGCGAGTTGCCTCGGGGCAAACGCGGGAGCGCGAAGGAGGGCGAGGAGGCACCGCCGGGAACCCGGTGGAACGGCCGCTCGCTCACGTTCGCCGCCCGTCCACGAGTCGCCGCTCGCTCGCTTTCTGTTTGCTCGCCGCTCTCCGATCGGCCCGGCAGGCGTGCGGGTGGCTTGGAACGGTGCAGCACGACGGGGAGCGGAACGGTGCGGCCGACCGGCGGGAACAATGAGCAACACTCGAGCGGCCCCAAAATAAACACGGCGGTCGGTCGGCCGGCGCTTTCGAAATCGGGGACGTGTACCTGCCGATTGCGTAGATTGAAAGTGTGTTGAAACCTTTAAGAAACATTTAAGGCAATAAATAAAGCGCTTTTCTCGTCCTAGACGTCACCAAAACCAAAAGATTACGCGACCTCCACTCTTCTCCGATTGCTTCCAAGAACCATCAGCCTCCTGCTTCAGAACCAAACCTTTTTGACTAATCAGCCGCAGCGGCTTCCAGAAACCTTTGTTCCCGCACGCATTCCGTTCCCGGAAGCCTTCGCGACCACCCTGTCGATCAGCCAGCAGCTGGATGATAAGACGGACGGACGGACGGGCGTTCGGTGCACGAACGGAGGTGTTTTTTGTTTGTTTGCTCGCCGACTGCAGGCGGGCGGGCGGCCGGTGGTTATCGCCGAGCCGACAAAGCGGAATGTCCGTTCGATTCGGGAGTTCCAAATGACCAAAATTGATGCAATTCGAGCGCCGGCAGCGGAAAAGAAGGCGGACGGGAGATGTGAGCAAAAGAACGGAACGGATGATTGACAACACTGTTTGGCTTTCGAAACATCAGCTGGAGTTGCAATAGTTTCTTGGCGGCTGGTGATTGAAAGACTCTACGGCTCCTGTGACAGAGAGCGGGGTAGTTAGAACTGACACATAAGAGAATGGATGCAAAGCAGAAAGAAAGGAGTAGAACAAAGCAAACGTTGGCGTACTCGAATAGACCTTCTGGTACATCAAACGTCTATTCGAATCTCAATTGACCAAGAAGCAAAGAAGAACGCGTGATCAGAAGCAAACACCGAGGATTACCGCAACAAGAAGCGTCTGACCTGGCTTGAAATTCTCCTCTTCAATGCGATCTCTCAAACAAGACACCAGAACAAAACAAACTAATTAAAGCTTACCTACCGTACGCGCTGACCTTCGATGCTGTTCGAAATACAAAACAGAAGCAAAACGGCGTTCAGGATCAAAAACCACCGGCTTCTCCGCCTGCCGCTAATTTCGGAAGTCGACCGGCCGCTCGCCGATCCACTCGCCGAGCGGCCCGCTTATCACCGGCCGGCAGACGGTCGTAAATCGCGGACGGCGAAGTGGGTGGTCGCTCGTGTTCACACGCCTTCCGGCCGGCCCGCCGCAAGGTGGTCGGCCGACTGGAGAGCGGCGGCCGATACGCGGAGTAAACAACCGCCGGGAGCGTTTGGAAATTGAACGCTTCTTGCAGACTTCTTCTAGCTTCTGGTGGTTGATCTCAAAGCTGTTTCTTTTAGCACTACTTCACAGCGCCTAATGCATTCAAGAGTTCATTTCTTTGTGCAATCCAAAGATCTCTAACCGGAAAGGGAAGTTCGTTGGAGGAAGCGGACTCAATGGGACTAACCAATCGGCGCCAAAACGCAACTCAATGAGCACAAAATCCGGGTGTTTCCGAAATTCGTGAATTTTTGATTTCGACCGTCCATGTTGCCGATCTCCGCTCAGCTCGCGGTTTCGAGTTTGGAAGTGCAGCTTCAAGATCCTGAGCAGAGAGCAGGAGACGAGAACCTTGTGAGCATTGATCGCGTGCAGTATGCTGTCGAGAATAGACAATCAGAATCAATTGAAAGAACAAGGACGTTGTGGTGTGTTTTGGACTGTTGCGAATGAATTCCGAGCGGAAGCAAACGGCGGCGCGTATTTCGGGGCTGCGCCGGCTGCACTTTGCGGCCACTTCCTCATTGGCCGGCCGCTCGCTGTTCGCCTCTTGGCGTCATTCCGGCGACAGCTGAAAGGCGAAAGCGGGAAGTGACCACGGCGGCAGTTGCAATTCGGGAGCGAGCGGAAACAAAGCGGAACTTCCCGGCGGTCTGCTGTTTGTTCTTGACCTGAGAACCTGCACTCACCTCGGCAAGGGGGCATGACGGGGGAATTCGAACGAGCAAGAAGAAACGGACGAGTTACCGAACGGCTATTTTCGATCGAAACGTTTACAGTAGCGAGAAGAACACGCCGGCGAGCACGAGAAAGATTTGTGGCCAACGGAAACACGCACGAAACCCAACGGTTTTCCGGTCACGCATTTCGCGTTCGCTCCTCGTCGTCATGCTGGCTGCAAACAACCGACGACATCTTTCTTTCGATGACACACGCGCGCACGAGACGGTCATCAGCGAAACAAACAGGCGGAGGGAAGTGATTTCATCGGCGACATTCCGCTCGCTTCGCTTCTTTCGATGCAAATCGAATGGCCAACGGAATGGTGGGTTCGTGAAACCTGTGCATAAGCGTGTTGTCTTCCGTGCACAACCGTTCGTTCCGCACCGTCCATCTTGCTTCTTTCCGCTCGTTGCAACACCCGTTTAATGGCGTCATTTGGTGTTTTCGTCGTTATGAAGCGCTTACCGCGTGTCCCAAAATTTCCTATAACCGGTCAAACGCGCGGGCGAGCTCGGCCGCGACTCGCGCCTGTCTGGCGGAATTGAGCGAGCTGGTTTGGTCTTTTCTGACCGTTTAGACGCTTGTCACTCGCCCAAATCGCACAAATCGTGGCGAACAACAAGCTGCATCGATTCCGCAATTTTTGGTTGACCGACTCAGTAAAATTTCGATCAATTCGAGCAGTTTTAACGAATCCACGCGTGAAATTCTTTTTTTCGCAGAAAATCGTGATTTCGGATCGATTCTACCGTTGTCCGACCGTTCCAGTTGTTGCTTGCTGGTGGTTGGTCCACAATTGGTCACGAAAGGCACTGAATCGCTTGATTTCAACGGGTTTTTGAACAAAACCCAGCCGAAAAACGAGCAAGCCAGCTCGCTCAATTCCGCCAGACAGGCGCGAGTCGCGGCCTTGCTCGCCCGCGCGTTTGACCGGTTATAGGAAATTTTGGGACACGCGGTACAACAAACGAATGTTCGCCACGACTAAACTCCAAACGATTGGTTCATCTGGTGTTCTCCTGACAATGAGTTCCCTTGAGATTCCCGTCATTGACTTGCTTTTAACCATTCGGGCGACCATCACACACTTGTTGCCCGCAGAACATGACGTTCGACTCATTACCAACCAAAACGGAAAACACACGTGCCGAAACAATCGGCGTGCGGGAGTCAAAAACCGACTCGTTCGCTCCGTTCGGCGGGTCGCAAATCCCGCGGGGATGACGCGAGCGTGAACGACGTGTGCGTCTCACGGCCCCTCGCTAATCACTCGTCGTGTTCGTCTCGTGAAGCTTCTGCTCCGTTCGTCGTGTTTACTCGAGGGAGCGGGCCGAGCGCGTTGACGAATCAACAGTTGGACTCCCGCTCGTTGTTCGCGGAATTCCGTTGCAAATCGACTGCAGCAGAGCACGCCGATCGTTGCGGTTTGAACTCCGACGGGCGGCGATTCTTGGAAACTTTTTGCAACACCGCACACATCCGTCCATTGCTCCGCTTTCAGCTCGAGTGCTCTCTGGAGACACGCGGTGTGTAACGAGCAAATTGGCGAAAGCTTAACAAAGTTGCTCGCTTCGCTTCTTTCCGCTCGTTGTCCTCTCGGTTTACCGTACGCTTCCGGTCGGCTCGGAGCAACGAGCAATGAGCAAATCCGTCGCTCATTTCTCTTGTGACTGCTTCCGTCATCAAACAACGAAACAATTGCGAAAGAACGGAAAGAAATGCCTTCCGAGTACCGTACACGCTTGCTCGGTTGCCCGGGACTTCTTTTCGTAATCCGCACGAAGGTTGCGGATCGCGCCGGTCGACGCAAAACGCGTCGTTTGACGCGTCGAGTGGCGAAACGAGATTACGACTCGAACGAGGGAAGTACGCGGAAAATACGACGTAATCAAACAATGGAGCAAGCGAAAGGCAGACGGGTGATGATCGTTGGGACGTCACGAGCACCGACGGGATGTCGACGGGTTTCCCGCTTGGATTAACGTGCACCGCTTGTTACCGTCCGTCAAAATTCACGTGTTCCCCACAGAAAAATCGAGTGAATGAAGCGGAGAAGCCGTCTGTTGACTTCGGCATCAATTCGCAACGAAAATAATCCCTCGGATGTGCGCTGGGATCCGACGGAAGTGCGTAATCGACGTCAGCACCAAATTCGGGGCGAAAGAAGGGCGCGTAGATGTGCGTAAAACCCACGAGTTCAGCCACGAAAGCACGGGGAGTAAAAGTCCACCGAAACGCGATTAAACTCGAGATCGAAACCAAACGACGGCCGTCAACAGAAGAGAGTGAGTGTACGGTACAAAACTGACCACTTGCTTGCGTGCGTGCCGGAAGGAACGCGAGGATGAAATTCAGGCACGGAATTCCTCTTCTCTGCACACACACACATGCGGAGGATTAGTGCGTGTAGTCGGAACGACGGCGAGCGGAGCGAAAGTTGCCGCCGCACGGGCCCGAGCGGAAGAAAACGGCGGCGCGGATTTCCACAGTACGCGCCCGAACGAGGGACGAGCGGGAAGCGGCTGAAGGCGGATGTAATCGCGGCCGAAGACTAAAAATAATCGACGTGTTACGTCAACGACCATGTTGTTTGTCTGTGGAAATCCGCAACGATTTTCTGGATGAAGAAGACGGGCGAGAAGTTTCGAGCGGCACGTGTGTACTTTCGTGCTTCTAATTTATTTATTTCGTTTGGTTTTCGAGACCAGCAGCCGGCTTTTACTTTCGTTATGCGTTGCGCAATAACCCATTTGCTTCTCATTTCGTTTGCAGTGGATTCTCCGCGGCGAAGTCGAAAGTGGACGGACAGCCAGCCGGCTGCAACCGGAGGACCGAGCGGAGAAGAGCGGAGAAGTGCGGGCAGATGGAAGAAACAGAGGAACTCGCATCCCTCTTCATTGACAATGAGCGGCAAATAGAATGGTTGTTCCGCTAAGTCGAAATTGGGGCAATGCGGAAGTGATCGCAAACAACAGGTGTGAATTCTCGAGCGAAGACGAACCACGCGTGAATTCCTCAATTTTTCCGTTGTTCACATCGATCGGCCCGCTTTCAATCTGCGCCCTTTGTTTCCTCAACAATGAATCATTGGGACAACGCAGTCAAAGGATTCCTTGTCGTCTGCTTCAACTCACTTTTGACGCAACAGGCGAGACGAACGACCCGTCCCGTCGTGACGTCCCAACGACGACGCGAATCCCGCTTTCTGGCCATTAATACGCTGCCCACTTCCCGACCCGCAATCCCCGTCCGCCTAATCCGCCGCCGACCCGAAGCGACCGGAAAGCGGTCGGCGGAAACACGGAGGCCGAGAGCAAAAGTGCGTCCTCGTGACGACAACAAGCAGCCGTTGCCGGAATACTCGATGAAGGTCGCATTTGCTGTTTCCTTCCTCATTTGTTGGGCTTCTCCTTCTCGCTCCGCTTCCGTCTTCAGCCTCCTTCCTTCCGCCTTTCCACCGGCCCTCTCGACCGGCCGATCGTTCGCAGAACGAGCGGCAGGTGCAATCGACCGTTTGCCCTACGGTACGTTGCGAGAAAGGCGGTTTGCCTCAACAGTTGAACTCCCGCGTAATTGAGTTCCGCTGAAGACAAAGAATGTTTCAGGCGGTAAGCGGAAACGAGGAGGAAAGCGGAACCCATTCGATTGCACCTGTTCGCACGAGTCGCCGCTTTGTTTTGGGGTGCCGTTGTGTTCTGCGCGTGACTTTTGACTTCGAGCGGGCGGCCGAAGAGCGAGAAGAACGTTCACGAACAAGAAAGAAACGCACGATCATCAAAAATCGCCGTTCCGCCTGAAGACCGCCACCGCTCCGTGGCGGTCACTGGAACAAGCGAGCGAGCGATAAGCAAACAGAACGCCCCAAAACAAGCTTAAACAACCGTGTTAAACAAACGCAATGTTCAACCAGTGACAGGAGGGGAATCACCAGAAGATCGATTCCTTGCTCCGTTCTTGAGTTCCAGTAAGCCACTAATCAATGTTTTCGACAGCCGCGCTCGAGCAAAACAATCGGTTTAAAAAAGCAGACACGCGATCAGCGGCATCACAACAACCTTCAAGTTTCAAACGTTAAGCCGTAAGCTCGCCTCGAACGTGTGGACACAAACAAAAAATGGTACAGACGGCAAGCAGCCTGTAAACAAACTTGAAGGAATCCACGGCAACACCGTCGAACATTCGAGCTCGTGCCGGGGTCACGACCTCCGGAAACACGTGTTTCTCGTGTCCCGCCCGCCCCAAGTGATAAGCGAAGACGATCCCAACGAAAACAGCGGAGGGCTGCCGGCAGCCACAACAAACAAACAAGCCGGGAGGCCGGCCGGTTTACTTTCGGCTTCTGCTCCAAATTCGCCGCCCGGTCGCCCGCCCGACTGGCCGCTTATCACGAACGGGCGGCTGGAGACGAGCGGCAAGCAAAACAAGAGTGATGTCGTCTGCTGCAAAGGTAGACGGATTGGGAGCGACTTCCAGCATTAGAACGAAGCAACTCAAAGCGAACAACCGTTGTGCAGCACGAGCCTCTATCCGACAAGCGCATCATGCAACTCTTCCCCGCAGAGAACGCAACGATTACTGTCTGCAAGGAACAACTCCATCGAATTTTTGCGCCTAACTCATCGATTATTGCCCCTTCCCGCAGACTTCCACAAGTTCTCCGCGCGTTCTTGATGTTTTGCAAGGCAGAGAGGCGACTAATTGCGAATTATGCTCCAATTATTGTCCGTTAGAGCACCGACTTCCCTCTTTGACGCCTCGACGCCGCGAATGACGACATTCGATTCAAAAGAACGTGGAAGACCCGCTCGACCGATCAACGGGCGACACCAAACGAAACTCTCGGGTTTCTGGCGGACCGAAAAAGAAGAAGACGGTCGCCGGCTTCACGTCATGCCTCCGGCTCCACCGTAAACGAAACGAATCACGGGGATTCTTCTCGACTACTCTTTATTTAGCTTCCTGCAGTTGTATAAAGAAGCTTGTTGTGCAATGAACAAGAAGGATGGCCCTGTGTAGGCTCCGTAGCTTCGACATTTCCTTCCGCACATTCCTTCCGGTCGCATCCACGATCCTCGGGGCGTGTTTCAACCGCCGGCACAAAAGTTTCAAGCTTATGCAGCCGGGACTCCAATCCTCTTTGCCTGTAACCGCGATCACACGGCCTACGGTCGTCCTGTAGCCACAATTCGCGGCGCGTTCACCTTCCCAACCTCCAATTCGGGCCGCTCGACGAGCAAAAAGCGGCAGCCGGCGGCGGGTCAAAACGACGGGAATTCGCCCGACGGTACGGTGCTTTTCGTTACAGTTTCGTCGAACAAAAGCAACATCAATAATCAGGAACAATGAAAATGTAGACAAATCTACCGGCGTTCAACAATCAGCAGTAAAAGAGAAGAAGGACGCCGTCGTTCTCCCCGCCGACCGTCTAGACGTTCGTTCGTCGGCGGCCAGTCCAAGAGATTCGAGCGCAAGTTTCCACTTGGATTGGAGGTCCGAGAAAGCGGATCCAAGCGAGAAGAGGGACGAAAACATAGCTCATCGTAAGCGGATGTGCAAGAAACCAGCCCACAGCGTAAAGCGAGTAGTCGACAGTCGTTTCACAATCGTGCAGGAGTCCAACTCGTCTGATTGGTGGACTTGTAGCCCAAATGATCGCGCGGGTTGTTTCAAAGATCGTCGTTCCCTTAGGAAGAGCTGTTGGGAAGTACTTTAGAGTTCCTCATCCCTTCAAACAACAAAACGGAAGCAATCGTCGTCGAATACAAACTGAAAGCAGCTAGAGACGTAAGCGATGAGTAACCGATCGCGATGGCTTGAAGACGATTAACGACCACCATTCTTCTCAACTATCTATTCGATTCTCGCTGCACTTTTACTCGTCGAGTTCGGTAGTCTGCCCTTTAACGACCGTTTGTATCCTCGCTTTCTTTAGGACTCGAATCGGGACCTTGTGTTTTGAAACCGAAGTTCTCGTCCAACTGTTCGCGTAGCTTCGTGCTCGATCACGAATGTTCCGCCGCTCGTCGACCACCAAGAATCCAAGGGAAGAAGACCACACAAATCAACGAACAAAACGGGTGGTCTGAGAGGAAATACAAATCGGGAGCGGTCCCAAACGACGGCCGGCGGCCAGGCGGCATGTGATGACGAGCCGAAAACTTTTGGAGACGCGCACAACGCCGGCCGGTGAGGTCGGGTTCTTAAGCTACAAAGCGGGCGCGTGTTTCCGCGAAGCCGCCCGAGCGGCGCGCCGAAGGAATGCCCGCTCGACCGCATCACCCGGCACGTGGAATCCGTGGATTACTCAACGGAAACAACTGCGGGAAGCTCCTTCGCCCGGCTGTTTACTTCGTTGCGTTCGTGTGTTTTTGACTCGCGTCACGAGCGACCGGCGGTCGGTTGGATTTGAGCGCCAAATCGGGACGCACATCGTGGAAATTACCGTACCGTCGATCATTGGAGGGTATTCCACCACGTCCCCGTGAAAGGATGGGCACGAGATTATCCCCGCGGCCTCTGCCGACCCTTGCGGCAAACGGAAGGGCGCGACGTGCGTCAATCGAGCGGCCGCCTCACAATTCAGCCCGCAGAGATCGCGGCCCGACCGTCGACCGTCCGGATTCAACGAATTTTACTCTCTATCGTTGACCGTTGAAATGAAATCATCGGGGGTTCTTTGAGCAGACAAGAGACACTCTTCTTAACAAAGGCCATAAAGCATTGCCTCCTTTGTTCCCCGTCTCTCCCTGCACATCCTTTCAACTGCTTCAAACAAAGAAGTGTGCACGAGGAAGCGCTACAAAGGTCCACCGTAGTCAGCCAAACAGCCGGCCGGCCGGTCTTCGGATTACCCGCCGCCCGGCCGTCCGCAATCGATTGACGTCATGCGGGGATAAGCGGGACGTTTTGCCGGCCGGCCGCTGCGTGGAGAAGGCGGCCGGAATGTGCAAATCCGCGTGCTCAGTCGTTGCAATTTCCACGGACGTCGACGAGTCGGCACTTCGGGCTTCCGCTCGTTGTCAGTTCGACTTTCACCTCAATTTTCGACAGGATGTTCAATCTTTGCAACAGGCATTCCTTGGTCTCGTCCTTGCTGCCCCCTATTGACACAACCGAAGGCCCCAGACGAGTAGCTTCCCTCACTTCTTTCTTCTGCTTACCATCAATCAACCGAAAGCATTAGACGAGTAGTATTCTTATTGAACGAATCGGACCGACGAGAGAAATGCGTGAGATTCGAGAAGAATGCAGCGAAAGAATAAATTAGACTCGAAATCCGGCGGGGAACACAAACCAGCGGCCACTCGGCGCACTCGAACGAACGGGCGATAAGCTCGAAATACGTGGAAGAAACGTGGACATCAGCGGAATCGGGGAGAAGCCGAAGCCAAGAGCGAACAGATCAGTAGCAGCCGGTGGAGAACGAAAGTCCTGATTGTTTTAAGTGAACTAGTGGGTCGCGACTAGAGCGCTAACGGAGCAGAAGACGGGCGGGAGGAGCAGAGCGAGGGGATCAGCAGAAGTAGAGGGCTGTACATCGAACGAGAGCTCAAAACTGCTCCGCTTTCTTCGGCCTCGCCCACGTGCACACAAAGCCCTCCTGACAGGCGGTCACCAGACAGTCCTGGCGGAAGATGAGCGTCGTGAGGCGTTCGTGCGAGATCTTTTTGCAGATCAGCGGCTCTACAAGCGGGATGGCGTCCATTTTGGGGCATTGCGGCGTGCCGAACACGTTGGCGGCCGTCTCTTCGACGACGCCGTTGTTCGCCGACGAGACGGAGGCGGCGTTCGAGCGGCCGCCTTGCGCGTTCGAGCGGGCCCATCTGCAACGAAAAAACTCAATTGGACGCTCCTTTCCGTTGCTCACCGATCCGTGGCGTTCGCGTGCCGATTGCCGAACGAGAGGCCGCGTTTGTGGAATTTCTTCAGGCGACTCGTCTTTGACTCTTTCACCGTCCCGTCCTTGGAGCCGCCCGCCACGTCGGGGATCAAGTTGTTCTGCAATTCCTTGGATTCAATTAGTCCACCCGCCTCGCGCCCACCTCGATCAATCCGCCCGGTCCGGTGTGGTTCAGCTGAGAGCAGGCGGCCGACTGGAGGTTTGAAGACGACTGCAGGCCGCTGGCCATGATGTGATCCAACTGCTCGGCGCACACGTCCCACAGGCACAGTTGGGTGTCCGCACTGACGCTCCCGATCCGGTAGACGATCGACTTGCAGTCGTTGAACAGTTTCTGCAATTCCACTGGTAAATGAAAGGAAGAAAAGATAGAAGAATTACCGTCTGCTCGGCCAAATTTAGGACTCGGTCGTTGAAGGCGTAGAAGGGCGAGTTCTTGCCGCCGTTCTTGCAGATCCCGTCCGCTCCGGCGGCTCCTGCAAACAACCCCAACGAAGCAATGCACTCCATCCCCCTTCTCCTCACCGTTCTCCTGCAGATTGACGGACGATCCGTTGTCTTCGGTCGTGTGCTTGGGGCAAATCTTGCAGCCGGACGCCTGCGCGTGCAGGTTGGTCGCTTGCATGACGGTCGCCGCCCCGCAGGTGAACGGATCGAAAGCCACTTGGGAGACCCACGATTTGTGACCCTGGCCGCGGCAGATGACTCGCTTCTCCGCCACCGAGTAGACGGTCAGCAGGTCGTCCTCGCCGCCCGTTGCGATCAGCTTGAAGTCGGGACTCCACGCCAGGCACAGGAGACCGCCAAAGTAGGAGCGCATGTAGCAGAGCAGCTCCATCGTCTCGTACTTGAACACCCGGAGGAAGCCGTCCTGAAGTCGGGGGAATAAGAAGAGAAAAGGATGAAAGGAAGACGCACCTGACTCGCAGTTGCGAGCAGCAGCTCGCCGGGATAGCCGCCGAACTCGAATTGATTGATGCCGCCCTTGCCGATGGACCACCGATTCACGGGGTTCTTTGGCGAGCGGGACTTTGTGTTCGAAACGGTGAAGCTTTCGCTCTGAAGACACGGGAAATGCAAAGAAGTTCAACGAATGTACACCCACCTGCTTCAGGTTGACGTACGTGGGCGGACTCGGCGTGCACGTGAGCTCCTCGTCGTAAATGTACAGATGGCCGCTCGAGTGGGCGGCGGCGAACAGTTGGGTTTGGTCTAAAGCGAGCGGTAAACTGGATAGAAAGACGGAGCTTACAGGGAAGCCACCGAAGACACGTGACGGGCGACTTGTCGATGATGCGGTCCTCGTTGAAGAGACGAGCGCACGGGAACTCCTTCTTGAACGGGTTGATCATTTGGATCTGGCCGGCCGAGAAGCCGATAAGCAGACTGCACGCCTTGTCCGTGGCGGTCGTCTGGTTGAAGTCGTGGCTCGTTGGGTAGGTCCCCTTTAAACAAACGAATAAACGAAAGAAAGAAGTGGGAACCCACTTTGTACACCCGCTTGTCGATCGGCTTCGACCAGTCGATCGTTCCGTTCACGTTGCTGAAGCTGAAACAAGAGAATAGAAGAGGGATTGATTGATAGAACTTGCTTAAAGTTGTAGATGAAGAGTTCGCGTCCAATGTTGAAGCAAATCACGTCCGCTCCCACTCCGTTCTCGTCCTCCTCCGACCCGACGGAACTCCCGTTCTCGAGCGAGTTGCGGAGGGAATTCAACTCATTCAGCGAGTTCACGGAGCGGAGATTGCGGACGAACGACACCCGCACGGGCGCGTTGAAGGCGGGACCCGAGCCCTAAAAAGAAGTGGGTAGAACGAAGGAATTCGAAGGAAAACGAACCTGAGTCGTGGCAACGCGATGCGGCCGCGCGAGTTGCTCCGAAATGGTCATCTGCTTGTAGGTGCCCTCGCGCGTGATGAACTGCGTCTTCACGTTCTCCTTTTGCGATGCGGTGGAGCCGCTCGGCTCGATGCCGCCCGACGAGGTGGACGGGTGGACGGCGGCGGTCAGCGCGGGCCCGATCGGCGACACCGAGTGACTTCCGAAGTGTTGGCCGCTGCTCGACGTCCCGATTGGCGCTCCGTTCGTGCTCGCGCCGTACACCGTCGTTCTACTTTGCATTCTCCCGCCGTGGGCCCTGCAAGCGGCGAAACAAATCAGAAACAAGCGGAAATTCGGCGCAAATCGTGAGTAAATTGATGGAATTGATTGCTTTTGAACTACCGATCGTTAACAAACATTTAAACAAAGGTTATAAGAAGGTAAACGAACCTGAAGACATAAATACGGCGACGAAATCAGTGCGGACTCAAAGTTCAACGGCGAGCGGCGGAAATCGTGGAGAAGTCGGGCATCTGGACGAAACGGCCGGGATTCTCGTTCTTCTCGTCGTTTTCGATCCTTTTCGTTCGAAGGTCACCGCTCGGAGCAACAAGTCGACGGAAATTGGCCGCAAAACGCGGGAATTCCGCGATTTTCGCTCAAGACGGCCGCAAATTCTTGGCCGCCGAAATGGCGAACGAAGTCGGGGCGGGACGCCGCTCCGTGCTGCCGGCCGGCCGGCTTGGCGTCATGGTGGGCGGCAGGAAGCGACTGTTTCTAACGAAAGAATCCCCTTGTCGAGAGAATCCTCTTCTTCTCATCCACTTCTTCGGATTCCCCCGAATTTACTCGATGTCCGCTCAAGACGCCGCGCCGGAAGCCGCCGCTCCGGCCGATCCGCAGCCCGCCGGCCACGTCGACGAGCCGAAGGCGGCCGAAACGCCGACGCCGCCCGGCTTCGTGTCGAAATTGGCGGAATACGAGGAGCTGTTCAAGGATCGGTGAGTTCCCTTCATTTTCCCGCCGTTTATTCGCTCGTTTGTGCTTGCAGGTACACGGAGAAGGACGATGAGTACATGAAACGCGTGAACACCCCACTGGAGCCGATCATCATCCATCCGTGGCCGCCGCAACGCGACTTCGGCGGCCGGGACAACCACCGCGGCCACTGGCGCGGCGGAGGCGGCGGCCATCGGGGCGGCGGCGGCGATCGCTTCGACCGGCGCGACGGACGCGGCGGAGGGCGACGGCGTTGGTGATCGCACCATCAATCGATCAAGGAATTCTCTCATGATTTGTGCATCTTTCTGTACATTCCTCTGTTCATCCCCCCTCCTTACGCCTTCCTCCTCCTCGTTGCATGTTCCTCGTTCTCCCATTTGTTCTCTCAAATAAACAATCGTTATTCGTTTATTAAAACAAACGGAAAGGCAACAATCCACGAGAAACAACGTCCGCAACGAGCGAGCGGACATAAATTAGACGAAAACAACGTCGACGAATCACAGCGGCGTCTCGCGCTCCACGGACGAGCCGCCCGACTGGCCGGCGGCCTCGGACATGAACAGTTTGGCGATGTTCTCGGCGGTCACCTGCAAACAGTCGAAAAATACGAGGATGGAGGGGAGAACTCACGTGTCCCGCGTAGTCGGCGAAGGCGTGCGTGTCGGCGCAGTTGAGGAACAACTCCAGCATGCCCATTTTGGTCTGCAGCTGCGGCTGTTTGTGTTGGCGCTTGATGTCATCGAGCGAGAGCTTCGGCTCGCCGCGCGCCACCCGCGCCTCGTTCTCCATCTGCCGCTTTTGGATCAGCTGGTTGAGCATCGCGTCGTAGCGTTGCTTCTCCACCGTGTACTTGTTGAAGGCGCCGATGGTCTTGTTCAGTTCCTCCACGTCGGTGATCATCGAACGGAGCGACTTCTCCAGCCCCGAGCGAGTGCCCAACTCGAGGTGCGCCTCGTTGCGTTGCGGATGGACGAGTTTGAGCTCGGCGAGCATCACGTTCATCAGGTGCGAGTTCTTGATCGTGACGGGCAGCTCCTGCAGCATGTTCGTGTAGGTGACACTCGAGTTCTTGACCCTGAACGCGAAGGAGTGATCGACAAACGGAAAGAAGCGGAACTCACACTTCCGGCGACCAGTCGCTGGTTTGGAACAAATCGAAGGCCTTCGGGCTCAGGCGGAGCGCCCGAATGTTCAAACGGCCCTGGCGCGTGCTGACCGGGTCGTAGACGAGCACCACGGACTCGGTGAGGTTCGCCTGGTACTCGGCCAGCGAGATGATCATGTCCTCGGTGAAGCAGGCGCCGAACAGATGCGCCTGGTAGAAGCCGACCACCTCGTAGTCGATGTTCATTTGACTGCAAAGAGCGGACGTAAATTGGAAGTTATAAGAGGGAGGAAACGAACCGGAAACGCCGCAACATGTCGATGGTCTCGGTCTGCTTCTCGTCGTAGGACTGCTGGTTCAACTGCGAGTTCTCGTCCCCATCGACGCCCAACTCGGAGCGCGGCGTCGGGAAGCAGTTCGTGATCTCCAGCCGCTTCTCCGCCGGCGAAATCAGGCCCGTGAGGATGCCCTGACAGGCCTGGCCGGCCACCTCCGACATGCCCGAGTAGAACTCCGAATCCACGTGCTTCACCAGCTTCATCACGACCTGAACGGCGAGAAATCAACGAGGATTCATCGAGAAGGAACTCACCAAGCTGTCGATCTGGACGTTGTCCACTTTGGAGATGGGAATCGAGGGCGAATCGAACGACATCCTGCGGCTTGAATTTCGGTGGATTTCGACGGCGAAAATCGGCGAATTCGAGCTGAAAATTCGGAGGAATCGAGTGGAAGACGAAAGGAACGAGTGGACGCGAATTTCGACCCAAATTCTGCGAGAAATCGACGAAAATCCAGCGGAATCGGCGGGGTCATCTTTGGCGTCCCGCCCGCTGCGATTATTCGTGTGTTTACGAGGCAAATTCTCGCCGATCTTCTTACTTTTTCGGATTAATCTCCGGCCCGCACGTCAGCCATGTTGTTGTTGCTCGTGGTCCTCCAGTTGGCCGCGCTGTTCGCGCCGTCGATCGCCGACGACGAGCCGATTACGTGCGCGTCGGTGCTCAAACTCTCGAACTACCAGGACCGCTCGCGTCTGCACTCGCATGACGTGAAGTACGGATCGGGTTCGTTCTTTCGGTCTTCTTAATCTAACGAATGGAATGTGCAGGCAGTCAACAACAATCGGTGACCGGAACGATGAACTTCGACGACGTGAATTCGCACTGGCAAGTGCTGGGCGGTGAGTTCGATCGTTCTTTGCTGCCGCTCCTGCTGCTTCAGCATTCTCGCCAACCTTTGCACCCGCTCGTTCGTGTTTTTTTCAGCGCTGGACAAGCCGTGCAGTCGCGGCGAACCGATCAAGTGCGGGTCCACCGTCCGCTTTCTTCACGTGAGTCACCACTCCGCCCTCTGCGGGCTTGTTTTTGTTTACGCCGCCCGTTCGCGGTGTTCTCCGCTCCGTTCGGTCAAAACAACTCGCCTCCGCTCGCCGGCCGGCCGGCAAGGCGCACTGATCGGCTTGTTTTTCAGTTGACGACTCGCTGCCATCTCCACTCGCACGACTTCCCCGCCCCGCTTTCGCGCAATAATCAGGTACATTCCTTCGGCTTCGGTCTCTGCTCATCGACGGGGCGGGGCTTCTCGCTTGCGAGTGCCCAATGCCGCCGTCTTCGCCTTGTTGTTGTTATTCCCCCGACCATTCGTCCTTTAGGAGGTCTCCTGCTTCGGCAAGGACGAGGACAGCGACACGGGCGACCACTGGAAGCTCATCTGCAACGACGACGTGTGGAGCGACGAGGACGTGGTGCAGTTGAAGCACGTGGACACGGGCAAATTCCTCGCCACCTCGGGCAATCAGTACAGCCGGCCGATCGCCGGCCAGAAGGAGGTGGTCGCGATGGGCACCGGTTCGGGCAACAACGCGTACTGGAAGGCGGCGGAGGGGATTTACGTCCGTCCGAACGACGATCGGGGGCTGTGATCCCTTCGCTCGCCCCTCGCCCGCTAGTCGCCCACTTGCCTCCTTCTCGCTACCCACACGCATTCATCCATTCCGTTGTTGATTTGCGCGTGCAAGAAACTCGTGGTTCACCGTTAAGTACGCAATAAATTATTGATTTCTTGCTCGTCTCGTTCTTCAAGTCGAAAGTCGTGTGCAATCGACAGTCCACTACCTCATGCTTTGAGCACACGATTGTGCGCGTTGATTCCCCGTCTGTGCCTTCAATCCCCAACGATTTCTGCACCTTGCTCTCTGCTTTCTGTTTGTTTGCTCGGCCGCGGCGTTCTGGTGAGTTTGGTGGCCGCCGGTCGGCCGGCCGGCAGGTGAATTCCGCTCGCTCGCCTCGCGGTCTCATCTGCCGGCCGCTTTCGCCCATGAACGGCTACAAAGTTCGTGCACTGCGGGCACAATCCTCCGTTCAAACGTTCGTTCTCACCTTTGACTCTGCGGTTTGTTCTTCGGAAATCAGGTTCGATCGACCTTTGCGAATTCCTGGGGTTTGCCGTCGATTCCGCGAAACCGACGGGGAATTCCGAACGCGCGACGGGCGGCGGCGTTTGATCGAATTAGCGCTCTTTGATTCGCCGACCGTTCGTGCACCCCCGTGTTCTTCGCTCACTCGTTTCTAATTCGCCCGCTCGATTTCTCCGTTCCTTCGCTCATCGTGTCGTCCACTCGGTTGCGCCGTCCACTCGAAATCACAGAGCAAACGGATGGCGACTTTCAGCAAACTCCTGCACCGACTCTTCGGCTTCAACCCGGCCGAAATGATCGACGTTCGGCACCTGATCCGGACGCTCGTCCTGTGGTCGCTGGTGGGCGTCTTCTCGTTCGTCACGGCCGCCAAGTGCGTCCTCCCTTTCGTCGTCCATCCGTTCATTCTTTCGTTTAGGTTGGCGTACTCATGGTTCCGCAAGCGCGGCAACTACTTCTACACGAAGACGCACAAGAAGCCGGCCGTCCTGAACGAGTGGAAGGACGGCTACTTGGATCTCTCGGTAAGTCCACCTTCATTTGATTGCTTGAGTGCATCTCACTGCTCGTCTCAGGAAGTCCGCCTGCACTACGTCGAGGCGGGCGACCCCAACCGGCCGACGATGCTGTTCGTCCACGGCTTCCCGCAGTTCGTGAGTGATCGCAGCCACAAGATCTCCGTTCACTCCTCTCTTTTCAGTGGTACTGCTGGCGCCATCAGCTCCGCCACTTCCAGAACGACTACCACGTTGTGGCCATTGGTTTGTGCGGTGCAGGAAGAAGAGAGTAATCGGGGGATTCCAGACATGCGCGGCTACAACGAGTCGGACAAACCGCACGGAATCGACAACTACCGCATCGACAAGCTGGTCAAGGACCTCGACGAGGCCATCCAGCACTTCGGTTCGCATCCTTCTTGGAAATTTCTTTTATTGATTGGACCTTCTTGCAGGCGGCAAGGTGATCCTCGTGGGCCACGACTGGGGTGAGCGGAGGGAAGAACCAGCGAATAAATTCAGTCCATTTGCAGGCGCGATCGTGTGCTGGACGTTGGCGGCGGAGCGGCCGAGCGTGATCGACAAGCTCGTCATCCTGAACGTGCCCGAGCCGCGCGCCTTCCGTCAGGTCATGTACGTCCATCTATTTGAAGATTCTCTGGTCTTAATTGTCCGTTTTCAGCAGCACGAGCGCCCGCCAGCTGCTCGCCTCGTGGTACATGTTCATGTGAGTTCCATCGACTTTCTTCCGTTTATTTGTGTGCTCCCCGTTCTAGGTTTCAAGCCCCGTACCTCGCCGAGTCCGTCTTCCGCGCCGAGGACTACAAGGCGCTCGAGATGGTGTTCCGCAAGTCGATCAAGGACAAGAAGAACCTGACGGACGACGACGTGGAGGCGTACAAGTACGCTCTCTCGCAGCCCTGTAAGCGGTTGATCGAAGAAATTCCGTTGATTTATTCTCGCTCGTTGCAGACGCCCTCACGGGAGCCCTGAACTGGTACCGCGCCGCCCCGCGCTACATGCACGAAGTGCACCAGCAGACGGAGCTCGTCGGCCTCATCCAATCGAAGACGCTGATCATCTGGGGCGAACTGGACACCGCGCTCACCGTTCAGGGCGCCCACGCGTCGCTCAAATTCTGCGCCGACGCCGAGCTCAAGCTCATCCCCACCGCCTCCCACTTCGTGCAGGAGGACGAGCCCGAGAAGGTCAACACGTACATTCAGGAGTTCCTCGAGAACACCGACTGGCCCACGCTGAAGGCCGCTCTATAATTTGTTTGAGTAGATGCTCTGTGTTCGTCTTGTTCCCATCCCATCCTCTTAATCCATCCATCACACAAGGATCTTCTCTTCTTGCGTGTTCCAGTGTCCCAATCGATCCCGACTGTGCATTCAATCGTTCTCCCTCCTCCCCACCTCGCTCTAATTCCTCCTACCCACCGCTAAAGAATGTTCTCTCCAGTCCATTCGCTCTGTTCCCATCGCCTCATCTCGTAGTTAGTTGCATTCATTCGATGGATAAAACACGGTAGAGTAGAGGATAGAGATTTGTTCTTACGAAAGAAAGAAACGAGAATACGGGCGTTTTCGCAATCATTCTGGAGCAAGAGGACGACAAGAAGAAGACGAAGAGAAGAAGATCCGTTTTGTTTGTAGTGTGGGGTCATGAGTGAGTGGTGTAGGCGACGATGAGTGACAACGAGTGGGAGTGAATTCGAGCAAACAACACGAGGATTAGACGGCGGTTATCGATTGTGGAAGAGTTCGCGGACGAGCATGAAGAAGGCGCAAATGAGAACGCAAAAGGAGAACAGCTTGGCGACGCGCGTCAACGTCGAGTTGTTGTAGAAATCGTGGAGGTTCTTCTGCTTCTTCTCGTCCTGGATGGTCGTGAAACTCGTCGAGGTGGGGCCGCCAAATGCGAGCTTCCGCGTGGCCGATTGCTGGTAGAAACTTCGTTGTTGCTGCAAGAAGAAGGAGAATGAGCGAAAGGAGACGAGGGAACTCACGGGATCGTTGACGTCGACGATCGTCGCGGCGGCCACGTCGTACGACTCGTTCTTGCGGCCCATCCACGCGCTCAGCGGGTTCAAGAAGCGGAAGACGGCGGGCGGCTTTTTCACGGCGATCGGCTGCTGGAAGCCGGCCGGATCACCGGCGGCCAACTCCACAGTCACGTCGGCGCGCTCTTTTCGATCGGCTTTGGTCATCGGGCGGGCATCAACGGACAAACGACCAAGAATCGAAGGTTTCTGGAAACAAACACACGTGAAAGCGGCGGTGGGAAACAAACGAAAATAGCGCGCTGGAAGTGCGAAACGACCGTTTTTCGATTAATTTCTTTGCGGTCTGCACGTGCACGCGTGGGAGCAACACGCAAAAAGCGCGGAGTGTTCTTTCGTTCCGCTCCCGCCCGAAGCGTCCCGTTTTTGCACTCGGCGCGTTGGCCGCGCTGGAGGTCGTCAGGGACGATCGCAAGAGGCGAGGGGAGGCGGAAGCGCGAATTATTCGAGAACTCTTTCGTCCACGTCGAATGCGTGCTGGACTTTTGGATTCGAACCACAAAAACGACGCAGCGAACGCGGAGCCCGCAACGGAACGAAACGACGAGCACGCCGACGTCATTCAAACCACAAAACTTCGTTTGAAACAATGAAGAGCCGCTTTTTTTCGGCCGAAACCCCCGCTCGTGGCCGCAAGGAAACAAAGCGGGCGGAGAGACGAGCCTCCCATTCGTCCCACCCGATTGTCGAAGGCCAAAGTTGCCGGGCGACGCGCCCACCGCGCCGAAGATCACAACGAAAAACGGGCCCCGAATGATTGATCGCAGGCCCGCAAAGAAACATGGCCGAAGTGAAGCGCGTCGGCGGCGTCAAACTGACTGACGACCTCTAAAACAAACAACGGAGCCCAAACAATTGTTTTTAATTCGAATTTGAAGCGACACGAGCGGAGAGGTCGTGCGTTCGGCCAAAACAAATCGAAAGTTCGGGCGCGCCATTTGGCCGCGATCCAATCATTCGGCAAAGCGGGCCGTTTGGCCGGAGCGGGCGCTATTTTTAAAGTCGGAAGTTCGAAGCGCCGAAAACACACTTCGAAATCAGCGACGAGTTTCGGAACTCTTCGGCACGTCTTCCGGAACTCGCGAACAAACGAGAAGCGACGGAATGCGTGCAGAAAACAAGCGACTTTGTAATTAACGAAGCGCCGTTCCTCGTCGCTCGAAGACTTCCGTTTTGGCGGCCCTTTGCGTTCGGCGTCGCGTGCTCTCGCGATTTGCATTTTCGACGAGGTTTGCCGTGAGCCGGTCCTCGTCCGTCGTTGCTCACGCGTTCGAACAAAACGAAGGGGGCGGCCGGAAAGCGCCGGCGGGATTTCGGCGGGTTTCCGTACGCGAACGAACGAAAATCCCCGCTCGAGGCGCCGCTAAAAACAAATCGAGCGGGGCGGGCGGACGGACGAATCGGGCGGCAATAAACTGCTCGAGGGGGACGGCGGCCGAGTACGAAACGTGCGGCCGAAAACGTGCTCAATCGGAGAATTACGCCGCCCGATTGCGATCGATCGAAGAGCGACGATTTGTCGCCGCTTCCGGCCGCTCGCCTGCTGGCCGCCCGCACGAGTCGCCGCCACCTCGTCGCTCCCACTCGGCCGGCCAACCGCCCAAACCCACCGGAAGAAAGCCGGCCGTGACGTCGCCAAGCGGCCAAAATCCACCGGAAATTCGGCAGAACGATTTCCGCCGGCCGCCCGCTTCTCGTCGCCAAGTCCACCGGCGCGCTTATTGTTACGGTTCGCTCGTTCCCGTTCCGTTCCGTTCGTATCGCCGCCCGCCGCCGTTCCTCTGCCGCGAAACAAACGTGGAGATTCGGGCGGATGGAAACGCCGAGAAGCCCGTCCGCCGTGGTTTCGGCGATTGATTGACGAGAAGACGGACGGCCGGCCGGCGTGTGTGGACGCGCCGCGATCCGCCGTGATTGTCACCCGGCAAACGGCGGCGGCGGCGAGCGGCGGGCGGGACGTGAAACGCGACGAGATCCGCGTCGGGCGAACGGCCGCCGGCTGATTGGACGGCTTTCGGCTACCGTCTTCCTTCCGCCATCAATCAACGGACGGTTGTTGTTGATGAGCAATCAGAAGAAAGATGACACAACACTTCGCACCCACCCGCCCGCTCGCCGACTTGTTTTCGACGCGCGTCGCTCGGGATTCTCGCGGCTGTCCGGCGGTCAGCGGCGATCGTTCGGACAGATGAGGGGAAATGCGATCCGAAAGAATGCCCTCAAGACAAATTGCAAAGCAAAACACAAACTGCCGGGCGGAAGCACACGAGGTTCGTCATCCTTCGTTGTGTCCGGAGATCACTTGCTGTCCGCGTGATCGGCGGTCAGTGCAAGCGGCGGCAAGCGCTTTGAAATTTGAGGCGCGAACTCACGATCCACGGAATCTCGTCCAGAAGGACGAATTCCACGGGTCGAAGCAAGGCAAGAGTGAGCAACCATGAGTGCTCGCTTGCCGTCCTTCGGGAAAGATCGAAAGAAACCCGTCGAGTTCGGCCAATCCCACACTCACTCTTGCTAATCGTCCTGCAAAATTCATCTCACGTGCACGCGCGTGCAAGCATGAATAAACTGTAGGAATTCCAGCGGACAATCGACAGCGGGATCCGGCGGCACAAACCGCCGCCCACCCACCCACTCGTCCTTCACTTACGATCAGAAACCTTACGGCCAAATCGTTTTGGTTGTTCCAAACACACGGCCGCGAGTTTACTCCAAACTGAAGGGATTCACGCGAAAGGCGGGCCGGCGGGCAGAAGACGCCGCCGAATGGACGGGCCTCGGCTTTTATTCGGGCGAGAAGCCACGTGAACGTGCTGACGGGCAGAAGGAGCGTCTTTGGCACGCCTTTTCTCTCTCGAGGAGACACAAGAGAGGAGCACGGGAGGAGAACACGCCTTCTTCTCTCGTCCATTCACTCGCTTGCGATCACTCAATCCCGCACTCAATCCTTTCGGAGCGCAATCGGCAGAGCGTCCGGCTTCAAATTGGCGCCGATTTTCGAAACTCCGCTCGTTTTTGTACCCGTCACCGAGCGACAAACTGGCGGTCAGCGCGGGGGATTCTTTTCGATTAGAGCGGGGAGCACAACACAGGAGGATTGCACACGAGGATTGTACTCGCTGCTTTGTTTTGCCGCCCACATCGCAACGGGAGCGGGATTCCACTCACTTCTAGGTACAAAGACGCGTTTACGATTAGCAAACGAAAGAAATAGAACAGGAGATCGAAAATAAAAGAGGCCTCACAAGAATACACTGCCGACCCTACTTTTCTAGGTTCGAAGCGAAGAGAATAGTGAGCCACGTGTTCGTCTTGCTCGTTCTCGTTCCGCCTCGAACGAGTAACCCGATCGGGGCGACGATTACCGCCGCTCATCCATTTTTTAGCGACCCAAGCGCGAGCCGAACAAAAGGGCGTCGTCATGAAAGAAACATGACCGCATGGATTTGCCGAGTGTTTATGACTATCATAACCATCAGTCACACAGTCCACACCGCCTAAATCTCGTTCCAGAAGCCAAAGGAAGCACCAAAGTCCGTCCGAATTAGCCGACGACTTTCCGACCGGCGACTTCGATTAAAAGTTCACGCGTTTGTGCCCGCTCGGCGATTGTATTTGTTTTGCGGGCAATCGGCGGACGGAGATGGCCGGCGAGTGCTCCGAGGCCAAAAGCCACCGCAAAGCCGCGCTTTCATCGAATTCGGTCGGCCGCAGAAAAGCAGCTTTGCGGACGGCGCCCATCGAGTCGCGTCTACGCAATCCGATTGATTGCCTAATGGCGGCTACTCGGCACTCATTTGGGCAAGTGGACGACGTCTTCGTTTAGACGAATGCTGACGACAAACTTCTGCTCGGCTTGCAGGAACAGGAGATGAGTAACCAGTCCGAGCACAGTACAATACAATTCCCTTTGGTTTGGCGGTGATCTCTGGATAAGAAACACGGGGGTTGTTCGGAGATTCACGCCCTTCACTACGATGACTTCGACGTCGACTAATCTCATCGTTAATTTCCGCCTACCTCCGCTCAATCTCGACCATTCCCGCCTGTTTCTTCATTGGAATTCGCTGCCTAATCCATCGTTTAATTGATTGGAATTCCGCGGCTGCTTTTGTGTCCGCTCGCCGACGTAATCGTTGGATCAGGGGTTCTTTGGAGGATTAAGCGGACTCTTGGGCCGCAAGGACCGAATTTGAACCAAAACAGGCGGCCGGCCGACCAACCCGCAAGTTAATCCGACCACTTCCGTCCGGCCGTCCGGCTTCGTCAACTTGAAGCTGCCGGCCAAACCCACCAGTCGGCCAGCCAGCCGGATTTAAGCGCCGATTTCCGCTTCGTCTTCCATTGTTTTGATCGTTTATGCACGAAGACGGAAGTGATTTCTATCCGAAGAAAGAAGTGACTAGACGGTTACGGAAAATCGAACTCGTGACTCAACGGTGAGAAGTCGTCGGGGAGAAGAAGAAGACGGATTCAATGAGAACAACGTCCTAAAGCTCAACAAACGGGGGAGAAACCTGGAACAACGAACAACGAGAAGACCAGCAGCAGATTGCACTCAAAAGAAGTGAGCAGAAACCGTAGAGCGGGGGAAAAGTGAGAGCTGGATTGTGAGAAGTGGACAGGAAGAAGACCGGATTCTCAAATGCTGCACGTATTTGGGTCAACGAAAGTGGAGTTTGTGACTGAACGGTGAGAAAAGTGACTAGACATCGGAAATGAGTGACTAAAAACGGTTAGGAAGTGACTAAAATTGAGGAGAAACTACGCAAAGGACTAGTGAACAACGAAGGAACACCCAGTCAATGATTGGGGCTTAAGTCACGGCGTGCACGCTCATGACCTCGTCCAACGGATCGAACGGCAGCGACATTTCTTCGAGCAGGTGGAGCGTCGAGGAGGCGCGCCGTTTCTTTGCGATCGCCACCGCGTCGCGGATCGTCGGGTAGAAGTTGGATTTCGGGACGAATTTGTAGAAGCCGCACTTCAGGAAGAGATCGCGAACGGGGGCTGTAAGAAGTTGATCCGAGATGTCTACAAAGAGGAGGCGAACCTTTGGCAGCGGCAAAGTAGACGAGGATCATGTGCGAGCGGAGTTCGTTGAAAATCTGGAAGCAGAGCGATCAAACGGCCGTCAGCCGCTCGACTCACTTCTTTCAACGCGTTCACGCCCATCGTGTCCACGAACGTGAAGCCGGAGCAGTCGATGACGAAGTGGCGGTACATGAGGCCGCTGGTGGTCTTGCTGAACGGCACGGGGAACACCTTGGGCTCGCGTGTGACAAGGTCGTTGATGTGCTTCACGGTCTTCTCCACCTCGTCGCCAGGCAGCTGAATGGCGAGGTCCTGCGGGCCGAGCACCTGCGGGCGAGCGGTTTTCCAGCGGAGGGCCGCCTTGTGGATGTTCTGCTTGAAGCGCTCGACGTTCGTGAACAGAAGCGGGGCGTCGAAGCGGAACACGCAGATGCCCTGCACAAACAGTGAAGAGCAGGGAAGAGGACGAACTCACGTTCATGTCCACGATGTTGTGGTAGCGTTCGGCGTCTCGGAAGTCGTTCGTGCCCTTCAGGTTCGACAGGTAGTGCCAGCGGGGGAACTGCGTGCGGAAGACGGTCGTGAGCAGGGCGAAGATGATCGCGCACGCCAGCCCCTCCGTGACGTCCCACACCACCGTCGCCGTGAAGCTCACCAGCCAGATCAGCTGAACAAAGGGGTGAGAGGAGCAAGGAGGAAAGAACGTACGAAATCGAACTTGGAAAGCGGCCACAACTTCTTCAGCTCCTGCACTTTGGAGAGCATCCCGGTGAGAGCGACCTAAAGTCATGAAAGTACATTCGACAGGTAAAACGCGAGTGGAGTTCGCTCGCCGCAGCAAGTCAAATGGCGAAATGAATCCAACTCTTCGCCAAATCAGATGACTTGCTGCGGCGAGCGGAACCGAACCCCCGTTTGACCTCTTGACAGCAATTCTGTGAAACGACTCACCATGATGACTGTGGACAAGACGCACTGAAAGCAACAAAAGTGAGTCCACTGAACCTTCTGCTTCAACTGTACCATCGGGAGAGTGCGGAGCAACTGCCCGAAGTAGAGGATCACGGCGAGCAGGACGGCGGACGAGAAGACGGACGCCAACTGGGTTTTCGAACCCGCGTCGACGTTCACGACCGTTCGGCCCAGCGAGCACGAAATCGGGAACACGGGGAAGATCGAGGAGAGCATCGAAGTGAAGCCTGAAGAGATTGATGCACAGAAGGACGAAGAAACGGGCGGTACCAAGCGCGTAGAGCTCCTGTCCCGCATCGATCGTGTAGTGCAGCCGCTTGCCGAACATCTTGGCCAGCGAGATGTGCACGGCGGCCACGACCACGCAAATTGAGATCGCGTGCGGGATCAACTGCGGAATCAACGAGAATTTCGGCAGTTTGACTCCCGGCATCCTGCAGCGGAAAGAAGTGAGCAAGAAGCAAGGCGAAGGACGCACCCGGTCGGCAGCTCGCCGACGATCGCCACCTGGTAGTTCGAGTGGACGTGCACGAGCAGGGCGATCGCCGTCGTCGCGATGATCAAAATCAACTCGAAAGGCAGCGGCATCGGCAGCTTCAGGCGGCGTTTCAGCAGCGGATTCACGAAGTTCTTGCCAGCGACCAGGAAAGCGAGCGAGGACAGCGAAATGACCAAAGTGGCGACGTTCGTGGTCTTTGGGACCTGCTCGACGATGTTCAGGAGTTTCTGCAAGCTTCCATTAATGGTTGTTGAGATGAGGGTGGAACCTTGAAGAGATTGAACGCCCCGTCGTACTGAACGGTGTTGCGAACGCCGAAGAAATCCTTCAGCTGCGTGACGAACACGTGGCACGCGGCGCCCGTCGAGAAGCCGCCCACCACCGCATCGGAGAAGTACGTGGTCACGATCTCGAGTCGAAAGACGCCCATCGTGAACTGCAAGACGAAAGAGAAGATAAGTGGATTGATTGAAGAAGGGAGGACTCACGTGCAGAAGTCCGATCAAGAACGCGAGGGTTGACGCGACGACCACCGGATCGTACGGGACGCCGACGGGATCGCCGCCGTCTGTCGGACTCGTCGAGTTGCCCCCCGAAGTGAAGGGTTTGTTCACGTCCTCGATCGCCAATCGAGTCATCAACGCGACGACGGCGAACGACCCGACGGAGTTGTGCCGCGCGGTGCCGAAGAGCATGTAGAGGAGGGGCGGGAAGAAGGAGATGTAGAGCCCGACGATCGGCGGCAATCCGGCGAGCACCGAGTACGCGATTCCTTGGGGAATGTGCACAATTGCAAGGGTGATGCCGCCGGTGAGGTCGGCGGTGAAGTCCTGCCGCCACTGGTAGGCGGGCAGCCACCTAACGATCGGGACGAAGCCGAGGAGCGTCTGTCCGAATTTCGACAGCGAGGTGCACGGCTCGACGTAGCCGCGTACGAACTTGGCGGCGCGGCGCACGAACTCCGAGTGCTCGTGGTGGGGCGGCGTGTACTTGTAGAGGGCGTCGAATTCCTCCTGCACGAGAGCAGTGAGGAGTGGACGGAGCGGAGAACTCACTTGATTCATGGCCGGCCGGGGTTTGTTCAGGCCGAACGGCAGGAATTCGGGACCGTCTTCGGCGTCCTGACTCATCGTGCTCGGCGAATTCGACTCGTCCCTGAAGGCATCGTTTGAGAAGGCGGCGGAGACCACCGAAGCCGCGTCCAGCTTGCGGAAGCGGGGCATTTCGATCGATTAGACGGTAGAAAGACGAGAAGAATGCGGAAGAAAGTCCAGACAGAAGTTTCAATCCATTAGCAGCGGGCGGGATGTCGTCGATTAGACCGCAGGGAAGGGGGAATGCACTTCTTTTCTTTTCGTTCGTCTGATGGAAGCGAGCGGCGGTGCGAAACGCCCACCCGGTTTTAAAGAAAGTCGTCATTTCGCTGCGATTCGAACCGAGCCGCCCGCCCGCCCGCTCGCAACACGGCGGCGGTCGCTGGCGGACGATCGATGAATCTTCAATTAGCTTCACGCTCCGCCCCGCCTTTTCCGTCTCCCAGTCGGCCTGCTTTTCTTTCTCGCTTCTCCCGTTCGACCCGTGGACCCAGCGAGCTCGAAACCGTTCGTTCTTTGGACCTCGCGGACCTTGCAAACGTCGTGGACGTCGCCGGCGTCGGCGTGGTTCAAGATCGACGGCGATCGGTGGAATTTGAACCAAAACATTTCCCGTGGAGTTGCAAAAAGATCCCGGATTGCATCACAAAACGAGAGGAAAGTTCTCGACGGCCGCCGTCCTCGTGGACCGGCGCGATCCGGAGTGCGCCTTCCGGCCGTTCGGTTCCGCCGGCTCAACGCGTCGACGTGCACTTCGCGAATCGCCGCCTTCTTTCTTCCGCCTTTCGATTTCCATGCGAGCGGATTTGTTTGCGGAACACACCCGATCGAACGGCCGTCTTTCTGCGCCCTTTTGTCCGCGTTGCGTCTACCGTTTTTACGGGCGCGAAAACAACGTGACTCCGGACGAGGATGTTTGAGGTCGGGGCCAGCGAACACTCACCGCCCATTCGGCGGCTACGATCTTTTGGAGTGGGGGACACGTGTTCGCGAGGAGCACTTTCGGGGCTCGTCGTTTGTCTTCGATCTTTTGCCGAGTGGATTTCGAGTGGATTTGGCGACGAGGACAACACTCGACGATCAGCGTGACTTCTGCTTTTGCCGTTGACGTTGACGTCGACGAGGAACTTCACGCCGAACCGCAAACAAACTCGCGGACGGTTGAAGAGGCCGCGCGTGATCGACGCAACGAAGAAAACACGGCCGCTGTTCCCGCGGCCATCAATCTTTCGGCGGCCGCGCGCGCGACGTCTTCCCGCGTTGTGCGGTTGAACTCCGAACGAAGCAAGCGGAGTTCATCGACGAAAGCAGAGGCGAGCGGAAAGAAGTCGAGAATCGCGCCGCCCGCCCATCGATCAAAAGACGGCGCAAAAGTAATGGGCTGCCTACTGTACGAAGGGGCCCGCACTTCAAAGAAAAACGGGCGCTTCTTTCGGGTCAAATCGAAGTGTTTACGATCGGTTTTCGGTGGTTACGAAACGGCGCGCGCACACGACGTTCGTGACGGTGGAAGTTCATGAACGATCGACGTGATCGTCGCGTGCTCGTCACGAACTTCGAACGTTCAACCCGCCTTCCGTTTTCTCGACGAAACGCGGAGAAAACCGGAGAAAACCTTCGAAAATTCCATCGATTCGTAAGCAAAGGCCGGTCATCAAAACCACGTGAAAGCGGAGTGGAAGCGCGGTGGGAGCGCGACGGAATGCGAGAGGTGGACGGCAGTTTGGTTGACGCAGGTGAATTAACAAAAGAAGACCGCCGAAGAACAAACGAAAGTCAACGACCGAACTCCAAACGGAAGCAATTTTGGGCAACAAAAAGAGGTCTATGGAGTTCATATCCGGAAATGGCCGCACTTTTGCGTGTCCGTGCTTTTATTTGACCGCTACGGTCAGGTGGAGGAACAAAAAGAAGCGATAAACGCCGCACCGAACGACTTGGAGGCGTTCAAAGACCGTCGGAAAACAACGGCCACGCTTGTTTGATGTTGCTCGCCCCCACAAGAAAACAGCTTGCAGCTCTGGTTGACTCACCGGCAACGTGACTTTCCCGGAAGAAGAGGTTTGGGTCAACAAACGGCGCGAACAAAACGATCGTAAATTGGTCGAGAGCTCCGGCGGCAAAAAGAAAAGCGTAGCCACGAGGAAGAAACGAAAGGAATCTCCATTCCTCTTCGCTGTCCTTTGATTCGGCACTTTTCTCCGATCAGCTGGAAGAACTCGCGCGTAGACGGAAAGAACATAAAAATTGGTCGTCGATCGACGGCCGCCTCGATCTTCGAAGAGCGCGCGGAGTGATCGTAAAATTTTGCGCAGTTGATCCGCGCGGGAATTTCTGCGATCACAATCAAAGTCCAATGAAAAACGCGACTTTTGGATCAAATAAAGCGTCGCCAAAGAAAGCCGTTCGTGGTCGGGAGCAAAAAACACTCGCCGACCTCCGCCGTCTCGCCGCAAACCCCGCCGTTTTTTTGCAGACGGGCCGAGCGGCTCGCGGGGATCGGCGGCCTTCCGCCGGCTTCGGCTTGCGGTCAATCGCCCTGTTTTTCGCACGTTCTTTGGTCTGCGGGCTCGCTGGCGGCCGAATGACGCCGAAGAGGTCGCGGTTAGAAGGGAATGCGCAATAGAGATCGAAGCGATTGGAAGGATCTTCCCGTTGGCTTCTTCCAAACCAGCAAAAGACCTCGAATCCAATTGGAGATCGAAAAGCGGTGATCAGCCAAACGTAAAATCTTTCCGAAACACTCGGATTCTCGCCGGCGGGACCAAAACGCCGCCGTCGCCACCGCCGCGCCACGTTTTGTAGGCGACGGCGAGCAATTCGCGATGCAAAGCCGCCCGTCAGCCGCCGGCCCTCTTCGGAAGTCCCGAAGTGATCAACTGCACACTCGCCTCGTCGATCGACTCGCCTCCACGTGATGCTCAGCCGACTGTTTGTGTTGTTGGTGTCTGCCTTCATGCCCAACTCGTCCGAAGGAATGCGACAATCTGCACGTTCCCAATCGAAAGTCGACGGATTTGCGTTGATTTCGCGACGACGTCACGTTTTTTGGTCGCCCGCGTGTTCCGTTGGACCGACGAGATCGAATGGCGAGAGCGCAAATTCATGAGAACGACGACGAAACGAACGGAAGGTCCACTCGTCCGTCCGGTTCGTGACGTGATCGCGTGAGTGAAATCACTTCCGATTGGCCGACCGCCCGCCCGCTCGGTGTTTGATCGCCGCCGTTTCAAAATTTGGGGCGGTTCTCCCGCTAATCCCCGCGCCTGATCCACTCCACCACGTGCACGTGGGCATTTCGATGTTTGTTTGCCGCAAACAAACACAGAGGCGGGAGGATACAAGCGTCTGATCACAGGGAGCAAGTGAAAGTGAAAACAGTCTATCAAGGCACGTGGAAAAACAATCGATAAGGAGAAAAAGAGGTCGTTCTACCTGCTCGCTACTCCCCGAACTCACCTGCTCGGGAGCAACAAATCCAACTGCGCGTCGTCGTTGAGCCACTTGTCCTCGAGGATCGGCACCACGTGGTTCGCGGCCGACGACGATCGCCGCTTCTTCCCGCTCTTCTTGGCCATTATGAACGGGGGGCTGCAAAGAGATTACTGTCGTGTTGTGAATCAATCAATCACTCCTCGCAGCTTCGATCACGATCCTTTCAAGCACGATCGGCAAGGACATAAGCGAGTCAAAAGCCCGGATACGCGAAGGACGCGATCGAAAGTGCAAATCAAAGCAAAGAATTCTCGTGAGTCAGCAGAACGAAATACAAGGAACTACCTACTCGGTGTACGAGTCCAAAAATGGCATAGAACGCGGGGAAAGAAGTGATGATGTCAACAAACAAACGAAAGTGCAAACGTTAATCCAATTCACAAATCGAATCAAAGCAGCAGGTCGCGAGCGAAACGAGGAGGGGGAACGGCCGTCACACTCGCTTGCGGCCAGCAAAAGAAACTTCGGACTTCCCCCGCAACAGAGCGGTGGTGCGATCAAAGCAGAGAGTGCGCGAAGATTTCCGTTTGGACGAGCGGGAAGAAGCGAGGGCGGCGGGGCGAAAAGAAGCCGAGAACTTTCGGTCGGCCGCGTTCGCTCGTTCACATCCGTCCGCCTCATTAATCCGCTCGCTCGGGCGCCCCGCTCGGCCGCCGTCGTCTGGCCGCTTGCCGGGGGACTCTCGAGGCGACGAGGTCAGCGGCCCCGCAGAATTCCAGCTGTTCCGCCGCCGACGGCCGCCGTACACGCGGACGTCACCGCCGAGCGGAGATCCCCGCCGGCAAGCGAACCGGCTTTCCGCCGCTCATGACCCACGAGCCAAGCGGCGAACACGTGTGTGAGCAACCAGGCCAGGTGGTCCGTCCTTAAAAGAAGCAAAGCGGCTTGTTTCTACCGGGAATCTTCTGGAAGCAATCGAAGGCACCGCGCAATGACCCCTCGCTCCTTTCGAGTCGAGTGCGCGAGTCCAAAGTTCAACGAAGAAACAAGTGGACGGTCCACTCGAACGGGAGAGCGGCGGCGCGTTCGGACAATGCCACCGCTCGCCGCCGCCCACTCACCGGCCGCCGTCCACTCACCGGCCGCCCCGAAATAAGCGCGGGAATCCCCCGCTTCGTCCCCTAATGGACGGGCAGGTGGACAAACAGCTGGGCGGCGAATTTCGGAGGATCGAATTTCGAGACGAACGCGAACGACCGCCCGAAACAAAAGAAAGCGGGCGAGGGAGTAAGCGGGAGATCGAGTGTAACTTCCGGGCGGATGTCGCCGAGCAACACGGCGACGGCGACGACGAGTCGTGCAATTTACGTGCGTCTCGCCGGCGGTGCGTGATTTTACCTCCCGCTTTCAGCGAGGGGATGCCGCGAATTCGAGAAGTCGAGGGAAAGCAAGAGAAAGCGGGAGATTCGGAAAGCCGAAGTCGGGAGCTCGCCGCCGTTTTCGCTCGCCGTTCTTCGCGCCTCCCTTCCGAATTCGAAGTGCGAAATAAAAAGAAGCGGACGGCGAGGAACGAGCGGATTTTCGAGTGGATGCCGCAACGGAAAAGAAATTCGCGCCCGTTCGTTCGGTGGTCGGTCGGTCATTCCCGCGAGCAACCGCTGGCTTCCGCCTCGAACTCCCAAACCGCTCGATTTCACTACCGCTCCTCGTCGTTCGAATCGAATGGCCCCACTTGTTGGAGGTCAGAGGGTGTTCTCTAAAAAGCAGTGGCCGATGAACACCCGCCGCATTCTTCGACGAAAGAGAAGCGTGGTGATAAGAAACAATCGACCCACTTGCTTCCCGTTTGCAGACACCCGCCCTTCGAGACGCCCTTTTACGTCACCGCTGGGAGGTGTTCATTGGTCCGGCTGTTCGTGACGAAACGCTTCTGTTCGCTTCGCTGTTCGGACAGGCGAGTCACTGGTGAGAACGATGATTCAGCTGCAGCTGCGGCTTTTGGGACGTCGGGACGAGCACTCTCCCAACGGCTGGCGATGAACAGCAGGATGTTCCGAAACGCAGAAATGGTTTGGGTCTCTTTGCTTCCTTCTGCCTGTTCTTCTTTCCGTTCTCTGTCATGTAGTCTCGCTTTTTGAGGCAAAGTCAGTCGGATCCGTCTTTCCAAACAGAAGGATGCAGCAAAACAGAAGAGTTCTTCCAGTTTTCGATTCGAGGCAAAAGTCAGGAGTTGGTAGCCGAGAAGCCTCTTGCTTTCCCCACCCGCCTTCTTAGTTCGAAGCCGAGAGGAGTAAGATTTCATCTTTATTGGACAGAAGGGAAGACAATCTCATGGGGAAGGAGGGGGACAGGAACGATAGAATAAAAGACGAGAGCCGATCGGCAACTCGCTTATCTACGGGGAGAACAGACTAGGGGGATGGATGGGGGAGGAGGATGAACGCTTGGGCACGTGGGCGGGTAGCCGTCGCCTGCAACGAGAGGAGGGATTAGAGGAGCGATGGAGGGAGAACTTGCCTATTGCGGAGCCGGAGTCGCGCTTCCGCCGGCCGCCTTCTGACTTCCGGCCGCCTTCTGGCTTCCGGCTCCTCCGGGCGCCGGCGTGGCGCTGTCCTTGGCCGGGGCGCCCGCCGGAGTGGCCGATTGGCCGGCCGCCTTCTTGGACTTGCCGCCGCCCTCCGCCGTCTTCGCGCGGGCCGTCTTGACGTCGCCTTTCGCCTTGGCGTCGCGTTTGCGCCAGTACAGCATGTAGAACGCGACGCCGCCGCCGATGAGCACCGCGACGAGGACGATGACGCCGATGATGCTGAAAGCAAGGGCGATGAGTGAATGGGAGGGACAGGGAGAGGACTCACATTCCCACGATCAAGCCGGTGCTGCCGCCTTTGGCCTCTTCGTCGCCTTCGCCTTCCTTGGGCGCGACCTTGGCGTTCGTCTGCAATCGAAGAGGATAAGAAGGCAATAGTGCGGGGAGAACTCACGGCCGTGATCTTGAAGCCGGGCGGAAGGTCGCCGCCGAGCGAGACGTCGATCTTGCCGCCCTCCTTGAAGCTGGCAGTGCAGTTGAAGGCGCTTCCGAGTGTGAATCCACTCGTGTCGACTTGTCCTTCCACCGGCTCCTCAACGTTCTTCTTGTGTTCGGTTCCTGAACGGAAAGTTGTAAGATGGCAAGGAAAAGAGAGTTGTACCGCCGACTTTCACGACCTCCGTCTTCACCTTTCCGTCTTTTAGGAACAGCGACAGCTCGACCGCGCATCCGCCGAAATCCAAGCTCACCTTCCTGAAAACACGCGGATTAAGAAGGAAACGAACGATTTGCTTACTTGCTATTGCTGTCGGCGATGGTGCCCGGCGCGTAGCTGAACTTGAGTTCCTTCGCCTTGGAATTTTCGAGCTGGAGTTTGTTCGTGCCCTTGGCCAGATCGCTGAAACAAGCGAAGAGGTGAGTAGGATGTTGAGAAGGGCGTGGGAGGACTTACACGGCGGCCATCGAGGATCCGACGAGCAGCAGGAGACCCGAAGCGACGAGGAGCCACGCGGACGGGCGACGAGCGACGGCCGGCGAGCCACGAGCCGAGGACGCGGTCATCACGAGCATCGGCGAGCGGGGCGAGGCGCTTGGAGACGGGCGGACGGGAGAGCGGGGAGCGGAGAGAGCGGAGCGGGGGCTGCCGTTCGGTTCGTGGGGAGGAACACACGACTGCCGCCCCTCGCCGGCTCGAGCGAAGTCGACCGAAAATTTGCGTGAGTGGTGCAAATTCCGTTGCGTCTCGTGCAAATGCGGCCACTGGGCGATCGCCCGAATGAGAGTGCTTAACCGCTCGCCTTTGCGCAATCACTCGCTTGCGGGGTGTTCCGCGTGAGGCGTGCTGGAGTGTTTTTGTTTGAAGCGAGTGGAATCGTTCGCTGGCTGTTGAATTCACGTACGCTTCATCGGAATCTTGTTTGCTGCAGTCAAAGAGCGTGAGTGCTCCCGAGGGCCTGCTTCTTCTCTCTCCTTTTACGCGTTCGAGCTTTTGGATCGACTCATCCCGCTCTAAAGTCCTCGGCGGTAAGCGATAAAACGAGCGGCCATTCGCCCCATCGTTCAGTTCGTTCACTCGGCTATTTGCGGAGTGATGCCTCTCGCGCTTCTGGTTGCAAACACGAGAGCGACTAATCAATTGGCGACTGCTCGAGTCAACGTTCAAGCGAGTGATCCAGTCGGCTGATCAACCATTCGTTTGCTTTTGCATCCCCCGGTTCGTCGCTCACCAAGCCGCCAGAAGCCGCCGAAGAGTCGTCGAAATTGCCGAATCCGAAGGCGTTCTCCGCTATTAGGGCGGCATTCCGATCGCTCGTTCCGGCTGGGAAGGGGGAACGGAAGTCGGCAATCGCTCGTCGTGTTCCCAAGCGGAAGGAGCGGTCGAGAAAGAAGAGGAGGGCAAGGTCGATGAGAGAAAGCCGCCTCTTCTGTCCGCTTCCTCCGTCAGCGAGGATCCACGCGGCAGTGGTCAGCACGACGCCCTTGCGCACTCCTTTCCGCCATTCTCGAGGGCAGAAAAGACTGCTGGGCCGAAGAAAAGAAAGCAACTCGACCTCCACCTGTTCTCGCCCGTCTGTGCTGTCCGTCCTGCTGCAGACGCGAGAACTCGCTTCATTGCCCGCTCCAGTCCACGAACGGCGGGAGAAAGCGGAGGAACCGACCGATTTCCGCCCGCGAAAATCGGGCGGGGAATGAGCGGCGCTCCATTCCGCTCCTTCCGTTCGTTCGCTCGTCAAGTGGCCGCTCCTGTTCGTTGGGACCCCGACTGCCGCCTGTTCCGTTCTTCTCCGCAACGCCCGCTTCTTCTACCTCTCGCCCGCGAGAACTCTCCTGTTCGATGGAACTGCCCCCGGTTCACTGCATTCGTTTATTCACGCCCGAACAAGAGGGCAGAAGTGAGTGGACGCCTGGTTGGAGTGACCGAACAATCGGGCGGTCGGCGCCACGCTCATGACGGCGACGTATTTCTGCAACGACCGACTGGCCGCGGACTGCAGGATGCTCATCTTCTCTGAGCCCTCCTTTCTCGTTTCACACGCCGCCGTCCGAAGGTTCGCTGCGGACGGCGGTCGGCTGGAGGCCGCAAGTCGACCGACCGGCGGCAGCAGGAGGAACGGCCGCCTACTACCACCACGAACAAATCAATAGTTTATTCACTGAACAGAAGACACAATCATGACGACACTCCTCCGTCTTGTAGCCGGCGGCGAGGTCGCCGTCCAGCCGCTCCCAGCAGTCGGCGGGCGGCAGGGCGGAGAGCTCGAGTTCGCCGAGCGCGTGCTGCCGCTCGATGCCCCAGCGGCCGTGCGCGTCGTCCCACAGGGCGGCGGGCGGCGGGACTCACAAGACGAGCAGCAGCTCGTCAGGCGTCCCGTTGAAGAGCCCGTCGTCCGCCCAGCCGCTCGCCGCGAAGAAGCCCGCCGGCCCGCTGGTCACCACTTTGCAGAGGTCGTGGAAGCAGACCGCCGAGTCCTCCTCGTAGACGGCGATCTCCTGCAACGAGCGCGTGGGCGAAGGGCGGCCGCACTCACCGTCCCGTTCACGTACCGTGCGTGGCACAGCAGACTCCCGCTGATCCAAAAGGACGCCTCCTTTCCGCTCGAGGGGTTGAACGAGGCCACCAGCAGCAGCAGGAAGCGGAGAACGGCCATCAAGCGAGCGAGCGACCGCTCGGGCACGAGAGGAAGGAAGTGAACGCGCGGCTTCCCGCCCGGTTGGTAGGAGGAGGCGGGAGACGTGTTGATGGACGAGCGGCTTCAGCAGGTGGAAACGGAGCATCTCGGACAAAAGATTGTCCAGCGGATAGAAGCAGCAGAAAGCAGGAGGACTTTCACTTCCTTCTTTCGACCGCGCGACCGTTACCCGCTCTCCCCGCCGCTCGGACGCCTCCAATCGATGTGATCGGCGTCGAACAAATCAAACACGTTTGGCAAACCTTCTGCACGTCGTGACGGAAGAACGAAAGGATCACCAAACTGCCGGAGCGGACGATCCTCCAGCGGAGGCGTGTTCCATTCCGTTCGCGACCAAGCAGCCCACAGACAACGGTTTATTCTCGACTAAACGACGGCGACACACGACAAAAAGAGGAAGACGGCGCCGCGGCGGACGAAAAACGAGGCGCGGACGGGCTTCGCGGTTCACAGGACGCGTTTGGGCGTGGGGCGCGCCGAGGAGACGTCCTGCAAGCCGAATGAACGATTGAGGGACGAGTGGCGGGGAACTCGCCTCCTCCTCCGACTCGGCAACGGTCGTCTGCCGCGTGGAGGCGGGCGCGGACGGGCGCTCGCTGGCCGGCAGGTCGACGGCGTTGCGCTGGACGCGGCGCACTTGGCGGACCCTCGCCGCCGTCTGCGGGCGGCCGCCCGTCGCGCCCGGCTTCTTTTTGTCCCGAGGGCCGCTGCAAACCGCGGGGATGAGCGGCGGGCGGGGCGGACGTACCAATGGAGGCATCCCGACATCGAGCTGCTGCTCAACGACAGCAGCGAGCAGAGCAGAGTGAGCAGGACGGAGACTGAAGGCGGAGGAGCGGGAGGATGAGTGGACGGAAGAGATGGATAGAGCTTACCAGCGACCACGCCGCCCATCACGGCCAGCAGGTGGTCTGCAAGAAGCGGGGGATGAGTGGGCTGAAGGGAGGGGAGGACTCACGGTAGTCCACCTCGAAGTTGCAGTTCTCCCACATGTGCTGCTTGTTGCGGCAGGGCGTCCACTTGTCGTAGAAGCGGTGCTCGGACTCCGACGGCGTCGTCATGGCTGCAGCGGGCGGGAAGGCGGGAGAGAGCGAGAGGAAGCGGCCACCCGACCGATTGGAAGACGAAACGAACGAGTGGGACGAGCGGCCCGCCCGAACGAAGGCGACCGCCCGATGCAAATTCGGGCGCAAGCGGGCGTCGAGTTGCGCAATCCTTTCGGCTGTTGGCGAGGAGCGGCCCATTCGGCTCGCGAATGGAGTCGGAAGAGTGCGCGCGGAAAGAAGGCGGACGACGGACCGGCGGATCCTCGCTGCGAACTGCACGTGGCGAGTGGCCGGTGCAATGGCAAATCGATGTCCCGCCCGCACTGTTTCGATTCGGGCGATCACCGTCCTCTTTCGACAAGGCGGTGATTACAGCCGCCAAGCTCACCGTCTTGAACGAACGGGAATCGAGCGTGTTGTTCCGTCGGCCGGTGCTCAACGCGTGGAGCATCACGAGCAGCCGGCCGTCACCTTCAAGTTCCGATTTCTTTTCCTTGAGAGTACGAGTGGTGCATCCTGCTGAACGGTAGGTCGGCGGCTTGAAGGATGCGAGACGGGCGAGAGAGTGAGTGACCGCAGCGGCTTGACGGCCTGTGAAGTGCGGGCTGAAAAACAACGCTGACCACTTGGAGACAAACGGGCGGCGGAGGTCGAAGTCGAAAGGACACGCGGTCATTCGCAGCAAACGCAATCCAGCAGGCAGGGCGGCGTTCACACGAGCGGGCGGCCTTCCGATCGCGTGGGAGTGCGCGACCTCGACGAGCAGTTGGCTTTCGTTGTTTTTGACAGGGGTTTGGTGAGCGGAAGGCGCTTTCGTGTGCGGTTTGCTGCTTGTTTTTCGCGATCCTCGGCCTACTCAATAGTTTCGTTTCAGGATGGACGCTCGAGTGTTCACGAAGCGCACCCGCGCGCAGCAGCGGCATTACGAGGAGGAACTGGAGAGTTTCGAGTACAAGCCGATGCGCCCGCCCCAAGAGAAGCGCCGTCGCCCCGATCAGCCGGTCGTCGTGATCATCAACGAGGATGGAGAGCGGGAGGCGCCGACCGTTCAGCAAGTGCCCCAGGCGCCGCCTGCGATCGTTGAACAGCCGAAAGCTGCCGGGGATCAGCTAAATGCATTCGTTCAAGTCAAGCAGGAGCTTGCGGACCACTCGGGCGAAAAGAAATTGAAGCAAAAGCGGAAGAAGAAGAAATGGGTGGCCGTCGTCAACGAGTACGTCCTGCAGGTGAAGCAGGAGATTGGGTAAAAAAGAATGGCGTTTTCGATCATGGTCAATTGCTTTTAGCGAGTCCGAGCAAGACAATCCGCGATTCGAAATGGAACTTGGCGTGATTGGAGCGGGCGAACTTAGCGATGACGCCGGTGCGGCGGGACCGCCGGATGAAATCGAACCAAATGCTTCATCCGAGCACGCCAACGCCGTTCCAGCGGAAAATGGGTCAAAAACCGCGATCGATGCGCTGGATTTGGCAGGCGAAACCAACCACGTTTGTTATTTCTTGTGTTTTCCGGTTGCTCACCACCCACTTTCAGTTGACTTGCTCGACCTGCGGCTTTGTGTCCGATTGCATGCGACGTTTTCAGTATCATTTAAACGGACATTTGAGAACGACCGGCTTTTGTTGTTCGTTTTGCGGAATTCACTTTAAAAAGAGGGCACATCGGAACAAGCACGAAAAGCAGCATCACGGATTCGACCGACAAGCAGAAGACAAAACGTACAACGGGAGCATCCGAATTCCACTGGTTTGTCGACACGCGCTTTGTTGTATACTTTGAGGCAATTCCAGGAGGATTTGGCTAAGTACACTCAAGTGGGCACGAACTTTGCGGAGGTCCAGGCGAACGCAAAATTCGTTGGCCAGTTGGCAAAACCACGGGTCGCGCATGGCCGTTTGTCGGAGGATTGATTTTTCGTTTTAGCTTGTGTGTACAATCTGCGGTTATGGAACGCACAACTCTAATCTTTACCGCCTACATCTAAACGCACATTCGAGAACGCACGGTTTTTGTTGCTCGTTTTGTGGCCTGTTGTTTGAAACGGGACAGCATCGTAACAAGCACGAGCTGAAACAACACGGATTTCAGCGACAAAGCGTCGACAGAGGATTCCGAGGCGTTATCAAAATTCCAGCAGTTCGTCGATTACTGATTCTTCTGCTACGGTCTCATTTTTAGAACGCGTTGCAACAGTACACGGACGTAGGAACAAACTTTGCGAAAGTGCAAGTGACAGCAAAGAATCCCGACTTGTCAAATGCGCAACGATCGAACAAGCACCTAGCCTATGGAGTGGGCACCAAGACTTTGTACTGAATTATGTGTTTGTTTAGAAATGCAACGATTGCGGAGTTTTGCTTGCATTAGTGGGGTCCATACATAGAGCTGCCCACGCCGACATTCGCAAAAAGTTTCTTTGTTCGGTGTGCGAGATCGGCACCACGGAAGCAGCGAGCAGGCGACAACACGAGCAGAAAATCCACAACTTTGCGCGCGACCGAGTCGACTGGCAAACGAAAGAGGCGATCCGCATTCCACCGGTCAGTCCTTTCACTCGATTCAACTCATCCATCCCCCACTTGCAGGAGCAGTACGCGCAGCTGCGGAACCTGACCACGAACTTCGCCGCCGTCCAGTCGCGCGCCGTCCCCAGCAAGCGGACCGAATCGAGCGGGCGGCGGCAACGGGAGGGCGAGCGGAAGAAGAAGAGCGGGACGGACGAGCGGATCGGCCGGCTGCTCGCCCTCGACCCGAAGCTCGAAGACGCGATGGACGAAGAGGAGATGCGGGCGTTCATCCAAACGGAAGTGGACGGCGGCCGGGAGGAGTCGGGGGACGGCGAGTGGGAGAGCGGAGAGGAGGAAGCGGCCGTCAAGGTCGAGCTCGTTGACGGCTGTTGATTGCTGCCCATCATTTCGTCGAATAAACGTGCAGTGGACTCGGCAACGGGCGGGAGATCACTCGTTCCATCCACCCATGAGGGGGGCCGCGTGCCGAAGAGGACGCCGCGTGGAGAGGAGCCGCCCGTCTCGACCGCTTCGGCAGTCGGCGGCCGTCTCGCTCGAGGGCGGCGTCCGACAAGCAGCAAGTGGGGGTGGTCGGGGCGGAAGAACCCACCCGCCCGCCCCGCAGAAGAAGCGGCCGCCCACTCGCCGGCCGGGAACTCCGTTCTTTTCTCGCCGGCTGTTCGATCGAGCGACCCCCACGACGCTCGGCGGGGAGCTCCAGCGACGACCTCGAGGAAGCCGGCGGGGTGGGCGGCCGCCGTCGCGAAGCCCCGCCCGACCGCCGCCCCTCCGCGCCCTCCGCCGGCCACTCGGCAGTCGGCCGCCCTCCAGCAAACGAGCGAGTAGACGGCGGATTCTCGAACGCCTGCTCGTTCGGAGGGGCCGCTCACTCGTGCCCGCCGCCCCTCAAGCGAGCGGAAGGCGGGCGGGCGGACGGGACGCCCACTCGCCGTCTCGCCGCGGAGCTCGAAGGCGCGTTTGGCGTTCCGTTGCCCCTCGCGCCGCTCGCTCCGCCGCCTCGTTTCCTGCTCGCCGCTCGGCCGGCGGGAGGAGAGCGCGAATGGCCGCTTTGAGCGGAGAAGCGGCGACTCGCGAGCGGCCGTTCGTTGCGTCCAGTGCGCGCTTTCGTCCGCCCTCCCGCAGCGCCTCCCGAAGGCCGTCGAGAACCTCCGGCGGTCTGCTCGGCCTCCCCCAGCGCGTCCTCCCGCTCGACTTCGTCCAGCAACTCCTCCCGCCGCTCGACTCGCTCTCTCCGCTCTCGGCGGCTCCTCGCTCTAATCGGTTTGTTCAATCAACAGGCAAACGTCGATCGAACCCAAGAAATGGACGAGCATTCGACGGAGCGGGCGGAGGAAGCCGCCGCTCACGAGAAGCGAAGGCGGCGAGCTTCCCTCTTCGAATGGCCGCTGGATTGGCGGCGAGCAGACGGAGTGGTCGAAACGAAGGGCTCCTCTCGTTCCGTTGAGCGACGGGCTTTCGGTTCGCTTCTTCTCGTCGCCGCTTCGAGTCGACCGCCGCGTCCGCATCGAGTGGCGGCGGGAGCGGCGGCAGCGGAGAGGACGGCGGCCGCTCTGAAGTGGCCGAGTTCTCAGTCGGCTGCCCGTCGGTTCGGTGGGCGGAACACGAGCTCGATTGGTTCTTGGCCCCGACTGCCGGGGGCTTTCGTCCACTCGCCCGTGCAGCAGCTCGAACACGCCGCTCCTCGCCGCTCTCGTGGTCGTGAATTCGGGGGCTTCCGTTGAGCGAAGGAGTGGCCGCGGATTTGCGGAGAGCTTTCGGACGTGTCGCCCGATCTTCCCACTGCTCGGCGGCGGCGACGAGGACGCCGGAAGGATCGTTTCATTTCGGTGATCACGAGTGGACGCCCAACCGAGCCGGCGGTCTCAGCTGCGGTCGGCCAGCAGCAACCGCCCCGTGGCCCGAGACGCCGACTGCTTTTCTCTCCTCCAACGACGCCCTCTCCGCTTCGTTTCGGGCCGCTCGGTTGGCTGGCGTCTAATCCATCATTCACTTGCTGTTTCGTTCGTTTGAGGCGAGAAGAAATGAGAGGCGGCACGTGAAGTGAAGCCCGTTCTACTCGCACCTGCGTGCGCCTTCCACTTCACACGCCCTCTGCAGCCATTTTGCACAAGACAGCTGCAAGCTGCGAGGTGAGCGGCAGACAACTTCGGAAGTCGGATGCGGCCGCAGCTACTCGGCTGCAGCGAACTGCCGTCGGAATTCGAACTCCGCTCCACGCAATCGTGCAACGAGGGAGCGAGCGGAAACGAACCAGCGAGCGCCCACCTGCGGCTCAAAAGCCCGCGCTCCCGAGCAATACGTTTGGCGCTTTCTGTTGGTCACTTCTTGGGTTTTCCGCTATTATCGACTGCCGGCACGAATGCCCGTTTGAATCAACTTTCCCTGATGGTCGGCGTTGTTTTCGATCCCCAACGACTCAAGTGCGCCCGCGGTCCTTCCATCGCCGAGTACCGCCCGGCAGAAGGCGGCGGCGATCGTCCGCATAGCCCCGTCCAGGAGAGCGCAATGGGCGTGTAGATTGAACGAATTGGCGATGGGCAACGGGGTGACGAACAAGCGTACTCGGCCGTTGCGGACGTTTCCCGCCAGTAATCCCCGTGAGAACGCGAAGAACGGCCGTGCGAAAAACGGCCGTGGAAAGAACGCTCGCGGAAACGGCGGCTGTGGGAAAGACGGCAATGAGAAAAGCGACCGTGAGTAAAACGGTCCTTCCACCCGTGCGATCGGACCGCCCACCGATCTCAGGGAGCCGAACGGCCTTCTTAAGCGAGGGGGCGGCCGTCCGTCCCGCCAGTCGAGCGGTCGTCTGCCGGCTGACGATCGACTATCGCGTCTTCGAGCTCTCGCTGATTCATTTCGTTTTAGATCGAACTTCACGGACCGTGAACCGCTCCCTTCGGCGCCACCTTCAAGTGTTCCAGAACCGCACGCAAAAGGTAGGCGATCGTTTTCTCTTCCGGGCCTTGAATCTCTCGTCTTGGGGATCTTTCGAAAAAAAACGGTGGAGCGGGTATCAAAAAGAGGGGCGAAACCCGGTCATTCTGCTCATCGTCCACAAAAAGAATGCAGCCTACATTATCAAGTGTTTCTTTCGAACGGCGTTGTCTTTTGCTCGGACGATCAACACACACTTGAGTTTTGACGGGGCATCAGACCGCAAAACGACCGTCGATGGCCACTGAAATTCAAGTGTGCGCATCGTTTTTGCCATTGGGCAGTTCTTTCGAAAAATGCAGGACGATTAAAATTGCATGTTTACGATTGCTGTTCGAACTCATCTCACGCTCCTTCTTTCAGCTGATCGACATGGGCGCCTGTTCGCGTTGTGGCTGCACGTCGTACACGTGGAATCCGGTGTCGTTCCTGCGCAAGCTGCGCTGTGAGCTCGAGCACACGCACCACGATTCGTGCTACGAGTCGGAGGCGTTCCGCAACTGCACCTGCGGCCACCACTACAACTACCACTGAGGTGCCCTTGTGAATCACACATGCGTCAGCCATTGTATTCTGTTCGCTGTGATCACCTACTGTTGTTTTTCTAAATAAATGTTGTAAAGTCACGGCGAATGTGCAATCGATCGGCGAACAAAGAACGAGGCGGGCTGCTGTCTAAGGATTTCCACTCGAAGTGGTGTCGAACGACCATTTCGTGGGAACATTTGCGGATTGGCCGGCGGTGAGCAGTCGAATCCGTTCCTCGAGATGATCGTCTTTCTCCGACAACTTTGCGTTCTTTCTCCGAAGTTCCTCTGCTTCCAAGCGAGAGCGGCGAGTTCTTACGTTACGTTCGCCAACTGCACCAGACACTCGCGGAAGGAGTGAGGGAAAGACGACTGCAACGAGTAAAATCACGTCGTTTTTCGACTCGCTGCCGCTCCTTCCGCCGGCCATGTTCTCCTCGTCAGTCGATCGCTGCAGCAGTTGGACGTCCTCCGAGCGCGTGCCCTTCGCTCGTTCCTTCGTGTTCAGTTGAGCGCGAAGGGCGTCGCGTTCCGCTTCGAGCTCGTCGCTCACCGACCACAATTCCCGCTTGTTTCACGGAAGTCCGCAGTTCTTCGGCCACCGCGCGGACACGCTCGACCGTTCGGAAATTCGAGCGGGGTTCGCCTTCTCGCGTGGAGAGCGGCGATTTCGGCTTGCTGGTTGTCGATCGTTCGTTGCATCTCTTCGGGCAGAAGACGGGGGTTGTCTGGAGCTTTGATCGAGTGGGCGAGTTCTCCGATCATTTCGTTCGTCTGCAGCGGTTTGATGAGCGGGTGATTCCGCTGTCCGCTTTCTCCAACTCGTCCGGGGCTTCTCGCTGTTGCACCACTCGGTCGGCGGAGGAGCGGAGAGGGCGAGCAGGAGGACGAAGACGGCGACATGAGTGAGTGAGCGGGGAGAACTCCCGGCTGCTCGCTGCTCTCCTCGACGACAAAAAGCTAAAGAAAGGCAAGAGGCCGACGGAAATCCGCACTCGTCCACCGTCTCCCCGTCGATTCGAAGCGAGCGGGCAGTCGGCGAGTGGAGGCGGCAGTCGAGCGAACGAGCCTCCCGCCGTCTCTTCCGCTGGGATCGGCGGGATCGAAGCCGCCTTCAACCGACGGCCACTCACCCCACCGAGCGAGCAGAAACGAGTGGACCCCGCGGACTCGCCGGCCGCCGCTTTGTGGGCAGTCGGGGGTCGAAGTCCAACGCCCCGCGGTCGTTTGGTTGATCGATGGGGGTGTTCGTGAACGAGCGCAGCAACAGCCGACCCCTTGCTGATGGTCGCCGTCGATGAGTCCGTTCGTCGGGTGGAGCGGACGGCCCAAAAGTTGTTCCCACAAACGGGGGGATCAAAGGTACACATCAAGAAAGTTGGATAACCTGCCGGAAGCTCGAGCGGCCGGGCAGGTGTGCCGGCCGGCAGGCGGTGGAACGGTGCGGATGCTGCTTGCCTTTCTCGGCCGCTATAGGCTCTCCTCGCATTATCTGCTGTTCAATGTCTGCCCGTAACGCACGAAATGATGGTGCTTTGCGATGTTTGGCGGTTTCTTCAAATGTACCAGTTGCGCAACAATGGCGGTTCGAATCGATTTCTCTTCGACGGTCGGCGTTGTCTTTCGGTTCCCAGCGATTTGAAAGCGCTTGCCGCGCCCCGCGGTCATTCCCTCCTTTGAATGCCACCTGACAAAGCGGGATTTGATGTGAACGGGCGGCCCATTTGGCGCGTGAGTGCGCGGCGGCGGCTTCCATTCGGGCGGGCATCTCATTTACCGCGCGGCAGCCTTGACGCGCAAAGCGCTTTCTGTTTTGAGGAGAACCTCGGAGGAAAGACGTGTTTTGGTCCGTTCGCCGCTTGATTCTCGTGATTCTCGCTGCTGCCGTCTTCCTCCACTTTCATCCGTTTGTTTCAGCAATGACCGGACGAGTGTTCACAAAGCGGACCAGAGCGCAGCAACGCGCGTACGAGGAGGACTTGGAGACGTTCGAGTACAAACCGATGCTCCCGCCTCAAGCAAAACGTCGCCGCACGGAGCCTCCGGTCGTCGTCACAATCGACGAAGACGCCGAGCGGGAGGAAGACGGCGAACTACTTGGAGCTCAACAGTCGACGGGTGGGCGAAAGCGAGTGGACGACGGGTCTGGGCAGCCAGCAGTTGCGATGCCGGTGAAAGAAGAGCCCGTGGTCGTGGAAGCCGGTGAGCGGAAAGAAACGTTCGTTCGAGTGAACCAGGAGGCCGTCGAAGACCACTCGACTGGCCGGAAGACACGGAAGAAGAAGAAGCGAGTGGCCGCTGGTGACGAGATGGTTCAGCAAGTGAAACAGGAGACCGGGTGAGTGAACGGAAGTGGGTATGACTATTGTTTGCCTGCTTTAAGCGAGCTCGAGCAAAAGCACGTGCATCCGCAAGCCGGCACGTTGGACGACTCGAAAACGGGCGGACCTGACGTTGACAGGAGTGCGGCTGGCCAACCGAGCGAAGTTGAATCCAGTGCTCCATCCGAACACTCCAAAAACCTCCCAAAGATAAGTGAACCGATAACTGCAATCGGTGCGGTGAATATGAAAAATAGAACGATTGACGTTAGTTCTTCGTTTTGTTTTCTGCTTGCTCACCGTACAATTTCAGTTCGTTTGCTCAAAGTGCGGCTTTGTGAGCAACCATGCTCATAATTTCCGCGGGCACCTGAAAGGTCATTCGAGAACAGGCGGCTTTTGTTGTTCGCTCTGCGGAGTCCTCTACCCAAGTACTCGTGATAGAAACACTCACGAGGAACAACAACACGGATTCGAACGGCAAGCTGAAGACAGGACGTACCACGGAGCCATTAAAATTGCGCCTGTTTGTCAACGAATGGTCCGTTTGTTGAACGTGGGACGATTTCAGGGGGATTTGGAAACGTACACGCAAGTGGGCATCAATTTTACGGAGGTTCAAGCAGAGGCAAAATACGCAAAGCAGCGTGTGGAGCCACGGGTAATAATCGGCCGTTTGTGGGATGACTAATCTTTTGATTTAGTTCATGTGCGTAACTTGCGGTTTTGTAGCCTCAAATGCAGCTGTTAACCACAGACATCTGAACGCGCATTCAAGAACGAACGGCTTTTGTTGCTCGGTGTGCGGTCTTTTCTTCGAAAAAAGTCCCGATCGGAATCGACACGAACAAGCACAACATGCATTCTCGCGAGAGGACTTTGACAAATGCTTTTGGGGGCCCATCAAAATTTCAGCGGTTTGCTTTCAGTCAACGATGTGATGACTTCGTTTTCAGAACGGCCTGCAAAAGTACACGCACATAGGAATAAACTTCGCACAAGTTCGAAATGGAGCAAAGAACGTCGGCGAAAGCTTTGCGAAACGGTCAAAGCGAGGCAGTGGAGTACGTTCGTCTCCCACCAGGCCCGATGCGGCACTCATCTACTTTTAGAAATGTAGGAACTGCGGAATTGCGGCTGTGTTTGTAGACACAAAGCACGCCGCTGCACACACCGACACAGGCGGGAAGCATCTTTGTTCAATGTGCGGAATTGGCCTCACCGTAGATAGAAGGCGAAAACACGAAAGCAAGGTCCACAACTTCGTGCGTGACAGAGCCGACTTTCGGACAAAAGAAGCGATCCCCATTCCACCGGTCAGTCTCCTCGTCTATTTAGCTCATCCATCCCCCGCTTGCAGGAGCAATACGCCCAGCTGCGGAACCTGACCACGAACTTCGCCGCCGTCCAGTCGCGCGCCGTCCCCAGCAAGCGGACCGAATCGAGCGGGCGGCGGCAACGGGAGGGCGAGCGGAAGAAGAAGAGCGGGACGGACGAGCGGATCGGCCGGCTGCTCGCCCTCGACCCGAAACTCGAAGACGCGATGGACGAAGAAGAGATGCGGGCGGCCATCCAAGCGGAAGTGGACGGCGGCCGGGAGGAGTTGGGGGACGGCGAGTGGGAGAGCGGTGAGGAGGAAGCGGCCGTCAAGGTCGAGCTCATTGACGACCGTTGATTGCTGCCCATCATTTCGTCGAATAAACGAGCAGTGGACGCGGCAGCGGGCGGGAGATCACTCGTTCCATCCACCCATGAGGGCGGCCGCGTGCCGAAGAGGACGCCGCGTGGAGAGGAGCCGCCCGTCCCGACCGCTTCGGCAGTCGGCGGTCGTCCCGCTCGAGACCAACGGGCGGCGAGCGGCCGGTCGGGGCGGAAGAACCCACCCGCCCGCGCCGCAGGAGAAGCGGCCGCCCACTCGCGGCCGGGAACTCCGTTCGTTTCTCGCCGGCCGTTCGATCGAGTGGCCCCCACGACGCCCGGCGGGGAGCTCCAGCGACGACATCGAGGAAGCCGGCGGGGTGGGCGGCCGCCGTCGCGAAGCCCCGCCCGACCGCCGCCTCTCCGCGCCCTCCGCCGGCCACTCAGCAGGCGGCCGCCCTCCAGCAAACGAGCGAGTAGACGGCGGATTCTCGAACGCCTGCTTGTTCGGAGGGGCCGCTCACTCCTGCCCGCCGCCCCCTCGAGCGAGCGGAAGGCGGGCGGGCGGACGCGACGCCCACTCGCTTTCTCGCCGCGGAGCTCGAAGGCGCGTTTGGCGTTCCGTTGCCCCTCGCGCCGCCCGCTCCGCCGATTGCTCGCCCGCTCGTTGCTTCTCAGATTTTCCGCTCTTTTCGCCCCGATTTCTTGTACGGCGAGGTGAGGTTTGTGTTTTTAACCACCTTAAAAATATTCGATTGCTTTGTGCGTGAATCAGCCCGAAAATTTGCTCGTTTCTTTCAAATATGTCCGAAATTACGCGTTTTTGCAGTTCAATCGCATTGCTTTCTTTTTTCAGGCAAAATGATCGCAGATCCGAAAAAAATTCGGAAGGCGACGGTCGGCCTTTACTTCGATGGTTCTATCAAATTCTCGTCGGCCAGCGTTGCGTCCGTGGAGACATCCGAGGCCGTGGCGGCTGTCCTCGAGCAATGCCGGAATGTGACCGAACTCGTGATTGTGTGTGGAGTCCGGCCGCAAAACCTGAATTTTCCCTTGATGCTCCAGTGGATGAAAGTCGCTGCGAAACTGCACGGTAAGCGGCCGCCAGTCGTTTATTTTCACTATTTCCGTTGTTCCAGCGCTGCCATCGTTGACATCGATCGAAGTGGACGCTGGGTGGCCGTCGTGGTTCGACGAAGAGGGCATCGAGTGGCGCAAGTACACGTTCGCGGAGATGTTCTTTGACTCGCTGCCCGACAAGATCACCGACGTGATCACTTCTCATTTCCGGGCTGCGACGTTGCTCCAAAAGCGGAACACCCACCCCTCAGCGGTCTCCTTCATCGATCACGCCGTCCGTGACGGAGCGCATCCGTGTAAGCGGAAGAGTGCATGACAATTCCTTCATCCTCTTGCAGACCTTGCGGACCTCTTCCGCTTGAAGTCGAAGGTGATCGAGCTTGAGTTGGATTGCGCGACCAGCGGCTTTCTCGACCAACTGCACGGCTGCGGACCGTTCAGCCGCAACGATCACCTGCAAGAGCTCCGCATTTGGGCCTCGATCGTCCCGGACGACGAGATTCCGCAAGCACTCCACCACTTGCGGGCCATCAACCCACACTTCGAACTCAACTGGAGAGATGACGTCGAGTTTACCCTCTGTGTGAGTAAACTCAATTGCAAGTGAACTCATTTGATTGCTCGCTGTTTACAGGGACCATCCGATCTGGAACAACTGGAGGACGTCAAGGTTGCGACGATGAAACTCGCCACTGCCATGGGAAATGCGGGCTTCCAAGCAAAAGGAGGCGTCGTGGAGATCTGCGTTCAGAACAAGGTTTGTTTTCTCTTTGTTGCGCCGTCTGCAGCCTACTGCTTTAGATCCGCTGGAAACAGGTGTCTCAAGACCAACTGATCGAGCACGTCGGATGGGAGCGCGAAAAACTCACCGCTGACGAGACCAAGTCGTACACACACGCGTGTTCTCTCGTGCACAACGGCGTCCGCATTCGCTTGATGTTGTCCGGATGAATGCGCCAGCATTGTATTGTCATCTGTGTTCGTTCTTCATAATAAATGTTGACTGTAGGCGAAAACGCTTGGTCTCTTCTCTCATGTCTCCTTTTCGACTCCTGAGGCGCTGAAGCAATGCCAAAAAGGATTAGCCGCCGCGCCTGAATGGGAGATCAACCGCAAGCGAGAGCTAACGGTTCATGTAAAAACGGCATTCTTTTTTGCAACTACCTCCAATCGCCCGCCTGTCGCCATCAAGTAAAGTCGAGGCGAATGGGACGGCAGAAAGAGTAGGTGGGCTGCCTTCGGCCGCTCGATCACCAGTTGCCTGCTCCTGACACCCGAATACATCCGATCATTTCTGTTCGACACGCATCCTCAAACGACACGACGAGTTGACCCCACCCAATAGTGATGTTCCAAAACCAAAACTGGTTTTGGTTTTGATCAAAACCAAAACCAAAACGTTTTGGTTTTGGTCTTGTTTTGGTCGTTTGCGAAAATCGAGTTTTGGTCTTGGTTTTGGTTTTGGTCGCTTTCGAAAGTTTTGGTTTTGGACCAAAACTGATCCGCCCGATCAAAACCAAAACAAAACTGCTAAAGACCCCCTAAAATGAGGCTCGAAATGCGTGCAAGCAGCAAAAAGTTCCCTTCGCTGCCGTTTGTGGCCTCGTTAAGTGCTCCTTTTGCTTGTATTTCTCGTTTTGCCACCTTACGGAAGGTTTAACGATCCGGTGTTGATCACAAAGAAGTGTGGCTAACGTACAGTCAGTCGATCGAAACGAATTTCTTTTGGAGTTGTGGGCGACGAACTTCGACACTTGGCCGCATCCAAAGCGAACGCTAACTTTAAGTTCGGCGGTAAAACAGCCGTAATGCGGCACTTGAAAACAGGCCTAAAATACATACCCACTTGTTTGTTGCTAAGGCGATTGTAAGCTCTGAACGCATTGTATCGAAAAAGGCATCACACATACGACGTCAAATAATCGTTCTTGCGCAGAGACCTTGTTATCAACCACTCTTAAACAAATACAAGCACAAAAAGACGTTCAAAATTTACACCTTTCCAGTTGTCCAAAAAATTCGAGAAGTTTTGGTTTTGGTTTTGGTTTTGACCAAAACTCGCCCAAAAAGTTTTGGCCTTGGTTTTGGTCCAAAACTGAGACAACCGAAAAGTTTTGGTTTTGGTTTTGAACCAAAACTGAAAGTCCAGTTTTGTTTTGGTTTTGGTTTTGGTCGAAAATCGAGTTTTGGAACATCACTACCACCCAATGACAAAAAAAAACCTCGTTCCGCCTGCCGCCGAAGCAGAAAGCGGAGCCCACCAGTTGCACTCCCCGCTTGCTCGAATCGCAGCCTCGTTTCCTGCTCGCTGCTCGGACGGCGGGCGGAGAGCGCTAGTGGCCGCTTTGAGCGGAGAAGCGGGGACTCGCGAGCGGCCGCTCGTTGCGTCCAGTGCGCCCTTCCGCTTTTCCGCCGGCAGGGAGCGGCCGGCCACTCGGTCGGCGGAGGGGCGGCGAGGGCGAGCGGGAGGACGCCGCCGCCCTGAGCGGAACTCCCGGCTCATGAGGGCGGAGAGCGGGAAGAGCGGACGAGGGGGAAGGGGGAGTAGGAGAGCTGCCCCCTTCTCGCTCGCTCGCTTCTTCCCGCCGATCCGAGGGGGAAGGCGGAAAGTGGAGGGCCGTGGGGTTGCACTCGGCCGGCTGGAAAGAAACGAGCGGAAGGGCGAGCGGAGGGCGAATTCAACCGCCGGCCCTCCCCTCGACCATCCCCACCGAACGAGCGAGCAGCAGGAGTGGACGGCCGTGTGGAGGGCCCCTTTCGACCGCCCTCCAGTCGGCGAGGCCGCGCGGCGAGCGCCGACACTCCGGAGAGGGCGGGCGGCCGGCGGCGAGGCGGCGGGAACCTGCCGGGAGGACGAGCGGGTGGGCGAGAAAACCACCGCCTGCTGCCCGCCCGCCGCTCGCCGGCCGCCCTCCACTCGGGGCGGGCACTCGGCGGCGTGTCGGCCGGCTGCTCTCTCGTCCCCGTCCGCCCTCTCGACCGCCGCCTTCTTCCCGCCGGCCAGCCGCCGAACCGAGCGGCCGGTCGGCGAGAACTCACGAAACAACTTGTTTCGCGGCGCCCTCCACCGCGTCCTCCCGCTCGCCTGCCGGTCGACCACTCGAACAAGCGCCTGCTTCCCGCTCTCCCGGCCGCTTGGAGGTCTCCGACCGTCGTAGGCGGGGCGAACGAGTCGAACGGTATTCGCGCGGTTGTCGGAAGAAGAACGAAGGAATTCGTGGATGGGCAGGCGGGCGACGAAAATGTCAGTAGGATTGGGTGGTCAAAGGCGCCGAGTGGGCTAGACGCCGGAGAAGGGAAAACAAAATAGTGTTTGTAGCCGTTTTTTGACACGTGATTTGTGGCCGCTTGCACCATCTCGGTGAAATACCTAAGAGACGTCGCCCTTCCACACCAGCATCTTTGGCGGGATTCGATCGATGCAATTAAAGAGAGCAAGAAGCGATCCTCCTGGCTGAACGGCCGCTCGACCACCGACGCCGAACGATGGCGAAAAGCCGGGGCAGACGTGCGAGACAAATTCGCGAATTCTTCGGACTTTCTCCAGCACACGCTCACGTCCGCTTTCTTCATTGACGTTCGCTTATTGTTTATTGTGACGAGAACAATTCAAACATACACAATGTATAGGAAATCATTTCGAGCGACGGATGGCCACGAAAAGCACGTCCGTTTCGTCCATTCGCAGTTTCCAGCAGGCCTGCGCGATCTGCGAGTAATCACGAAGATCATCCACCAATTCCCGGTCGAACTTCTCGGTTTGCATCGCGAACTTGGTCTTTCGCGCAAAGTACAGCCTTGCGTATTTCAACACCTGGTTGTAGAAGTGCTAAACGATTGAATTGTAGCAATGCGGAGTTCGGAACATACCTCAGGTCCTTGCGGTTGCTGCCAACCCGGCGGTAGGAGGAACGTGTTCAGTTTGCGCAACCGAAGACCCGCCGTTTTGGCCCATTGAACCAAGCGGAAGGAGCGATCCACAAGGATCTTCAACGCATCGTACATTTGCATTGGCTCCTAAATGTAGCTCAGAAAGACGGAAAAAAGAAAAAAACATACGGTCGAGACCCCAAAAGTGGCTCCGTCGATTTCCAGCTTGAGTTCAAAAGTGTCGTTCAAAGAGCGAAGATTCTGAAGCATTGATCGAAAATTCTGCTCATTTTCTTCGGTCCACAGAGCGCGGGCGGGCAGTTTCAGTAGGGCCGTCGGGTTTTCGCGCTTGAACACGTTAAGTCTCACGATTTCGACCGTATCGTTCCGCTCGCATCTAAACATAGCAATCATACGAATCAACACAGCAACTTACGGCCCCATTGCGGCAATGGGCTTAATGCGCGTATAGATTTCCAGCTTTCGAGTTGCCAGTCGAAAGACAGGCGTAAAGTCTGAAAAGTTTGTTTGATACGCCTCCCATGCCGCCAAAGGCAAACCGAAGAAAGGAGCAGAAAAGGACTCGCAGTACACTTGTTCGATCACTTGAGATTGACCGTGCAATAAACTCGTATGACGAAAAGCGACCAAATTGACGTCGTTGACCTTGTCGGGCAGCGTGTCGCGGAGAAGCGGCACCAATTGGTGATGGTTCGTGCATTTTCGAATATCGAGATCGATTGCTTGCAACGTAGGATGTTCTTAAACAAAGATGGGAAAATGCTTGAGCAATCCTGACTTACCCTTCAACGCTGAAAGCATCCAGCACCACTCTTTTATTCGAACAAAAGTGGGTGGATCCGCCGAGCAGAACGAACCTGCGATCCGATTCAAGCGAGTCACTCTCAATACTTGTTGCATTGCTTGCGGAGACAGGTGATCGCACGAAAAACACACGAGGTAGCATCTTGGTTATTGCCGACCAGAGAGAAAGTTCGTCCATGCAAAGCATTGTCGAAAACGTGTGCTCCGGTCCATGATCAAACAGTGCGGCGGGAAAGGCGGCCGAACAGAACAGGAAACGAAGCGTTCGAATTCGCAGCGCCGCACGGTCGCTGAGATACGTGGGCGACGAAGAGTCCAGCCGGTTGAATTCGCGCCTCGTGTTCATCGCGTAGAACACGACGAGGTAACAGGCAGTCGATTTAAGTTTCGGCGACTGCTGTTCGGGCGACGGCGAGGTGGACATATCGCTGAAAAGAAAGCGGTTAACGGAGTGAGAGCGGGCGAGTGAGCGACTGCTGCGTCCGGCCGCTCGTCAAGCGGCAGGCAGGAGTGACGCCCAGCACCCGGCTGACCCACGCGGCCGCCCTCGTTTGAATTGCGGTCAACCCGCCCGCATCGATCGCGTGGTTGCGTGCAATCAGGCGGTGGGCAGTGCGACCTGTCGACCTCGTCCGGCTGTCTGCGCCCAGCATCAACCAACGGATCTTTCAGACGTTTGTGAGCGCTTTCTCTCTGTTCAAGTGGACAACGGCAGAAAGCGGCTGAATGACAGAATCGAAACACACTACAATCTGTTCGTTCACGGAGAAATGCCACTCGATAGACTTCAAGCATCAGTGCACATCACATCGGAAAAAAGAGCAACAACCGGAGGGATAAAGCGGCAAACGAGAGCGAGTCCTTGCTGCTCATTTGTTCCACGAAATGGTGCTGAAAGCGGCCGTCTCCTCGTTCGTCCTGCTGCTGCTGGTGGGCGACTCGCGAGCGGGCCGGAAGACGAGCAGAGAGATCGCGCGCGATGATCGTGAGTTCCCCCCGCTCGGTTGCAAACGGCGGCTGGTGGGCGGTGGGCGGCCGGATGCTCGGCTTTCTGCTCGCGACGACGACGGCCGCCTTCGTTTTCGTGAGATTCGTGGGGGAGCTGGCCGACCAGCGCCTGCCTGCTATCATTTCCGACCGGCTCGCAGGCACCGGCTTTGTTCTTTGACTTCTCACGCGGTCCGCAAGAGCAACGGGGACCATCGATTTGTTTTGTTTTTTGTAGCAAGACTTGATCGCTCATCACATTATTTAACGTTTATTCGACGACGACAATTAATTGAAGCACAAATTCAGCAATTCGCGAATGTACGGCACGGCGCAGAAGAACCCAACGATTCCGGCCACAACAAGCAGGAAGTAAAGGAAGTAGCGAAAGACGGGCACGTGTTGCTTGTAGGCGTCGTAGGTGAAGGCGCACTTCAACATTGCAAGGTACGAAACGGCGTATAGAAGAACGATGAAAGCGACCAGAGCGACCACCGCACCTATCGGAGCGAGGATGACAAAAGCAAGCGTGTCTGCGTATGTGAAATTTTGCCCTGGTTGAAGCCTTGCACGACCCAGCACAGCCATGAGCATTCCTCCTCGCTTGTTGAAGTCCCATTCGACGTGGAGTTGGACGAGAACGCGCTGCTCGCAGGCGGTATTTTTGCTGATTGTTCGGCGCTGTTCGCTTGAATTTGCTCGCCGATCCGGTCGTTTCTCTCCGCCTTTCTGTCCTTTTCAGTCCACTCGAGCGTCGCGTTGACGAGTCGAGCCTTCAGCCGGCCGAGTTCTCCTTCCAACTGGAGGATTCGCGCGGCGGCTTCCTGCGTGTGGACGGCGAGCTCTTTCGTAACGTTCGACACACGCGCCCAGCAATCGCGGTGTACAACATCCGGCTGAAAGTAAGAGAGATGAGGTGATGAACGAAACTATCGGACTCACGTCTTCTTCCTTCGACCCATCTGACTGCCGCCCGCCCTTCCACTCGGCTTCCTTCAGTTCGCATAGCCCTCGAGCCGTTCGATCGTAAACTTCTGGTCGGCGATCACGCCGTTCAACCGCCCAACCTCGAACAGCAGGCCGCCGAAGAGGAGCAGAAGAGCGGCAAGGACGACCCATTTCTTTAGGTTTTCCTGCAAGAAAAGATTGAAGTTTATTGCTGGGCAAGTCGCTTACGGCGTTTTTCGCTTCCGAACGCAAAACGAGTAGGCGGGCGGCGGATCGATTTCCGCTACGAATTTCTCCGCTTTTGCATCGCTGCCGCTCGACAACGACGGCGTGAGCTCGCTCGGCTGCAAGTGGAAGGCGGTGAGTAAAATGGATAGAGAGAGGCAAAGAGCACTCACTTCTTCCATCGATCAATGCTCGCAAAATAAGAGGAGTGGAAAGAAACCGCTTGCAATAACGCGTGTCCGAGCGAAAACCACTCGCCTGCCGCCCACAAACGCGCCCTGCAGAAAAAAGTGGACGGCTATTGCCTTGGCAACCACGTGGTCACTTCTTTGCCGCGAGGAAAAGCGAGAGCAAATGCCTGCTATTAGCAACCGATGGTGAACACAAGAAGCGGAGAACTCGCCAGAGTCTGCAGAATACAGGCCGCTCGTTCGAAGTGTTGCAAAAGCGTCTCGCCGTTGACGTCAACGCGTATTTCGGGCGCTCGTGACGTCTTTTTGGCCCGCTGCCCGCTTTTTTCGTTTGGAGCGGAGAAAGAGGTCGCTCGAAAGAAGCGGGCAGGACACGAGGCCGCCTCGCTCTTTCTTTTTCCCGCTCGTTCAGTCCGGCCGGCTCGCTTTTATTTTCATTCCCGCAAAACCCGTGGTGGACGAGCGGTCGGCAACCGATTTTGATGGCGACTTCAGCGGGGAATTTGCTCGGTGAAAACGAAGTATTTATTTTTTAAGTGTTCTTCCTTCCCAATTCTTTTTAGTGCGTCGTCTACTTCACCGTTCGCAGCGGATCGAAGACGCGGAAAGAAATTCGCAAGATTTTTGACTGCCGCAACGGAAAGACGGTCGGCGACCTTCTTCGCTACTCTTCGGGTCGCTACACGCACGAAGAATACGCTATCCTTCGGATTTCCGATGGCTACACAAAGGCCAGACTGCCGCCCGCTCACCTGTTGCAAGCGAGCGCCGTCTACGCGGTCGAAATCGCGGAGAAAGTGGGTGAATGAGCGGAAAGGGCCGTGCTCACTCTCTCTTGCTTGCAGACCGTCACGATCCAACTGCAACTCGACGACGAGCCGAAACCAGTGAACGTGCCGTGCAGTCTCTTCGCTCGCGATTTGGCGCAAAACCAGGGTCTCATCGGAATGACGTATCGCTGGCATCCCGTCGACGGCTACGTGCTGCTGGACGCTTGCTCGACCGAACGTGTGCAAGAAGGGGCCACCTATTGGATCAAACCTCTCGACTACGAATGCGTTCAATGCGGCGATTGGGTCTCCAATGCCGTCATCCGCCTTGCATCGAAGCTGAGCGGCGGAGAGGAGCGGAATGACGTCGAGGCGCAAGCAGCAGACAAAAAGTGAGCGAGAGGTCACGCATTTTTCATTCATCTTTCTTTTCAGGTCGAAGATTCCCACCGGTTGCTCGTGCTGTCTTCTCACGACGCTGCTCGTTCTTCTCGCCGTCGCTTTGGTCCTCCTGTTCGGGAGGCCCTTTTTCGAGGCGATCCAACCACCTGCGAACGAAGCGGCGATTCGAATAGTCGCGACAACGCCGTCGACGAGCGGCGATGTGGAAGAGAAGACGGAAGACCGCCTGCTTTCTCAGTTAAACGAAATCAATTTCAAGTTGGACGCCGTCCGAGCAGAAAACGAGATAGAGCGAGCGAAAGCCGCGGAGGATCGCTCGAAGGCTGCGGTCGACCGAGCGGAACTCCACAGACGACTGGACGAAATCGAACGAGTGGAAGCGGCGACCAAGACAGAAGCAGCGAGAAAGGCAGCAGACCGAGTGCAGCTGTTCGCTTCGATCGACGAGCTCAAACTGCAAAATGCCCGCCTTCAACGCCGATTGGAAGCGTTGGAACGCCGCGAACAACCCACTGCTGCTGCGTCTTCCATTTCGCCACCCACTACAAGCGAAAGTCAAGAGAACAGCGCGGTTGCCCATTACTTTTTCGGCACATGGCTCGGCCGAGTCCTTTTGTTCATCCTCTGCATTGCCATGTTGTGTCTGAACTGTTGGGCGAAAGAGACCGAGAAGAAAGATATCGTTGAGGAGATCATTTTCTAGTCGTTTGCTCCCCTTTTGCAAGTTTCTTACTTCGTTTGCTGCTACTGCCCTTAAAATAAAATCTGTTTCAATCGGATGACAGCGGTCATTTATTCGCTGCCGGCAGTCATCGCAAAGATCTTTCAATTTCAGATCGAAGTACCCTCTTGTTCCTGATCGCTCCGATTCGAAGCGAGAGGGCAGTCGGCGAGTGGCGGCGGCGGTCGAGCGAACGCGCCGCCCGCCGTCTCTTCTGCTGGGATCGCCGGGATTGAAGCCGCCTTCAACCGACGGCCACTCCTCGCGACCATCCCCACCGAGCGAACAGAAACGAGTGGACTCCCGCGGACTCGCCGATCGGTGGGCAGTTGGGGGTCGAAGTCCAACGCCCCGCGGTCCGCCGGCCGCTCGACGGGCCGCTCGGAAGATGGCGGGAGAGCGCGGCGGTCACCACTTCCCCATCGGAGTGGCAGTCGGGGAGGTCACTCGTGGTCCTCCTCCGCCCTCTCGCCCCCACTTGCGGCCGCCCGATCCGCCCGCTCGTTTCGCGGATGGCCAGGCGGGTGTTCACGAAGCGGACGCGGGCGCAACAACGCGCCTTCGAGGAGAAACTCGCGAATTTCGACTTCAAACCGCCGCCGCCCCGACGCCGCCCCGACGCCGCCGCGAGGGACCGCCGTCCGTCGTCGCGATCGACGCGGACGGCGGGCGGGCGGAAAGCGAGGATCCCGCAGTGCAGCGAGGGCCGCCGCCGCCCGCGATTGTTGAGCAGCATGAGGACAGTGGTGAGCGGCATAAAGCGCCCGTTCATTTCAACGAGCAGCCAGCATACAATTCGTCTGGCTGGAAGAAGCGAAAGAAGAAGCGTCGAAGCAGGCAAGGCGGACGGCAACAGAAGGCGGCGGGCACGACGAAAGTCCAGTGGAACGGCTGGTGGAAGTCCAAACGAATCACCTGTCCGACGATGCAGGGGATGTTTTGGACGGAACGGCGTCGAGTGCGTGGCCGCGAACGAGAGCGAGCGGGAGGGCCGACCGACGAGCGGGCGGAAGACGCGGCAAGCGGAAGGAGTGCGTGGCGATGCCTCGTGCGGAGATTCGAGCGGGACAGACCGGCCGTCAAGACCAGCCGTTTATGGCCGCTTCTCTTCTCCCACAAACAGGAAATGTCCAGTGGAGAAGCGGAATTTCCATTCGAAGACCTCACGCATCGCATAGCCGAGAAATCCGCGTTCTCGACCGGCAAGAGGAAGAGCGAACGGCGGATGCACTCGAAAAAGCGTAGAAGTTCGGGGGAAGGATCGAAGAACACGACGAAGAAGCGGAGTGCTCGCCTCGATCGGCAGTTCTCGGCGATCGCTCGACTCGTTCCTTTGCTCGCTGATTGATTCACCTGCAACCAGGGCCAAGTACTTCGGGGAACACGCCTCCGATCGACCGTTCGAGTGCCCGAGAGCATCGGCATCGAATTCGCGAAAGAGCTGGTGATCGATCCGAACGGACAACCGCCCTCCGCCTGCGAGTTGCTCTACGGACGAGTGAGTTCAACCGGACTGCTCTGCTTGAGTGCGGCATCCACGTTCCTCGGCGACCGAACGCGGCGGCATCGAGCAGCACGACGGGATTCTTTCGTTTGACGAGAGAGCGAGCGGTCGGCCGCCCGCCCAGCGGCAGCCGGCCGGCGAACTCGGAGAGCCGAACGATCGAGACGGCGGGCGCGGGGAGCCGCCGCTGCTCGAAGGCCCGCACGAACGCGTGGTCCCGCCCGGGCTTCTCGGCGTCGAAGGAGAGCAGCCGGTCGCCGTTCGATTCGATCCACCATCGCGCTCACCGCTCGTCCGGCTGCCCGCCCAGCACGGGGTCCGCTGCCGGCAGTTGTGATGCGCTTTTCGAGCGGTCAGTGAGCGCGAGCTCTTCCCCGATCCGCCGCCCCTCCACTCCGCTCGGCTCTCCGCGACGGTCGACGAGTTGGAGGGCGAGTAGAACGAAGAGCCGCCTTCTTGCTCCAATTTCCTCTCGAATCCCCACACCACTCGGTCCACGAGCGACATGTGCACGAACTGCGGGGAGAGCGGAACGCGGATCTCCTGTGCGGGCACGCCAACGGCGAGAACGACGGCTGCGAGCGGAGGAGCGATCGAATGGCGGCGAGGACGACGCGAAAGCGCAGAGCGGGGCGGGCAGCGTGTTCGAGCAAAGTGGAGCGAAAGACGGGCGGGAGTTCTCGTCGACGAGTCGCAGACGGAAAGAAGTGTGCCGCACGGCTCGAAGGGACAGACCGACGCGATGAGGGCGAAGCGGGGAGTGGACGCGCCCTCTCTTCGATCTCCGCGCAAGGCCGAAGTGATCGTCTGCCGTCGTTCTTCGATGGTTTCCTCTTGAACGCGTTTTGGGCGTCCATTCCACGCATTCGCCGGCTGTTCGCTTTGCTGCAACAGAGACCAGAACCGATTCGTCGACTACGGGACGCGTCGCCCACCACTCGGCCGATCGGAGCGGCGAGAAGCGGCGGCCACTCGACGAACAAACGAGTGGCCGGCCGGAGGAAGACCGCCCATCCGATCGAGCGGCCGCCCGTCTTCTTCGCTGCCGCCCGCTCGTCTTCCTGCTCGTGCACTCCCGCCCTTGCCTCGTGTTCCTCCGGCGGAGAGCAGCGGGCAAGGGGGAACGTCCCTCACTCGCCCGTCCTCCCCTCCTCGCCGCGTTCACATCCCGCCCCCTTTCAATCGAATCACAAGCCCTACAGTATATTCGCGTTCCTTATCGGCCGGCAAAGACTCCAAAGTCCGCACGACACTCGCTTTTTGCCCGGATTCCATCCACGACGAAACAACGTTTGCCTCTGCCCACATCTTCCTTCAGCAAACACTCACTCTCTTGCCGCTTACCTGCTCACGGGCCATCCACATCAAGTGTTGCACTACAAACGAAACAGCCGGAGTGGATCGATAGAATCTCTTTCATCCTCGTGCGTCCAAACCACACGACCAAAGACTAACGTTTATTGTTCACAAACAAGAAAAAAAACACGACATCTTCCAATCGACCACTCAACCCGACGAGCAGCCCAATGATCCGACTTGAACGCCGCTCAAACCGACGACCCGGCCGGGTGTTGCGGCTGCAAGCAACGGCGGATTGAACGACGAAGGGGAGGGAGAACTCACGTCCTTCTCCAACGACAAGCCGGCGGCGTCTTCGGTGGTCGTGTTGAAGTACTTGCGCAGGGGGCGCTTCGGCGCGGCCGCCGCCTTCTTCTTCGATTTGGCGGGCGCCTCTTTGGTGCGGGTGCGGTCGATGGCGGTGACCTCCTGGAAGACGGAGGGCGGCTTCGTCTCGGCCGTCTTCGGTTTGCCGGCCGCTCCGTTCGGCTTCACGGGGCTCGGTGGCTTCAGGCCCTGAACGAAGGAGGTGAAGCGGAGGCGCCTCCGCATGCAACTCACCGCTTTGCCCTTTTTCCACTTGGTTTCGCCCGTCTCCACGAGCGGCTGCGAGCTGGCGGCCACGCGGCCCTCCGAAGTGAGGTCGCGGTCGACCGTCCGCTTCTGCACGCTGGCCTTCGAGGTGGGCTGGAGGCCGCTCGTCTTCTCCGTTTTCGGGGCGGGGGTTGCCGCCTCCTTGCGTACGTCCTGCGGCGTCTCCTCGCTCGACTTCGCTTTGCGTTTGCAGCGGCAAATCGAAGCGATGACGCCGCTCGAAACGACGAGCACAAAGCTGCAAGCAGGGGGATTGGTGAGAAGGAAGGGAAGGAGATGACGAACATCGCGAGAACGACGGCACCGACAATAAAGTACCACTCGACCGAGGCGGTCTTCTTCTCTTCCGGCTTCTCCTTGTGCACCAGCGCGTCCTGCACAGAAGGAGTGAGTGGCGGAAAACAGCGGAGCACTCACGATGATGAGCGAGATGCCCGTCGCCGGCTTCCCGTCCGCCGTCTTGAAGCCGAAGGTCACGAGCCAGGCGTCGTCCTTCTCATCGAACTTGACGGGGCACGGTTGGAGAAGACGAGGCACCGTGTCCTTGAGCACGACGCCCGCTTCTTCCATGTTCGCGGTCACGTCGCGTGCCAGGCTGTCGACGCCTGAAAGCGACGTGATTACACATGAACCAATGAAGAACTTGCCGATTTGGAGATTGATGGCTTTGCCAAGTGACGCTGTAACTATGGCCTTCAATTCGCAACCGCCGATGTCCAGTTCGAAGCTAAAGAAAACAGGATGACAAACGGGTACTCGCCGCTTCGCTCACTTGGGCGGAACGGGCGAATCGGCGACCTTGACCGCGAACGAGAACTTCTTTTCCTTCAACTCCAGCTTCACGGATCCCGACTTGCAAGTGGCTTTCAGTTCCCTGAACCGAGCAGAAGGTGAGTGGACGCGGCAGGATGGGAGGGAAAACTCACGTTTTGCCGCCCTTCTCTTCGAAGCAGTCGGCGTCCTCCGCCGTGAAGCCGACAACCGCAAGGAGCGCAAGGACGAGCAGCGGGCCGACGATCGAGCGACCGAACATTTCGAGGCGAGAGCGGCGGAAAGGAGCGAACGGACTGGAGGGAAGACTGGGAGAAGAAGTGAGCGAACCGGGCGGAAAGCCGCCGATCCGGAGCGAGCCGAAACGCTCATGCAAATCTTCGCAGCGCAGCGTCCTTTTCTGCCAGCGAGCGGCGAACGGCGTGTAGAAGACCGCCCATCCAATTGCCGGCCGCCCGTCTTCTTCGCTGCCGCCCGCTTTCGGCCGTCTTCCTCGGCGGGAGTCCGTTCGCCGTCCTGCTCGTGCACTCCCGCCCTTGCCTCGTGTTCCTCCGGCAGGCGAGGAGGAACGTCCCCCACTCGCCCGTCCTCCCCTCCTCGCCGTGTTCACTTCCCGCCCGCTTCTTTTCGCCCGGGTGTCCGCCGGCTTGCCCGCGTGTCGCCCGGTCGACGCGGCGGTCGGCGGCGAGCGGGCGCGTTCTGTTTGAGCAGAGCAGACGGCTTGCGGGTTCGTTTGGACGGGCGGAGGGAGTCGGTTGGCGCTTTCTGCTGGTCACTTCTCGATTTCTTCCGCCTGTTATCGACCGATCGCACGAGTGCCCGTTTGAATCTCAGCTTTCCCCGATGGTCGGCGTTGTTTTCGATCTCCAACGACTCAAGGGCCCCCGCAGTCATTCCGCTTTCAAGTGCCGCCCGGCAGAAAGCGGCGGCGAGTTCTAACACAGCGGGCGGCTGGCCGATCGTTCGGGTGCGTGACTCGACGGGCGGCTCGCTTTCTTTGTTTCAGTCCGGTGTTTGGCGGGCAGAGAGCGCCTTCGTCTGCAATCCGACCACGCCTTAAAGGACGCCGCCGCTCGTTCGCTTCTTTGGCTCGCCCGCCTCTGCGGACGCCGTCGACATCTGCAACGGAATTTGAATTGCGGCCGTTGACGAGACCCGAGCGGGGCACAAGCGACCCGTTTCGATCAACGCCGATAGAAGGCGGTTTATTTCGAGGCAAGCAGCACTCCAAACCTTCATTGTTTGGCCTGTTTCTCCATAAGAACTCGTTGAGTGTCCATCAAACAAAGAAGAACAATCATTTTGATTGGATGATTGGCTTTGTTTTCCAAGCGCCCAACGACTGGAGTGCTCGCGGCCATTATAACAGCGAAAGGGGAACGGGCGACGTCGGCCTTCACACGAGGCGCTGCCCGCTTATCGCTTGAGTGCGCGGCCTCCGTCGCGCTGCTCACTTTTTTTGCACAGGAGGTTGGCGGGCAGCGGGCGCGTCCAGCTGTTTGCCGCTGGATCACCGCGATTCGTGCTGCTACTTTCTTCTAATTGCTGTCTTTTCAGAAATGGACGGCCGGGTGCTTACGAAGCGAACTCGCGCCCAGCAGCGACAATACGAAGAGGATTTGGAGACGTTCGACTACAAGCCAATGCTCCCGCCTCGGGAGAAACGCCTCCGCACGGCACCGCCGCCTCTCGTGATCATCGATGAGGCCGGGGAGCGAAAGGCGTCGCCCATTCGAGAACAGTCCCGTCCGCCGCCCGAGCAGCCCGAAGATGACTGTGATCTGCAGCAAGCACTCGTTCAGGTCAAGGAGGAGACGCCAGTAAAGCAGGAGCCCGCGGACGACTCGAACGGCCGGAAGAAACGCAAGAAGAAGAAGCGGGTGGCCGCCGTCGACGAGCCCGTCCAGCAGGTGAAGCAGAAGATCAGGTATGTGAATATTGGTGGCGTTTCTCGCGTATGCGTGGTTTCAGCAAGCTCGAACAAGAGTCTCAGCAACTCGAAGCTACGAATACGAATTTGGAAACTAGCGGATTCGAATTAGACGGAAGCGCGACCGAACAGTCAGACGGAGTCGAACACAATGCTCCACCCGAGCTCGCTAAAGAAGTAACAACGGATGGTGCATCGGAAGCTGCGATCGGTGCGGTGGATTTGGCGAGCAAAAGAAGACACGTCCGTTATTCGCTTTGTTCCATAAGTGCGTATAGCCGACTTTCAGTACACCTGCTCGACGTGCGGCTTTGAGACTAACAAACGAAATTACTACCGGTATCATCTGGACGGTCATGCGCGAAAAAGCGGTTTTTGTTGCTCGTTTTGTGGGATTTCCTTAAAAAAATGCGAAGAACGAAACGACCACGAAGAAAAGAAGCATGGATTTCAGCGCCTGGTGGAGGACAAAACCTACAACGGCGCCATCAAAATCCCCGTGGTTTACACCGGTTTGCTTTCTGCTTTACATAGTTTTTTTCAGGCAGATTTACGCCAGTACAAGCAAGTAGGCACGCACTTTGCGCAGGTTCAGCGTAAAGCAAAAGACGCCCGTGAATGCTTTGCAAAACGAGCGCGCCGAGCCGACGCAGTACGTTTTTCGCCCTTGCCTCGCTTAATGCAATCTTCATGTATTCGTGCAGAACTGCAACGACTGCGGAATTTCGCATGCGCTCGTGGCCCCTTTTCACGCCGCTTCACACGCCGACACCCGCGGAAAGTTCCTTTGCTCGCTATGCGGCATCGGCATGAGTGCAGCACGGGAGAGAGGCAGACACGAGTCCAAACTCCACAACTTTGTGCGAGACAGGGCTGACGGGCCGACGAAAGAAGCGATCCGCATCCCGCCGGTTAGTCACCATCCTCTATTCAACCCATCCACCCCCCGTTTGCAGGAGCAGTTCGGGCAGCTGCGGAACCTGACCACAAATTTCGCCGCCGTCCAGTCGCGCGCCGTCCCCAGCAAGCGGACCGAATCGAGCGGGCGGCGGCAACGGGAGGGCGAGCGGAAGAAGAGCGGGACGGACGAGCGGATCGGCCGGCTGCTCGCCCTCGACCCAAAACTCGAAGACGCGATGGACGAAGAGGAGATGCGGGCGTTCATCCGAGCGGAAGTGGACGGCGGCCGGGAGGAGTCGGGGGACGGCGAGTGGGAGACCGGAGAGGAGGAAGCGGCCGTCAAGGTCGAGCTCGTTGACGACTGCTGATTGCTGCCCATCATTTCGTCGAATAAACAAGACTGTGATCGATTAGTCGACCGAAAGCAACGACCGGACGCGTCGCCCACCACTCGGCCGGTCGGGGCGGCGAGAAGCGGCGGCCACTCGACGAACAAACGAGTGGCCGGCGGGAGGAAGACCGCCCATCCGATCGCCGGCCGCCCGTCTTCTTCGCCGCCGCCCGCTTTCGGCCGTCCGCTTCGGCGGGAGTCCGCGCGCCGTTCTGCTCGTGCACTCCCGCCCTTTGCCGAGTGTTCCCCCGGCGGAGAGCAGCGGGCAGGGAGGAACGTCCCCCACTCGCCCGTCCGCCCCTCCTCGCCGCGTTCACCTCCCGCCCGCTTCTTTTCGCCCGGGTGTCCGCCGGTCTGCCCACGTGTCGCCTATTCGACTCGGCGGGCGCGTCCACTCGCTCGTGCCCGCCGCCCCCTCGAGCGGGCGGAAGGCGGGCGGGCGGACGCGACGCCCACTCGCCGTCTCGCCGCGGAGCTCGAAGGCGCGTTTGGCGTTCCGTTGCCCCCCGCGCCCGCCGCTCCGCCGCTTGCTCGCCCGCTCGCCGATTTCCGGCTTTTTCTGCTCGTTCACCTGTCAACGAAGCAGAGAGCGGAGCCCACCAGTTGCACGGCCCGCTTGCTCGATTCGCCGCCTCGTTTCCTGCTCGCTGCTGGACGGCGGGAGGAGAGCGCGAGCGGCCGCTTTGAGCGGAGAAGCGGGGACTCGCGAGCGGCCGTTCGTTGCGTCCAGTGCGCGCTTCCGCTTTTCCGCCGGCAGGGGGCGGCCGGCCACTCGGCGGGCGGAGGGGCGGCGAGGGCGAGCGGGAGGACGCCGCCGCCCTGGGGGGGAACTCCCTACTCATGAGGGCGGAGAGCGGGAAGAGCGGATGAGGGGGAAGAGGGAGTAGGAGAGCTGCCCCCTTCTCGCCCGCCCGCTTCTTTCCGCCGAACGGAGGGGGGAGGCGGAGAGCGGAGGGCCGTTGGATTGCACTCGGCCGGTTGGAAAGAAGCGAGCGGAAGGCGAGCGACAGGCGACCGGAGGGCGAATTCAACCCCCGGCCTTTCCCTCGACCATCCCCACCGAACGAGCGAGCAACAGAGCGGCGGCCGGCAGCTCTTCGACGGCTTCGATCAAGACGGGCGACGGACTCGTTTCTTTCTGCCGATTCGAAGAGCACTTCCCAGTGGCGAAGGCGAGGTCCAAAGAGCGGGCAGAAGCGGCTTTCGTGTCTTTCGCGGTTGTTCGTCGTCCCCGCTCGCTGCCGATCGCCCGTCGATCCGAACCGCCCGCTTCTCCGACCGTTGCCGCACGTGCGAGCGGGCGAGTGGGCGGAAGAATGGCGTCTTCTCGAACGGCAGTGGGCGTCTCGTCGAAACGGTGGAGCCGGTCGACTGCCGCTGCTCCCACTCCTTTCAACGGGTGAGTTCCCCGTCGGTTGGACACGAGGGCGTGGACGAGAGAAGAACGTCGACGATTGCCGGAAAGGACCGCTCGCCGCCGCCTTCTGCTGCTCGTCGTTTCGTTCCGCTCGCCCGTTCCAGTGGACACTCGTCCGGCCTGTTCCGGTGGGATCGCCGCCTTCCGATCCGCCCGGGGAGATTCGAATTGCGGTCGGCGTTCAGCGGGCGGTCGAGCGGGCAGTCGGCATCCTCCACTCGCTCACTCACCCCTCCGTCCACTCGTCTCTCCTCTCCACTCGAAAGACGACCCGCTCCTGCACGGCCGTCCTCTTCGTCCTGCCGCTCACGAAGGACCTCCTCTTGGGGCTGCTGGGCGCCCTCACAAACACCCACGAGGGAGCGCCCTCCACTCCCCTCCACCTCGAGAAATGAGCAACGGGCTGTTCGAGGAGCTGCGCGCTCTCCCGAATGTCGCGGCTGCCGTCGACCTCGCCGCCTTCCTGCAGCGCCTCCCGCCGGCCGTCGAGAAGCTCCCCGGCGGCCTGCTCGGCCTCCCCGAAGGCGTCCTCCCGCTCGCCTTCGTCCAGCAACTCCTCCCGCAGCTCGACTCGCTGCTCTCCGCCCTTGGCGGCTCCTCGCTCCAATCGGTTTGTTCAATCAACAGTCAGTCGTCGATTGAATCCAAGAAATGGACGAGCATTCGACGGAGCGGGCGGAGGAAGCCGCCGCTCACGAGAAGCGACTGCGGCGAGCTCCTCTCTTCGAATGGCCGATGGATTGGCGGCGAGCAGACGGAGTGCTCGAAACAAAGGCTCCCGCTTGTTCCGTTGAGCGACGAGCTTTCGGTTCGCTTCTTCTCGTGGGAGCGGAGAGGACGGCGGCCGCTCTGAAGTGGCCGAGTCCTCAGTCGGCTGCCCGTTGGTTCGGTGGGTGGAACACGAGATCGATTGGTTCTTGGCCCCAACTGCCGGGGGCTTTCGTCCACTCGCCCGTGCAGCAGCCTTTCCTCATTCTCCGCAGACAACAGCTCGAGCACGCCGCTCCTCGCCGCTCTCGTGGTCGTGAATTCGGAGGCGGCCGAAAGAATCGGCTTACAAGCGCACTGAACGAGTCTTTGTTTTTGTGCTACTCCCCAGCGTTGTTTATTGGTCAAACAATCGAATGACTACGATAGGACAGAAAAGACAGTGTGATAACATCAGCATCGAATTCAACGAGTGATAACGAAGGTCACATCTGTTTCGTCCACTCGCTGCTTCCAAACGTAAAGGACATTCTGATGACGCGTGCCAAATTTTTCCACGAGTTCCGCTTCAAAATCTTTGGTTCGGATAGCGAACTTTGGTTCTTGGTCAAAGGCCTCTTTCACGCATTGGAACGTTTCGCTGGATTCGAGCTAAAGCAGAGCGTTGGGTGTTCACAAACAAAAGAGAACGTACAGTAGAATGTTGGAGATCGCCGTTTAGTTTCAAGCCCGTCCGCAGTTTGCCCAAGCGCATACCCGCCTCTTTTGCACACTGGACGATGCGGAAGGAGCGACCGATAAGGTGTTGACATGCGCGGATCATCGTTTCTTTTGGCTGCTTTCACGCTCAGTCACAAAAGACGTTAAAAACTGATTACTTACGTCCGAGGTGGTGTTTTGCAAAAAGAAGTCCCCGGCGTAGAGTTCGAGCACAAACTCGTGGTTCAGCGAGCGAATGTTCTTGAACGCCGCTTGGAGATTGGCCGATTCCATGGCCCAGCGCGATTCGCACGGCGGTTCGAAGAAGGAAATCATGTGTTTCCAAGAACCCACGTCAACGTTGAAGATCACGCGTTCAACCGTTTCGTTCCGTTTGCAGCTGTGCGAAAAAGTGTGTTCTTATTGTCCAGCAAAACGAACTCACGGTTCGGTTCCGGTAATGCCCTCCAGTGGACCACGGATTTCGAGCGCACGTGCGCGAGAACAGAAGAAGCGTGCAAGATCTGAAAACATCAACGGTTAAATGAAATGAACTGATGGAGGACGTACAAGGAAAATCTTCACTGCACGTTTCAAGTACCACTTTTTCCATTAGTACCGACGACTCGTTCGGCAGAAGAAAAGAGAGCCGCGATTGCGTAAGCTCCAGCTCCAAAAGTGTGTCATCGCAAAGCTCGCGAATAACTCGAAAGGCGGCGCCTCGAGATGAAATCCGTGCCCAATGGAACTTGATCGCCTTCAAACAGCGAGAATCTAAAACAAACGGAATGTAGATACGGTAAACTTAAGCACCAGTTACCTTTGAGAGCTCGAATCAGCGGGTAACAGTCACGGATTTGCTCGAATGAATCAAAAAAATGGTACGAGAATTCGACGCGCAAAAACTTCGGTCGCGCCACTCGCACGATGCGAGCGATCGAGGCGGCGGTTAGGTGATCGCTAGACATCCGCACATTCAACTGGCCAACGCGCGCCCTCATCGCCGACCACGCCCCGCCCACGTTGATACGAACGGCCTTCGTGCGATCCTCGTTATTTGAGTCGAAATAGGCGGTGGGGAATGCGCGTGAGCAGAAGAAATAGCGTAGAGCTTGGAACCGCAGGGCCGCTCGATTTTGCAGGTAAGTGGGTGATTGACGATCGAGGGTGTTGTTCCGACGGCCGGTGCTCAACGCGTGGAGCATCACGAGCAATAGACCTTTCGCCTGCAACTTCGGTTGCGGGGAAAGGAGAGCAATCAGCTGGGGACTGTTCATGTTCTCTTCGGCCACCAAATTCGCCTTCTCTTGCAGTGGAGGTGAAATGGGCATTATTGTGAAAACAAGGATTTGATCTCGGCGAAAGCTAGAAAAGCGGAAGGAAGCGGCTGCCTCCTCGGCGGTCCGTTGGGTGACTGGCCGAGCGGCGAGTTCGGGCGCAAAACAACGCCCGGCTTGTTGTGCTCTTTGACCCCCAACGACCGCGTTCGCCTCACTACGCGGTGCGCACACGCCATTCGAAGCAGTGGGTTGTGGGCGGCGAGTGGACACTGCGGACCGCTCGACCGCCCGCTTCTCCGCCGCCTCGATCGTCTCATCGCTTCCTCGCGAGCCAACAACCGCTCGTCTTGTTCGAGTTTATTCAGCACCACCGCTTCTTCTACTCCAAGAACGAGTTCAAGAAGGCAGTCAGGTACGGGACTAAGCAAAGAAGCACGACGATCACGAGAACGACCAGCGAGACCCACGCCCAGTAGTTAGAAGACAGCAAAGATTGACCGTAGTAGTCGCAGCCCAAACAGTACACGCCTTGGCACGACACAAAAAAAGCGGCAATGATCAGACCTGCAACGCAGAGGAAAGCAACCACGCCCCAAAGAAAAAGAAGAGTGGTGCCGTAAGTGTACTTCTTGCTCCATTTGGGCAACATCCCCTTGACCATTCGGGCCACGAGCGAACGGTCCGGGACTACCGCAGAAGAAGAATCGTTTGAAGTGGAATTGGACGACGATTCGGTGATGAGGTCGGCGCATTGATCGGCGCTGAGCAGTCGGATCTGTTGTTCGAGCTGATCGTTCTTCTCCGACAATCGAGCGTTTTCTACTTGGAGTTCTTCGGCCTGCAAAAGGAGAGCGGCGAGTTCCTGCGTGACGTTCACCAATTGGGGCGAGCACTTGCGGAGTGCATCCGTCAACTAAATGGTATGAAGTTAGTAGAATACCACTGCAGGAAGTTAACTCACGTCGTCTTTCGCTTTGATGCTAGTTTCTCCACTGGACGCATTCTCCAAATGAGCGGAGTGTGGGTGCTCGGCCTCTGCTCGTTCCTTTGCTTTTGATCGTTCGCAAGGGGCGTCGCGCATTGCTCGAAGGTCCTCAATCATCGTCTTCAGCTCTTTGTTCTCGTTTTGAGCTTCTTTTAAGGTCGCGTGGAGTCGTTTGACTTTGTTGTGGACGCGCTCGGGTTCGTCCGGGAGTTGTTTGGAGTTGGTCCGCTCGTCGTCCAGTTCCTTGCGAAGTTCGGCGGCTTGCAGATGCGGATTACCGGACGACTGTTTGCGGTTTCCACTCCACACAGCAAATTCTGGAATCTTCCGTTGGGGCCTGCGCTCGTCGTGCACCGCGGATGTCTTGAAAAAGTGCCGATTTTAACGAGCAGATTCAATCTGTTTTGCTCACGTTCTCGCGTTCGTCTTTCACCGGCTGGACCTCCGCCTGCAGTTCGCTTACTTTCTTCTCGAGTCTTTCGTTCGGTTGGTGAGCGGACACGGCAGCAACGAGTTCGGCTTTCAGTTCAGGCACGAGTTTGTAGAGGAGCGCGGTCGACTAGAACTCGAAAGGAGTGACGAGCAGTTCTTCAGGCCCACCCACCTTCTCCAACTCGTTCTTCAGCGACTGGATTTCAGCCGTAGCAGCCCGCTGTTGCACCACTCGGTCAACGGAGAGGGCGGCGAGCGCGAGCAGAAGAATAAAGACGACGAGTTTCAGCGTTCCGCAGCATCCCGCCCGTCTGAAGACACGAGTGAGGGAACAAAAGAACCAAAACAACTCACGAATGCTCGCAGTCAACCGCCTTTCGCTCGTCTCCGTCACGAAGCGGATGGTCGACGGCGTTGATCGAAACATTAATCTGGAGAGCGGAATCAAGAGCAACTGATGCTGCCGACTCACTCGTTTCTTCCCGTTGATTCGAAGCGAAAGGGAAGTCGAAGGAACGAGGTCGACTTCGAGGCAACCGGCGGCTTCTTGTCGTTTGCGAGAACGTGGAAGAGCCGGCTGAAAAAAGAATTGAAGCTCGTTTCGACCCGTCGAGTCGCCCACCTCGACCATTCCGACGAGCGCGCGGAAAGCAGTGAACTCCGCTCGCTCTTTCGATCGCGAGTGAGCACTCGGCAGGCCGCCGTTTGGTGGGCAGTCGGGGGTCGAAGTCCAACGCCCCGCGGTCCCCCGGCCGATCGACGGGCCGCTCGGAAGGGGCAGGAAGGGCGCGTAGAGTGCGCTTCCTGCCTTTTGCGCGTTTGATTTCTTTGGGCATTCGAATGCTCGCTCATTGCTTTCGTTTGGGACTGCCACTCACTTGCGGAGGGGTGATCTTCCCACTTGTGCGCCGCGTTGGGTTGCTTGCCACGCTCTTCGCTTGATGCGCCCCTCAACTGCCGTTTTCTTCTCGTTTCAGAGATGGACGGCCGCGTGTTCACAAAGCGGACGCGCGCCCAGCAGCGGCAGTATGAAGAGGAGTTGGAGACGTTCGAGTACAAGCCGATGCGCCCGCCCCAAGAGAAACGCGCCCGCACGGGACCGCCGCCCATTGTGACCATCGATGAGACCAACGAGCGAGAGGCGCCGCTCGTTCGTGAAATGCCCCGTCCGCCGCCCCTCATTGCCCAACAACCCGAAGATGCTGGGAATCAACAGCAAGCCCTCCTTCAAGTCAAGGCGGAACCGCAATTGAAGCAGGAGCCCGTGGACGACAACACAACCGTGCGGAAGAAACGGAAGAAGAAAAAGCGAGTGACCGCCGTCGACGAGCTCGTTCGGCAGGAGCTGAAGTGAGCTAAAGAAGCAGGAATTTGTTTCATTATAATTTGCTTACAGCGAGGTCGAGCAAGATGATCAACCACGAAAGGCAGCAAACGCGAACATGAAAGCCACTGGACTCGAGGTTGACGGGAGTTCAGAAAGGTACTCAGCCTATCGACCATCAGCGCTTGCCGGTGGACTTCCAGAAGAAACCAAGCCAGACGTTCCGATGCGCACCAGCGACGAAGCGAGCAGGGTAATATTTCAATCATTTTTATGATCATTCCGCTTCGACTTATAGTTCAATTGCGCAACTTGCGGTTTTGTGGCTAAAAATTTGCAGCATCTTCAGTGTCATTTGAATGGGCATTCTACAAATCAAGGATTTTGCTGTTCGTTTTGCGGTGTTTGCTTTGAAGCGAGCGCTCCTCGGAACACGCACGAAGAGAAGCAGCACGGATATGAGCGAGAAGCAGAAGACAAAATGTACAATGGCGCCATTCAGATTCCTGCGGTTTGCACGATCTGTACATTTCTTTAACGCTGAGTTATTCAGGCAGATTTGTGGAAGTACAAGCAAGTGGGCACAAATTTTGCACAGGTCCAATCGGAAGCAAAAGTCGTTGGCATGTCGCAAAAGCACGCGTATGTCAGCCGTTAGTGAAAAGACACACCTTACAATTAAGTTTGCATGCTCCACGTGTGGTTATGCTACTCCCAATCCAGCTAATTATCGCCGGCATTTGGGCGGGCATTCAAAAACGCACGGGTACTGCTGTTCGCTATGCGGCCTTCTGTTCGAAGGAAGCTACAGCCGAAATAACCACGAGCAAATACAACACCGATTCGAACGGCTTGCGATAGACCGAGGATTCTCAGGGTCCATCGAAATTTCACTGGTTTGTTTACATCAACCATGTCCTACTCATTTTACTCTACTCAGAAGGAACTTGCAAAATACCGGCACGTGGGGACGAATTTCGGAAACGTGCAAACGGAAGCGAAGAACCCCAACTCGTCCAATTCGCATCGATCGAACATGAATCGAGCTTACGGCGTACGCCCCAGAATCCTCGCATTTCTGTTTTACTTTTCTGTCTAGAACTGTCAGCAATGCGGAATTTCGTTCGCCTTTGTGGACCCCAGACACGCTGCTGCACATGCCGTGACCTGCACAAAGTTCTGCTGTGCGGTGTGCGGGATCGGCCTCTCCGTGCGTCGGAGGCGGCAGCATGAACACAAACTCCACAATTACGTGCGAGACCGCGCCGACTACAGGACGAAGGAAGCAATCTGCATTCCACCGGTCAGTCCCCACCACTCGGCTTATCTCACTCATCCCCCCCGTTTGCAGAAGCAATACGCCCAGCTGCGGAACCTGACCACGAACTTCGCCGCCGTCCAGTCGCGCGCCGTCCCCAGCAAGCGGACCGAATCGAGCGAGCGGCGGCAACGGGAGGGCGAGCGGAAGAAGAAGAGCGGGACGGACGAGCGGATCGGCCGGCTGCTCGCCCTCGACCCGAAACTCGAAAACGCGATGGACGAAGAGGAGATGCGGGCGTTCATCCAAGCAGAAGTGGACGGCCGCCGGGAGGAGTCGGCGGACGGCGAGTGGGAGAGCGGCGAGGAGGAAGCGGCCGTCAAGGTCGAGCTCGTTGACGACTGCTGATTGTTGCCCCCCATTTCGTCGAATAAACAAGCTTATGATCGATCCGTCGACTGAAAGCAACGACCGGACGCGTCGCCCACCACTCGGCCGGTCGGAGCGGCGAGAAGCGGCGGCCACTCCGCGAACAAACGAGTGGCCGGCGGGAGGAAGACCGCCCATCCGATCGCCGGCCGCCCGTCTTCTTCGGCGGGCGGCCGCTTTCGGCCGTCCGCTTCGGCAGGAGTCCGCTCGCCGTTCTGCTCGTGCACTCTCGCCTTTTCGTCGTGTTCCTCCGGTTGGGGGCAAAGGGCGAGGGGGAACGTCCCCCACTCGCCCGTCCTCCCCTCCTCGCCGCGTTCCCCTCCCGCCCGGATCTTTTCGCCTGCGTGTCCGCCGGCCACTCGGCAGTCGGCCGCCCTGCAGCAAACGGGCGCCTTGTTCGGAGGGGCCGCTCGCTCGTGCCCGCCGCCCCTCAAGCGAGCGGAAGGCGGGCGGGCGGACGGGACGCCCACTCGCCGTCTCGCCGCGGAGCTCGAAGGCGCGTTTGGCGTTCCGTTGTCCCTCGCGCCCGCTCTGCCGCCTCGTTTCCTGCTGGCCGCCCGGCCGGCGGGAGGAGAGCGCGAGCGGCCGCTTTGAGCGGAGAAGCGGGGACTCGCGAGCGGCCGTTCGTTGCGTCCAGTGCGCGCTTCCGCTTTTCCGCCGGCAGGGGGCGGCCGGTCACTCGGCGGGCGGAGGGGCGGCGAGTTCGAGCGGGAGGACGCCGCCGCCCTGGGGAGAATTCCCGGCTCTTGAGGGCGGAGAGCGGGAAGAGCGGATGAGGGGGAAGGGGGAGTGGGAGAGCTGCCCCCTTCTCGCTCGCCCGCTTCTTCCCGCCGATCTGAGGGGGAAGGCGGAGAGTGGAGGGCCGTTGGATTGCACTCGGCCGGCTGGAAAGAAGCGAGCGGGAGGGCGAGCCGAAGACGAATTCAACCCCCGGCCTTTCCCTCGACCATCCCCACCGAACGAGCGAGCAACAGAGCGGCGGCCGGCAGCTCTTCGACGGCTTCGATCAAGACGGGCGACGGACTCGTTTCTTTCTGCCGATTCGAAGAGCACTTCCCAGTGGCGAAGGCGAGGTCCAAAGAGCGGGCAGAAGCGGCTTTCGTGTCTTTCGCGGTTGTTCGTCGCCTCCGCTCGCTGCCGACCGCCCGTCGATCCGAACCGCCCGCTCCTCCGATCGTTCCCGCACGAGCGAGTGGGCGAGTGGGCGGAAGAATGGCGTCTTCTCGAACGGCAGTGGGCGTCTCGTCGAAACGGTGGAGCCGGTCGACTGCCGCTGCTCCCACTCCTTTCAACGGGCGAGTTCCCCGTCGGTTGGACACGAGAGCGTGGACGAAAGGAGAACATCGACGACTGCCGGAAAGGACCGCTCGCCGCCGCCTTCTGCTGCTCGTCGTTTCGTTCCGCTCGCCCGTTCCAGTGGACACTCGTCCGGCCTGTTCCGGTGGGATCGCCGCCTTCCGATCCGCCCGGGGAGATTCGAATTGCGGTCGGCGTTCAGCGGGCGGTCGAGCGGGCAGTCGGCATCCTCCACTCGCTCACTCACCCCTCCGTCCACTCGTCTCTCCTCTCCACTCGAAAGACGACCCGCTCCTGCACGGCCGTCCTCTTCGTCCTGCCGCTCACGAAGGACCTCCTCTTGGGGCTGCTGGGCGCCCTCACAAACACCCACGAGGGAGCGCCCTCCACTCCCCTCCACCTCGAGAAATGAGCAACGGGCTGTTCGAGGAGCTGCGCGCTCTCCCGAATGTCGCGGCTGCCGTCGACCTCGCCGCCTTCCTGCAGCGCCTCCCGCCGGCCGTCGAGAAGCTCCCCGGCGGCCTGCTCGGCCTCCCCGAAGGCGTCCTCCCGCTCGACTTCGTCCAGCAACTCCTCCCGCCGCTCGACTCGCTGCTCTCCGCTCTCGGCGGCTTCTCGCTCCAATCGGCGTGTTTAATCAACAGTCAGCCGTCGATCGACCCCAAGAAATGGACGAGCATTCGGCGGAGCGGGCGGAGGAAGCCGCCGCTCACGAGAAGCGAAGGCGGCGAGCTCCCCTCTTCGAATGACGGCAGGAGTGGTCGAAACGAAGGACTCCTCTCGTTCCGTTGAGCGCCGAGCTTTCGGTTCGCTTCTTCTCGTCACCGCTTCGAGTCGACCGCCGCGTCCGCTTCGAGCGGCGGCGGGAGCGGCGAGAGCGGAGGGGACGGCGGCCGCTCTGAAGTGGCCGAGTCCTCAGTCGGCTGCCCGTTGGTTCGGCGGGTGGAACACGAGCTCGATTGGTTTTTGGCCCCAACTGCCGGGGGCTTTCGTCCACTCGCCCGTGCAGCAGCTCGAACACGCCGTTCCTCGCCGCTCTCGTGGTCGTGAATTCGGGGGCTTCCAATCGGCGAGCAGGCGGCCGAACGGAACGAGTGGCCGCGGATTTGCGGAGAACTTTCGGACGAGTCGCCCGCTCTTCCCACTGCTCAACATCAGCAGCTGTTTTATTTCGGTGATCACGCGTGAACGCCCAACCGAGCCCGGGACGGCCTTCAGCAGCAGTCAGCCAGCAGCAACCGCCCTGTGGCCCGAGACGCCAACTGCTTCGCTCTCCTCGAACGACGTCCCTTCCACTTCGTTTCGGGCCGCTCTGTTGGCCGGTGTCGAATTCATCCTCCGCTTGCTCCTTCGTTCGTTTGACGTGAGAACAAATGAGAGGAGGGACTCGAAGCGAAGCCCGTTCGACTCGCACCGGCACGAGCCTTCCACTTCACACGCCACGCCGCAGCCATTAGGTCGGCTATTAGAAGCTGCAAGGTGAGCTGCAGGCAACGTTGGAAGTCGGCTGCAGCCGCAATTACTCGGTTGCAGTCAAGCGGCTGCAGTGAACTGCCGTCGCATTTCAAACCCCGCTCCCCGCAACGAGGAAGCGAGAGGAAACGAACCGGCGAGCGCGCGCACCTGCGGCTCAAAGCCCGCGCTCCCGAGCAATACGTTTGGCGCTTTCTGTTGGTCACTTCTTGGGTTTTCCGCTATTATCGACTGCCGGCACGAATGCCCGTTTGAATCAACTTTCCCTGATGGTCGGCGTTGTTTTCGATCCCCAACGACTCAAGTGCGCCCGCGGTCCTTCCATCGCCGAGTACCGCCCGGCAGAAGGCGGCGGCGATCGTCCGCATAGCCCCGTCCAGGAGAGCGCAATGGGCGTGTAGATTGAACGAATTGGCGATGGGCAACGGGGTGACGAACAAGCGTACTCGGCCGTTGCGGACGTTTCCCGCCAGTAATCCCCGTGAGAACGCGAAGAACGGCCGTGCGAAAAACGGCCGTGGAAAGAACGCTCGCGGAAAAGGCGGCTGTGGGAAAGACGGCAATGAGAAAAGCGACCGTGAGTAAAACGGTCCTTCCACCCGTGCGATCGGACCGCCCACCGATCTCAGGGAGCCGAACGGCCTTCTTAAGCGAGGGGGCGGCCGTCCGTCCCGCCAGTCGAGCGGTCGTCTGCCGGCTGACGATCGACTATCGCGTCTTCGAGCTCTCGCTGATTCATTTCGTTTTAGATCGAACTTCACGGACCGTGAACCGCTCCCTTCGGCGCCACCTTCAAGTGTTCCAGAACCGCACGCAAAAGGTAGGCGATCGTTTTCTCTTCCGGGCCTTGAATCTCTCGTCTTGGGGATCTTTCGAAAAAAAACGGTGGAGCGGGTATCAAAAAGAGGGGCGAAACCCGGTCATTCTGCTCATCGTCCACAAAAAGAATGCAGCCTACATTATCAAGTGTTTCTTTCGAACGGCGTTGTCTTTTGCTCGGACGATCAACACACACTTGAGTTTTGACGGGGCACCAGACCGCAAAACGACCGTCGATGGCCACTGAAATTCAAGTGTGCGCATTTTGCAATTGGGCAGTTCATTCCAAAGATGCGCGTCCATAAAAGCTGCTTGTTTGAACTCATCTCACGCTCCTTCTTTCAGCTGATCGACATGGGCGCCTGTTCGCGTTGTGGCTGCACGTCGTACACGTGGAATCCGGTGTCGTTCCTGCGCAAGCTGCGCTGTGAGCTCGAGCACACGCACGACGATTCGTGCTACAAATCGGAGGCGTTCCGCAACTGCACCTGCGGCCACCACTACAACTACCACTGAGGTGCCCTTGTGAATCGCACACGCGTCAGCCAATGTATTCTGTTCGCTGTGATCACCTACTGTTGTTTTTCTAAATAAATGTTGTAAAGTCACGGCGAATGTGCAATCGATCGGCGAACGAAGAACAGGGCGGGCTGCTGTCTAAGGATTTCCACTCGAAGTGGAGCCGGAAGGCGATTCCGTGGGAACATTTGCGGATTGCACGGCTCTGAGCAGTCGGATACGTTCCTCTTGTTGCTCGTTCTTCTCCAACGATTCGACCTTTTCTTTTCGGAGTTTCTCTGCCTCGGTAACGGGAGCGGCGACTTCCTGCGTGAAGTTCGCCAATCGGTTCGAACACTCGCTTACGGGAAGGAGTGAGTGAAAGACGGGTCCACGGATTCAACTCACTTCGTCTTTCGACTCGCCGCCGCCTTTTCCGCTGGCCACGTTCTCCTCGTCGGTCGATTGCTGCAGCAACCGAACGTCCTCCGAGCGCGCGACCTCCGCTCGTTCCCTCGTCTCGGTTGAGCACGAAGGGCGTCGCGTCCGCTTCGAGCCGTCAACCACCGACCACAACTCCCCCTCGTTTCACAAAAGTCCGCAGTTCTTCGGCTACCGCGCGGACACGCTCGAAGCGTTCGGAAATGCGAGTGGAGTTCGCCTCCTCGCGTGGAGGGCGGCGATTTCGGCTTGCTGGTCGTCGACCGTTCGTTCCAGCTCTTCGAGCAGAAGAGAGGGTGTTGTCTGGAGCTTTGATCGAGTGGGCGAGTTTTCCGATCATTTCGTTCGTCTGCAGCGGTTGGAGGAGGGGGTGATTCCGCTGCGCGCTTTCTCCAACTCGTCCGTGGCTTCTCGCTGTTGCCCCACTCGGTCGGCGGGGTGGACGAAGACGGCGGCACGAATGAGTGGGCGGGGAGAACTCCCGGCTGCTCGGTGCCCTCCTCGACGACGAAGAGCGAAAAGAAGGCAGGAGGCCGGAAATCCCCACTCGCCCGCTTCTCCCCGCCGCTTCGAAGCGAGCGGGCAGTCGGCGAGTGGATGCGGCGGTCGAGCGAACGAGCCGCCCGCCGTTTCTTCGGCTGGAATCGACGGGATCGAAGCCGCCTTCAACCGGCGGGCACTCTCCTCGACCGTTCCCACCGAGTGGGCAGAAACGAGTGGACCCGCGCGGACTCGCCGGCCGCCGTTTGGTGGGCAGTCGGGGGTCGAAGTCCAACGCCCCGCGGTCCTCCAAGAGAGCGCACAGGCGGTCGCCAGGGTGTTCATGAGCGAGCGGAGCAACTGTCGACCCCTCACTGCTCGTCTGTCGCTCTCCCATCGACAGCCTTTTTGTTGTTGTCTACGGACTTTTCGAAGGAGAACAGAACGGTCAGTTTGTTCGTTTATTTCGGAGCACAAGTGACGATCAAACGATGCAAAAGAGGCAACAACAGTCATGAGGATAGTTCAAGCGAGACGACGGTAACACACGAAAGAAACTTCTGTGCCTTGCACTTGCCGCTTCCAAATGCAATAAATCTTCCGCAAGCGCCGACGAAAGTCGTCCACATCTTGTGGATCGAATCCTTCGATCTGGAGCGCGAATTCGGTCGTTAGAGCGAAATGCACTTGAGAGAACCGCAAGAGTTCTTCGCGCAGGTTCTGAATAAACACAATAAAATTAAATAAACAACCTTACAAGAAAGCCACAAACCTCAGAAGCTCCCAGTTGAAGCCGCTGGGGCAGCCGAATCAGAATCTGCAGTTTGCTCAATCGAAGTCCAGCTGCCTTGGCCCACTCGACGAGACGAGACGCGCGAGCAATGAGCACATTCAATGAAACGTAAACGGCCATTTGATTCTGAATAAAGCTAAAGCGCACCGTTAATCAAATGCGCTCACCGTGGCGGCCTCAAAATAAAAGCCGCCGACTTGCAGCTCCACCGAAAACCGTTTGTTCAGCGAGCTCAAATGTCGGAACACCGTCTGGAAGTCCCGCGCCTTCTTTTCGTTCCACAAAGAACCAGGCAGCAGTTCCCTCAGAGTCCTGGGATTTTCTGAGTTCCACAGGAGAAGATCCACTTTTTCGACCGTTTCGTTCCGCTCGCACCTGAAAGCAACCAACATCGTGGATGCACAATCAGAAAAACTCACGGTCCTTTTGCGGCGAGGTTTTCGAGATGCGTGTCGATTTCGAGCACTCCAACGGGCGTTCGGAAGACGGAAGCCAAAGCTAAACGAATTGGTCATGCTCTTCAATCAAATGAAGAACAAACCTGAAACATCGTACGTATAACAGTAAACCTTTTCCAACAAAGACCAGCCGAGCAAAACGCTCGTGTGGCGATGATTGTTCAAATGAACTTGTGCGATTTTGTCACGCAAGAAGTCGCGTACGAGGTGAAACATGAAGGGAAGACAATCGCTGTGACTAATCTGCAGTTTGCACGTTTTCAAGCAACCGAGATCTAAACAACACATATAACAACAGCAACCAAACAATATACCGACCCTTCAACATCGACAACATCGCACACCATTTGCGAAGGAGCTCGAAAGTGGGTCTCGAACGTTCTTTGAAAGCGACAATAACGTACTCCGAGCGGGCCACTTGCAACACGCGACGGGTGGAACCGAGGGCCAAATGGTCGTTCGTCAACCGCACGACAAGCCGTCTTTGTTGGGGTGTGCGCAGACCCATGTCTAGGATGTCGACCACAATCAGCCGGGCGTATTCACACCCGGTGCCGTTGACATCGGAAAAAGCCGCCAGGGATCCGGATGAGCAGGAAAGGAAGCGGAAAGTCCGCAGTCGGAGAGCCGCGCGTTGCGGCAGGTAGTCGGGCGCGTTGGAGTCGAGTGTGTTGTCCGGGCGGCCGGTGTTCGTGGCGTGGAACAGCAGCCACAATCGAGCGTTCGTCTTGAGCTTCGGCGGCTGCCGTTCGGGTGGCGCCGCGGTGGACATCGCGCTGAAAATAAAACGGTTAGCGGAGTGGGAGCGGGAGAGTGAGCGGTTGCTGCGTTCGACCGCTCGCCAAGCAGCAGGCGGGAGAGTGACGCCCAGCACGCGGCTGACCCACGCGGACGCCCTCGTTTAAACCGCGATCAGCCCGCCCGCACCAATCGAGCGGTTGCGTGCGAGCGGGCGGTGGGCAGCGCGCGTCTGGCTGTTGGTGTTCAGCAGCAGCAAACCGGCCTCGTTCTCGTGAGAAATCTTCCTGCCGCTACCCCCTGTCCAAACAGCGGCACAAAGCGGTTAGACGACTGAATCGAATGGACGAATTCACCCGTTCACCGTTCTAAAAAGAAAGTGTCATTTGATTGACTTCAAGCATCAGTGCGCATTGAAGCGAGAGGAAAAAGGGGCAACCGGTGGGCAGCGAGCGGCAAACGAGCCCAAACCCTTGTTTCTCACTTGTTGCACGAAATGGCGGTGAAAGCGGCCGTCCTCTCGTTCTTTCTGCTGTTGCTGGTGGGCGACTCGCGAGCGGCCTGGAAGACGAGCGGAGTGATCGCGCGGGACGATCGTGAGTTCTCCGCTTCCCCCGCCCACTCCTATCGGTTGCAGACGCGGCTGGTGGGCGGTGGGCGGCCGGACGCTCGGCTTCCCGCTCGCGACGACGGCGGCCGCCTTCGTTTCCGTGTGGTTCGTGAGCTGCTGGCCGAGGGGTGGACGCCCGCATGCAGGAGGCGCTCGTCCAGCTGCAGACCGCCGGCCGGGAGGTCGAGGGCGAGATCGAGCGGCAGAAGCGGCGGCTGCAGGCGAACGTCGTGAGTGCGCCGTCTTCCCGTCTTGCAGGAGGAACTCCGCTCCGCCGGCTCCGAAGAGCGCTGGAGGCGGCCGTCGAGCGGCTGCGCGCCGAACGTCGCGCGCCTCGCCGTCCGCAAGCGGAGGATCGCCGACGTCGTCGCCTTCCCTCCGTTTAATGATCTGCTTGGGAGAACAAACTCGATTGTTGTTGCTTGGCGTCGTTTGGTTGACTGTCTCTTGCGGGGCGGATGGGTCGTTCAAGTTCGTTTGGCCCCAGTTCATGCACGTGTTCCGAAAAGACGAAGCAGAGAAAGCGAGCAGTAATCGAATGTTCACTCTTTCACTCCGCCGGTCGGGGGAGCTCCGCCATTAGCTGCACGGTGGCGGCGAGTTCAGCCAGCGTATCGTCCTTCTGCTCGCCCACCACTCGTTCGAAATCTTCGTGTCGAGGAGACCGAAGAATCGACCGAGAGCCGCAAGAAGTCGTGGAGCAGAATGAAAGCAAGCCATTGACGGGCAGCACGCAAACGACCTGTCGACTGCTTGGACGCTCCAAAAATCAGTCCCAACCTCTTCTGTGAGTCCGCTCGTCAATGGAGTAGACGGTCCAAAATTTGTTCTCAACACTCCGAAGAGGTCGAGTGGAGTACGCACCTCAAAAAGGTTTTGTAACCTGACGAGAGTTTGGGCGAGCGGGCGGGTGACCCACCCGACAGGCGGCGAGTGGATGGAAAAGCCGCTTTTGGGCGCCCGCTCGCTGCTCGTCGGGCGCCCTCCACTCACTGCGCGCTCCTTCCGCCGGCGTCTTCTTCGTTGTGGCGTTCCGCTCGTCGCTTGGCGTCCGCTTTTTGCGCTGGACTGCGGGCGATTTCGGCGTTGTTTGGTCGTGTTAGTTGGTTGAATCTGTTGCATTTTAAAACAGTCACTCGATTCCAATCAGTGGCGTCTTTAATCGCCCACTTTTTGTTCACTTTTGTTCATTTTCATTCTCGAATTGCAGTTTGTTCCGATTTTTCATCTCGCCCGTTTATTCGACCGTTTTATTCGTTTTGCGGGCACGCGTTGCCCGTTTGCTTGTCGCGATTTTTGGCTTCTTACTCGTTTCGTTTCAGGGATGGACGGCCGAGTTTTCACCAAGCGGACGCGCGCCCAACAACGCGCTTACGAAGAGGATTTGGAGACGTTCGAGTACAAGCCGATGCTCCCGCCGCAGGAGAAGCGCCGCCGCTTCGATCAGCCGGTCGTCGTCACGATTGACGAGGAGGGTGAGTGGGAAGGGACTCCCGTGCGAGAAGTGCTCCAGCCGCCGCCCGTCTGCTCCACGCAACTCGAGCAGCCAGAACGAAACGAAGCGTCGACGACCCACGTGAAGGAAGAAGCCACTGACCCCATCGGTCAACAGCGAGTGGTGCTCGCTCGAGTCGACGAGAACGTGAAGCCGGAGCTCGCCCACGAGCGTCCGCCCTCCCAGCAGCCAAAGAAGAAGCGGGCGGAGCAGTCGACAGGCGCTCTGGACTTGGCCTACAAGCTGATCGAGCGGCTGGAGCGAGAGATCTCGTGAGTTTGAGACCAACCACTCACTAAACGCTATTCGATTTCAGCGAGCTCAAGCAACTGGTTGAACGAAAGGACGTCAAAACGGCCGAGTTCGCGCACGTGATCGCCAAGAGGGAGCTTGAGATCGAGTGAGAGACCCGGAAGTGCTTTCGATTGATGGAAATTTACTTTCAGCGAGCTCAGGGCACTCGTCGAGAACAAGGACGCCAAAACGGTCCGACTGGAGCAAGCCGTGAGCAAAAGGGAGGCGGAAATCGGCGCCTTGAAGGCGGAGATCAGGTGATAGACAAGCAAGTGGTTTCGGTTGATCAACATCGGCTTTTCAGCGCGCTCAAACAAGTCAACCAGCAGAGGGAAGCAACGATCGAAGGGCTGGAAGATGCGGTGACCAAGAACGAGGCGGAGATCTGCGCGTTGAAGGCGGAGAACAGGTGAGAGAGGAGGGCGGAGTGGCGAGTGATGCTCTTTTGGTTTCAGCGAGCTCAAACGAGTCAACCAGCCGCGGAAAACGGCGATCGACAGCGAGGAAGCGACCGCCGAATCGTCTCCGTCAAATGGCGAACATGCGCCCGAGCGCATCGAAGTGGACTCGCCGACGGAGACGGAAAGCAGCGGGTCGGTTCTCTGGTCGCGCGATCGATGAATGAAGAATTCCGTTTCAGTCGAAAGAACGAGCAAGCGTGGCAGATGGAAGCCATGACCGAGGACACGTCCCCCGTCTTCGTTTACTACGATTTCGAAGAGGTGCGATGCTCGTGCTTTCCCTCACTCCTCACTTTTTTTGCAGCGCCAATCGACCGCTCCGATCAACGCGTGGAGAGAGAACGAGTGCAGCCGAGTGCTGCTGCTCCAAGTCGCGAACCGATACCAGTGGCTCGGGTGGATGATGGCCGCTAGCATGGGCGAACACACGTGCGTGACTCGGTGCATCGAATCCGACCGGAAGTGGACCAGCGGCGAGTCCTGCTGCCGCGACTTGGTGCTGTACGTGAAGAAGGGCCTCGAGTTCTCCGCCGAGTCCTCCGCTTTCTGCTCGGCCATCGTGGAGGACTTCCGCACGAAGCCGGAACTGCTAGCCATCCTCCAGTCGGTCGTGGAGAAGCTGCAGAGTCGGAGCTTCAAAGGCCTCTTCTTGACGTTCGAACGCGAACGTGAGTGCGGAGGAAAGTGGACGCGAGTGAGTGCTTCCTTTTAGACCACCCGTTCTTCGACTTCCCCGCCGGCGAGCGCCTTCTGCCCGGCAGTTGATTCTACTGACGTTTAATGACGTGTGTTCACTCGAAGTTTTGTATAAAGTACTGCTCTCATTTTGTTTAATCACTCGCAGTTATTGAACTGTGCCATCAGAGACGCGGAAAACAAGGGACTTGTGGCTTTCGAGTGAAAGACGAAGAAGACAGCAGGTTCCCGACGCTCTTAAAGCACGAATGAGTGAGCGGGGGACGCGGAGAACTTCCGGCTGCTCCTGCCCTCTTCGACGACAAAGAACTAGAGGAAGGCAAGAGGCGGCCGAAATCTCCACTCGCCCGTTTCTTCCCGCCGCTTCGAAGCGAGCGGGCAGTCGGCGAGTGGAGGCGGCGGTCGAGCGAACGAGCCGCGCGCCGTCTCTTCCGCTGGGATCGACGAAACCGAAGCCGCCTTCAACCGACGGCCACTCCCGTCGACCATCCCCACCGAGCGGGCAGAAACGAGGGGACCCCGCGGATTCGCCGGCCGCCGATTTGTGGGCAGTCGGGGGTCGAAGTCCAACGCCCCGCGGTCGCCCGGCCGCTCGACGGGCCGCTCGGAAGAAGCGGGAGAGCGCGGTGGTCACCACTTCCCCATTGGAGTGGCAGTCGGGGAGGCCACTCGTGGTCTTCCCCGCCTTCTCTTCGCTGTGATCCCGTCTGATCGCGATCGCCCTGCTCGTTTCGGGGATGACCGGGCGGGTGTTCACGAAGCGGACGCGGACGCAACAACGCGCCTACGAGGAGGAATTCGCGAATTTCGATTTCAAGCCGCCGCGCTCGCCGCCGCCCGCCGCCGCCGCGAGGAACCGCTGCCCGTCGTCACGATCGACGCGGACGGCGAGCGGGCGAAAAACGAGGATCCCGCAGTGCAGCGGGGGCCCCCGCCGGCCGCCGCCCTCCACTTGAAAGCGGAGGCCTCCACTCCGCCCGTCCCGCCGCAACTGCTCAGAGCTCTAAAGAAGGAGGAAGCCGTAGGGTGTGTCGGGAGAAAAAGCTGCATTCAACATACTCCACGTTCCAGTCCTCATTTGAAAGAAGAGAAGCCGGCTGTCCGTTTCCCGACCTTCTCCTCGATCACAGCAACGCAAGAAGAGAACGCCACAAGTTCGATGAGCCGCACGAACACCAAGGGGGCATTTCGCTCATCGACGAGGTGGGCGAAACGACGATGCTGGACTCGAAGCTCGGCGCAATTCGCGTGTTGCCCGGCGTGAATCCCCTTGTTTCTATCTCAACTTCTTGTGTTTGCAGTCCCACCCGTCCGCTCCGCTCGCTCCCGTCCAGGCGCCGTTCACAGTGAGCGAGAACGCGGCGTGATCAATCGAGTGCTTACTTTCCGCCATTGTTCTTTGTGGAATAAACGAACAGCTTCTGGGATGAGTCTTTTTGCGTGTGTGAACGAGCGGCCCTTGTTTGGTGTGATCCAAGCGAACCGAAAAGAAGCGACCATGCGATCGATGGACGTAAGCGGATTCAAAAAGCGGACGAGTGATGAAGGGAGTGCATTGGATTGTGCCAACACCGCTGGCTGCCGTTTAAAAGATGTTGAAGGGTGGAAAGAGAGCACACGACAAAGGAGAAGAGCCGCCGATTCGAATCGACTCTTTGCGCGTGCCCTGGTCACCGCACGGCGCTTGAAGCGAATCGTCCTTGTCTTCCTTTCCGTTAAACTTTTGAGCAACGCTTGTCTGCCCTCCTGTTCTTCCTCGTCTCGTGCAGTGCGCCACAAAGATTTCGGGCGTTCTTGACGATGGACTCAAGTGTTCGAAGCGATCAAGAACCTAACTGTTTATTCCCGGACACGAACAAAAAAAAAGAAAGAAATCCGCCCTGTTCCAACGGGCAACACACACGGGCAACGGTCGGCTCTCACTGGGCCGACGGAGCTGCGGGCCCCGCCTTCTTCGACTGCGCCTTGGCGTTCGCTGAGGGCATCTGGGACCATACGAGCTGAGCTGAGCGGATGGGACAGAGCACTCACCTCGTTCAACACGCCCACGGCAACGTTGTCTTCGCTGGAGCGCATGTATTTGCGGGAATTGCGTTCGCCGCCGATCTTCTTCGGCACCTTCTCGTGGGCGGGCGTGGGAGCGCGCGCGGTCATCGACGGCGCCAAACGCGAGGGCTCCTTCTTGGACGGAGTGGGCGCGCGGATGCCCGTTTTGAGCTGCTTCTTGGACGCCCCTTTGGGCGAGTCGAACGGTTTCACACCCTGCGAGAAGAGAAGTGAGTGAACAGGAAGCAGGCGGAACTCACCGCCTTGCCCTTCTTCCAGCGCGTCTCGCCCGTCTCGGCCGGCGCCTGCGGGACGCGCGGCGTGGGGGTGGCGGTGACGCGCGTCTCGGTGGTGGGCTCCTTGGAGGGCTGCGTTTTGGCCTTCGCCTTGTTGCCGGTCGCGTTCTCCGTCTTGGCGGCGGGCGTCTTGGACTCCTTGCGGAACTCCGGGCCCCACTCGGCGCTCCGTTTGCTCTTCCGCTTGCAGCAAACGACGGAAGCGACGACGCCGGCCACGAGTCCGAGCACGAGCCTGCAAACGGACGAGTGTAGCGGGAGAGTGAGCGGGAGAACGAACAGCAGAATGCCGACGCCACCAACGATGTACCACTCGGTGGACGCGCCCTTCTCCTCGTTTGGCTTCTCCTTGTGCACCGGCGCGTCCTGCAAAGAAGGAGTGGACGACGAAGCAGAAGAGAGACTCACGATGATCATCGAGATGCCCGTCGCGGCTTCGCCTTTTGCAGTCTTGAAGCCGAAGATCACGAGCCAGGCGCCGTCCTTCTCGTCGAACTTGACGGTGCAAGGAATGCTAGGATGCGTTTCGCTGTCCTTGAATTCGACGTCCGTTTCGTCCACGTTGGCGGTCGGATCGAGGGCCAAGTTTTGAGGCGGTTCGCCTAAAAAGCGACGTGATTACAGCTGAACATTGAAGAACTTGCCGATTTGGAAATTGATGGCTTTGCCAAGTGACGCTGTAACAATGGCCTTCAATTCGCAACCGCCGATGTCCAGCTCGAAGCTAAAGAAAACAGGATGACAAACGGGTACTCGCCGCTTCGCTCACTTGGGCGGAACGGGCGAATCGGCGACGTGGAGCGCGAACGAGAACTTCTTCTCCTTCAACGCCAGCTTCACGGATCCCGACGTGCAAGTGGCCTTCAGTTCGCTGAAACGGGCCAGAGATGAGTGGAGGCGGTGGATCGGAAGGGAGAACTCACGTTTTGCCGCCCTTCTCCTCGAAGCACTCGACGCCCTCGCCCGTGGCGTCGACGGCCGCAAGGAGCACGAGGAGGAGCGGACCGACGATCGAGCGACCGAACATTTCAAAGCGAGAGCGGCGGAAAGGAACGAGCGGACTGGGCGGATGGCTGGGAGAACGAGTGAGCAGGCGGGCGAAAAGCGGCCGCTTCGGAGAGAATCGAGACGCTCATGCAAATCTCCAGCATTTCGCATCGCTTCTGTTTTCGCCAGCGAGCGGCGAGAAGGCGGTCGTTCGATTCCCCTTCGTTCTGACCATCAAGTGAATTCCGCTCGTCGCCGACATCCACTGATCGCTTTCAAGAATCACGCAATCAGTTCTCATTCTGGCCTTCTTTTTTCCGTGGTCTCTGCGAACTTCACGTCGTTAAAGACGAGGCAACTCCTCTTTCAGCTGCTGGATCGCGGCATTCGTTTGTCGCTGCAACGCCACTCGGTCGACGGAGAGAGCGGCGAGCGCGAGCAGGAGGACGACGAGCTTCAGCGTTCCTCCGCATCCCGAACGACTGCAAACAAGAAAGATTAACGCAGAAAGCATCGATCGGAGCTCACGATTCTTTTCCACCGTCAACCGTCTTTCGCTCTTCTCCGTCACGAAGCGGATGGCCGACGGCGTTGATTGAAACGGACACCTGGAGAGCGGAATCAAAGCAACCCGGACGGCCGACTCACTCGTTTCTTCCCGTCGATTTGAAGCGAGAGGGAAGTCGAAGGAACGAGGTCGACTTCGAGGCAATGGGCGGCTTCTCGCCGTTTGCGCGAACTTGGAAGGGCCGGCTGAAAGAAACGAATTGAAGCTCGCTTCGACCCGCCGAGTCGCCCACCTCGACCATTCCGACGAGCGAGCAGAAAGCAGTGAACTCCGCTCGCTCTTTCGATCACGACTGCGCACTCGGCAGGCCGCCGGTTGGGTGGGCAGTCGGGGGTCGAAGTCCAACGCCCCGCGGTCACCGCAAGAACGCGAAGGCCGATTGCTGTTCGAAAGGGGCAGGGAGGGCGCGTAGAGTGCGCTTCCCACCTTTTGCGCGTTTGATTTCTTTGGCATTCGAATGCTCGCTCATTGCTTTCGTTTGGGACCTGTCGCCCACTTGCGGAGGGGTGATCTTCCCACTCGTTTCGTGTGTGCCGCGTTGGGTTTGGTTGCCACGATCTTCGCTTGATGCTTCCCGCTACTGCCGTTTTCTTCTCGTTTCAGAGATGGACGGGCGGGTGTTCAACAAGCGGACTCGCGCCCAGCAGCGGCAGTACGAGGAGGAGTTGGACGCCATTGAGTACAAGCCCATGCGGCCGCCCCAGGAGAAGCGCGCTCGCACGGGACCGCCTCCCGTCGTGTTCATTGACAAGAACGACGAGCCAGAGGCAGCGCTCGCCGGAGAAGTGCCCCGTCCGCCGTCCGCAGTCGCCGAGCAGCCCGAAGATGTCGGGCAGCAGCAGCAAGCCCTTGTTCAAGTCAAGGAGGAGCCGCAAGAAAAGCAGGAACCCGCGGGCGACTCGATCGGCCGCAAGAAACGCAAGCGGAAGAAGAAGCGAGTGGCCGCCGTTGACGAGCCCGTTCAGCAGGTGAAGCAGGAGATCGAGTACGCGATATCGACTAGGATTCAAGCGGCGATTGACTGTTTTCAGAGAGTTCGAGCAAGATCACCTGCAACAAGCGGCGACTGTGAAAGGGGTGGAAGCGAGCGGACTGGACGTGGACGGCAGTGCGACAGAACAGCTGGACGAAGTCGCACCCTATGCTCCATCCGAGCATGCCAACGACCTACCAACAAAAGGGTTGTTGGAAACTGCGATCGGTGCTGTGAATTCGACAAGCAAAGCTGGACACGTTCGTCATTCGTTTTGCTTCCCGATTGCTCATGGTTGGTTTCCAGTTGACTTGCGCGACTTGTGGCTTTGTGGCAAACAAGTCAAATTATTATCGTTTCCATGTGAACGGCCATTCGAAAAGTACCGGCTTTTGTTGTTCTTTGTGCGGTATCTTCTTTGAACAAAGCGATCGCCGAAATACTCACGAACAAAAGCAGCACCGATTCGAGCGTCTGAAGGAGGACCATACCTACAACGGCGCCATCGAAATCCCGCCGGTTTGTCAACAGTCGGTTGGTTCTGCAACGCTAAGCATTGTAGAAAAATGTGGAACAGTATATGCAAGTGGGGACAAATTTTGCGAAAGTCCAGGCGGAGGCAAAACCTCCCGGCGGCTCAATTGCAAAACCACGGGCAAGTTGCTGTTTTCGCTTCTTCCGGTATTTGTAGCAATGTAGACAGCAATCTTTTTTGTTTGCCTGAATTAATTTCTCTTTTAGTTTGTGTGCGCAACGTGTGGCTATGTGGCTCCGAATCCAGCCAGTCATCGCAATCACCTGAACGCGCATTCAAGGACGCACGGCTATTCCTGCTCTTTTTGCGGCTTGTTATCCGGAACGAGCCCGCACCGAAACAAGCACGAACAAAGACAGCACGGATTTGAGCGGCTACACGCTGACAGGGGGTTCCGAGGTGCAATCAAGATTCCAGTGGTTTGTTTCTGTTGTCCTTGTCCCTCTTATTCTGTTTTGTTTAGACCGACTTGCCGAATTACAAACTCGTAGGGATCAATTTTTCTAAAGTCCAAAAAAACGCAAAGACAGCCGGCGTTTGTTTTCCGAAGCGAACGCCTCAATCATATTCAGTACGACCTTAAACACTTTAGTGCATTCCTACTTGTTATTTAGAACTGCAGAGACTGCGGGGTTTCACTTGCTTTCGTTGCTGCAAAACACACGACAGCTCACGCCAATACCGGCGGAAAGTTCCTTTGCTCAGTCTGCGGGATCGGCCTTTCACAAGCAGGAAACCAACGAGTCCACGAGCAGACAATCCACAACTTCGTGCGGGACAAAGCCGTCAGATACACCAGAGACGCCATCAATATACCGCCAGCAAGCCATCCCCTCCGCTCAACTCATCTACTTTTCCGCTTGCAGGAGCAATACGCGCAGCTGCGGAACCTGACCACGAACTTCGCCGCCGTCCAGTCGCGCGCCGTCCCCAGCAAGCGGACCGAATCGAGCGGACGGCGGCAACGGGAGGGCGAGCGGAAGAAGAGCGGGACGGACGAGCGGATCGGCCGGCTGCTCGCCCTCGACCCGAAACTCGAAGACGCGATGGACGACGAGGAGATGCGGGCGTTCATCCAAGCGGAAGTGGACGGCGGCCGGGCGGAGTCGGGGGACGGCGAGTGGGTGAGCGGAGAGGAGGAAGCGGCCGTCAAGGTCGAGCTCATTGCCGACTGTTGATAGCTGCCCATCATTTCGTCGAATAAACGTGCAGCAGACTCGGCAGCGGGCGGGAAATCACTCGTTCCATCCACCCGTGAGGGGGGCCGCGTGCCGAAGAGGACGCCGCGCGGAGAGGAGCCGCCCGTCCGACCGCTTCGGCAGTCGGCGGCCGTCTCGCTCGAGGTCGATGAGGGGCGAGCGGCCGGTCGGGGCGGAAGAACCCACCCGCCCGCCCCGCAGAAGAAGCGGCCGCCCACTCGGCGGCCGGGAACTCCGTTCTTTTCTCGCCGGCTGTTCGATCGGGTGGCCCCCACGACGCTCGGCGGGAGCTCCAGCGACCACCTCGAGGAAGCCGGCGGGGTGGGCGGCCGCCGTCGCGAAGCCCCCCGCCCGACCGCCGCCCCTCCGCGCCCTCCGCCGGCCACTCGGCAGTCGGCCGCCCTCCAGCAAACGAGCGAGTGGAAGGCGGATTCTCGAACGCCTGCTCATTCGGAGGGGCCGTTCGCTCGTGCCCGCCGCCCCCTCGGGCGAGCGGAAGGCGGGCGGGCGGACGGGGCGCCCACTCGCTTTCTCGCCGCGGAGCTCGAAGGCGCGTTTGGCGTTCCGTTGCCCCCCGCGCCCGCCGCTCCGCCGCTTGCTCGCCCGCTCGCCGATTTCCGGCTTTTTCTGCTCGTTCACCTGTCAACGAAGCAGAGAGCGGAGCCCACCAGTTGCACGGCCCGCTTGCTCGATTCGCCGCCTCGTTTCCTGCTCGCTGCTGGACGGCGGGAGGAGAGCGCGAGCGGCCGCTTTGAGCGGAGAAGCGGGGACTCGCGGGCGGCCGTTCGTTGCGTCCAGTGCGCGCTTCCGCTTTTCCGCCGGTCGGGGCGGCCGGCCACTCGGTCGGCGGAGGGGCGGCGAGGGCGAGCGGGAGGACGCCGCCGCCCTGGGGGGAACTCCCCACTCATGAGGGCGGGGAGCGGGAAGAGCGGATGAGGGGGAAGGGGGAGTGCGAGAGCTGCCGCCTTTTCGCTCGCCCGCACCGAGGGCGGAAGGCGGAGAGTGGAGGGCCGTGGGATTGCACTCGGCCGGCTGGAAAGAAGCGAGCGGGGGGCGGGCGGGAGGGCGAATTCAACCCGCGGCCCTTCTCTCGACCATCCCCACCGAACGAGCGAGCAGCAGGAGTGGACGGCCGTGTGGAGCGCCTCCTTCCCGCCGCCCACCACTCGACGGCAGCCGGCCGCCCGTCGGGAACACGAAGCGGCCGCTCGAGCTGTGGACACCACCTTTCGGCGAGGTCGCGCGGCGAGCGCCGACACTCCGGAGAGGGCGGAGCGGCCGGCGGAGAGGCGGCGGGAACCTGCCGGGAGGACGAGCGGGTGGGCGAGAAAACCACCGCCTGCTGCCCGCCCGCCGCTCGCCGGCCGCCCTCCACTCGGGGCGGGCACTCGGCGGCGTGTCGGCCGGCTGCTCTCTCGTGCCCGTCCGCCCTGTCGACCGCCGCCTTCTTCCCGCCGGCCAGCCGCCGAACCGAGCGGTCGATCGATCGACGGGAACTCACGAAACAACTCGGTTTACGGCGCCCTCCACCGCGCCCTTCCGCCCGCTGGCCACTCAAACGAGCGTACGCTTCCCGCTCCCACGGCCGCTCGGAGGTACCCAATTGTCGTAGTGGGCGAACGAATCGTGCGTGGCTCCACGGGGATTTGTGAGGAAAGAACGAAGAAGTCGTGAGGGGACGAGCGGCAAAAAAGCTGTTGGGAGTGGCTGTTCGAATTTGGCGAGTGGGCGAATGAACTCGGGATAAATCGAAGGGCGGCAGGCGGGGGTTAAAGTCGAACGCCACGCAATCATTCGGTGTGCGGGACCACCGATTGTGACTAACATCCACCGCTGTGGCACAAAAGGTTTCATAACAAACTGCATGTTTATTGATCGTCAAGATAAACCAACACATATGAAGTTAATCTTTGGACATCAACTCGATCGCGTACTCGCAGTAGGGCCGCATGTTAATCGGAACTGCAATCGTGGACCAAACGCGGCGCAGCGGAACATCCCAGCGACCGCGTTGTCGCTTCCGTTCAGCTTCTTGTCGGGCCGCTTTCTCTTCGAAGTCCCCGCCGTCGTTCACAATGTAGGTGACACACAAGTCGGCCACTTGGTGCGCGTACCACTGCGAGAGTTGGGCGGCGGTGGCGGTCGGGTTGTCGTCCTTTTCCATCTTCGCGGAATCCTCCCGGTCTTTTCGTTGCCACTGCTTAAAAGGCATTTTCTGTAATTCTGGACCACGCCAGTGCAAACTTTGGCACGTTTCAAAAACGACTCTTCGGTTCTTGTTTTTAATAGATTCTCTAGATTGTGCTGAATTGATTAATGCTCATTTGAAAGCCTGCAACTGCCTTGGTTGTCAAGTTACAGACCTCCAAACCCAAAAGGTCCGGATTTTGCCCCATCCGGTTCAACGGGCCATGGTGTCGTTGTAACGAGGTTTTGGAGTACGTGGTGACGTTCATCGTGTAGGGCATGATCAGAGCTTCCAAACGGTGTATATTGCTGCTCGCGCGGGAAAAACACAAAGTAAAAACAAGGTCGAAAGCGAAAAAGCTCTTTCGTTGTTTTTTGCGCTTTTTGCGTTCAAATCGGTTTTTCTCGAAAATTTTGCCCTGATGACGAGGTAACAAAAACTACCATGTTATTCTACGGATCAAAACGCATGTAATGGGCTGCATGTCAACACCCAAACTGTCTGTAACCAGAAGAAAAAATTTTTTGAAGATGGAGGACCAAATTCGACTCGAAATCGAAATCTCCTCAAACTTCGAATTGGTACACGGGAATTGTTTGTCTTGATTGGAATGCATACGAATAGACGTTCGCACGGATGAAAAGTAGTTTTGACGCTTGATCGATGTCTATTGCCACCTTGACGTCGCGATGACCGTAATGGACGCCGTTTTTCAAATTTTGCTTGTACCTTCGCTTTTGACGCATTCGCAAATGCCGAACTTTGAACAAAAATTGTAGCCCTGTTTTTACTGTACTGTTTTACTGGATTTTACGTCAAGAATTCCAGGCCAACGCATCAGAAAACGATCTTCAACGTACTCTGCATCTATTTCGCTTGCATAAAGCTTTCCGGAACTTCGTAGAACGGCTCATTTTTACTTAGTTAAGTGAAAAAACCGCTATTAGAACCCTACAGAGTATTTCTGCCACAGCGTGGATCAAATGGTTTGTGCGGCGATCCATTCTGACCTCCTTTTTTGCTATTTGCTCAAATTTATTGTCTCATGTCTGCTTTAACGGCAGACAGTCGAAGACTACATCGTTTTACAGAGCTCAACTAGGCGAACAATATAGCATTGATTTCAATAGCTATCACACGGCAGGAATGAAGAAAAATACCGACTTTGAGCAGTGGCTTTTACAATCTTTTGCGCGCCCACAGACCGCGGATGATATGTTCATCAACGCGGTTTTCACTTTTTCATGTTTGTTCAGCCGTTCTCATTGCTTTACGGTCTAACGTGTGCATAAAAATGTTCATGCCAAGCCAAAAATGTGAAAATACTCTCAATTCGGCTGTATTTTGGGCCGCAGTAAGAAGCAGCTGCACAACTAACTAAAGGCTTGCACTAAGCATTAAATGAGCAAATTGTCCGCAAGTCATTAAGGCCATTTCGGCAATCGCTGAAACCGGTTTAACAAAAAAACGCAAAAAATGCATCAAGCAGTACTTGCAGCGTTAATGTCGGCAGAAACGTTGCAATTCACAATTAATAAATCCGCAAATCACTGGTAAGAACTTAGTCAGTCGTTAGAACACGCGAAGTAACAATTCCATCAAGTCGTTTCGAAATTTAAAGGAATTTCAATTTTGGGTCGATTTTGGTCCTCCATCTTCAAACAATTTTTTCTTCTGGTTACAGACAGTTTGGGTGTTGAAATGTAGCCCATTAGATGCGCATTGATTCGTAGAATAACGCGTTGGTGTTTGTTTGCTCGTATTCAGTGCAAAATTTTTGAGAAAAACGTTCTTGAAGGCAAAAAATGCGAAATTCGCGGAAACGAACTTTTGGCGCCTCTGAGCACAACTTTTTTCGATTACATTGCAGCCGGCAAGCAGTATACACCAATCGAAAGCTCTGATCAAGAGCTACAAGAGGAGCACAATCACGTAGTCTGAAACCTCGTTACAACGACACCACTTCCGATTGAACCTGATGGGGCAAAATCCGGACCTTTTGAGTTCGGAGGCCTGTAAGTCGGCAAAACAGCCACTTGCAGGTCTTCAAACGGGCATTTTTAGATTCAGCACAATCCGGAGAAGCTATTGAGCGCAAAAACCGAGAGGTCATTTTTAAAACGTGCCACTCGGTGGTCCAGAGTTACAGAAAGTGCCTTTTAAACATTTCGACCACATATCCGCTTGGATCGTTGAACTTGGCGAGCTGAACGAGTTTCTTGAACGCGTTCACGTACAGCACGTGGAGCTCGTCGTATGAGGCGGCCGCCACTTCCGCTTTGTGCACGTGTCCCCGTTGCTGGAGTTGGTGTTTCGTTTGCAACTGCCCTTGTTCCGCACGGAGTTGCGCGTACTTGGTCTGTAGCTGACCGTGTTCCCTCTGAAGGTGGGCGTGAGCGGTGAGCAGTTGGTCGTGGTCCAGTCGCTGTTGTTCGAGTTCCGCCTTCAACTGGTCGACCGTCGTCTTCAATTCGGCCTTCTCCTGTTGATGATGCTTCGCTAGCATTTCGATGATTCGTTCTTCCTTTTGCTGGTGGAAAGACAGAGAGGCGTCCAGTTGAGCTTTCAGCCAAGGCGCCAGTGCAAGAATGAGCGAATTCGTCTGCAAGTGGAAAGCGTGAGTGAGCGTTACGTATTCTTTCGACTCACTGCCTCCAGTTTGTGGTTCAGCTGTTAGATTTCTTGCTGTTGCATCACTCGGTCGACGGAGAGGGCGGCGAGGGCGAGCAGGAGGACGAAGACGACGAGCTTCAGCGTACCGCCGCGTCCCGCCCGTCTGCAAACAAGAACGAGTGACCGCAGAAAGCATCGACAAAAGCGTACGAGTCTTCTCCGCCGTCAACCGCCTTTCGCTCGTCTCCGTCACGAAGCGGATGGCCGGCGGCGTTGATCGAAACGGAAATCTGGAGAGCGGAATCAAAGCAACCGGGGCGGTCGACTCACTCGTTTCTTTCCGTTGATTCGGAGCGAGAGGGAAGTCGAAGAAACGAGGTCGACTTCGAGGCAACGGGCGGCTTCTCGTCGTTTGCGAGAACGTGGAAGAGCCGGCTGAAAGAAAGGAATTGAAGCTCGTTTCGAACCGCCGAGTCGCCCACCTCGACCATTCCGACGAGCGAGCAGAAAGCAGTGAACTCCGCTCGCTCTTTCGATCACGACTGCGCACTCGGCAGGCCGCCGGTTGGGTGGGCAGTCGGGGGTCGAAGTCCAACGCCCCGCGGTCACCGCAAGAACGCGAAGGCCGATTGCTGTTCGAAAGGGGCAGGGAGGGCGCGTAGAGTGCGCTTCCCACCTTTTGCGCGTTTGATTTCTTTGGCATTCGAATGCTCGCTCATTGCTTTCGTTTGGGGCCTGTCACTCACTTGCGGACGGGTGATCTTCCCACTTGTGCGCCGCGTTGGGTTTGCTTCCCATGATCTTCGCTTGATGCTTCCCGCTACTGCCGTTTTCTTCTCGTTTCAGAGATGGACGGGCGGGTGTTCAACAAGCGGACGAGAGCGCAGCAGCGGCAGTACGAGGAGGATCTGGAGACATTCGAGTACAAGCCAATACGCCCGCTTCAAGAGAAGCGCGCTCGCACGGGACCGCCGCTCGTCGTGGTCATCGACGCGGACGGCGAGCGGGAGGCGCCGGTCGTTCCGGAAGTGCCCGCGCCGCCGCCCGCAATCGCCAAGCAGTCTGAAAATGGCGGAGAGCGGCAACAGGTCCTCGCTGGAATCAACCCGGAGCCGCAAGTGAAGCTGGAACTTGCGGACGAGCAACCGGTCATCCGACCGAAGCGGAAAAAGAAAAAACGCCAGAGCAAGAGGACTGGTTTTTCTCAAGTTGAAGTGAAGCAGGAGAGCCGGTAAGTGAAAGCGGTGCATTCTTGTCGTGATTGTCTGTTGAAGCGAGGTCCACGACGAGGATCAGCTGCAAGCGCAGCCGGTCGGAGAAATTGGACCGAACGAACCCGTCGATGACGCGATTCCATTGGACAAGGATGCTGAAGTCGAAACTGCTTTCTCTGACGATACAGACGAGGATTCGGTCGAAAGGCGCCTAGCCGCCTCAACTAAAAGAGCAAGCACGAAAAAAGGAAGAAATCAAGTACGTTTGTGCTGTCTAACAAAGTTCACCGGTTGACTTTAGTTCACTTGCTCGACGTGCGGCTTTGCGACGCACAAGCTAAACCACTACCAATGGCATATGAACGGGCATTCCCTAACAACCGGCTTTTGCTGTTCGTTTTGCGGAGTTTCTTTTCACGCAAGCAAACACCGAAACATGCACGAAAAGAATCAACATGAATTCGAGCGAGAAGCAGAAGATCGGACGTACAGCGGAGCCATCAACATACCGCCGGTTTGTTAACAGATGGGTTATTGTTCGTCAGCGGCAATTCAGGAGGCTTTGGAGAATTACGCACGAGTGGGCACCAATTTCGCGGAGATCCAGATGAGGGCGAAAATCGCTGGCGGTTCAGTTGTTAAACCCCGGGTGAGTTGAGATGTTTCCCTCATTAATGCAAAAAACTTTCTGTTCATTTAGTTCGTGTGCGCAATCTGTGGTTTTGCGACCAACATGACACACCCCTATAGTCTGCACGTAATAGCGCATTCGAGAGAGCACGCTTGTTGTTGTTCGATCTGTGGCTTCTCGGCCGGGAATACCGGAGACCGAAACAAGCATGAACGGACACAACATGGGTTTGAGCGACATCCGTCCGACAGAGGATTCCGAGGCGCCATCCATGTTCCAGCGGTTTGTTAGCATCGTTCTTGCTGTACTCATTCCACTCCGTTTAGAACGACCTTACAAATTATTCGCGTGTGGGAACAAACTTCACGCAGGTGCAAATGGGAGCGAAAATAGCTGGCGAATACTTTGCAAAGCGCTCGATACGGTTCCGAGCTGAAGGAGTATGTTTTAGTCTTCTAGAGGGTAATATAATTCTTTTTGGCCGTTCAGAACTGCAAGGAGTGCGGGATTCCGTTTGCGCAAGTGGCTTACAACCACATTGCAGCACACACCAATACTCAGCAAAAGTTCCTCTGTTCAGTGTGCGGCATCGGCTTGAGTTCAACAAAGATACGAGATCACGAATTCAAGGTCCACAACTTCGAGCGAAACAGGACCGACGGGCCGACGAAGCAAGCGATCCGCATTTCGCCGGCAAGTTCGTTTATATTCAACACATTCGTGCCTCTTTTGCAGACGCAGTACGCCCAGTTGCGGTATCTAACTACAAACTTCGCCGCCGTCCAGTCGCGCGCAAAGAACCCCAGCAAGTCTCGTGACGACAAGGTTCGTTCTTCAATTCAAAATAATTTTGTCCTATCGATTTAGAACTGCGAGCAATGTGGTATATTGTTAGGTCTCGTGGGCCAGAAACACACATCTACGCATGCCGCCATCCACGGGAAGTTCATCTGTTCCGTTTGCGGCATTGGCCTCTCGGAAGACAAACGCAGGCGAGCCCATGAGTTCAAGCTCCACGACTTTTCACGAGACAAGGCCGACTCGAGCACAAAAGAAGCGATCCGCATCCCACCGGTCAGTCCCCTTGTTCTATTCAAATCATCCATCCCCCGCTTGCAGGAGCAATACGGGCAGCTGCGGAACCTGACCACGAACTTCGCCGCCGTCCAGTCGCGCGCCGTCCCCAGCAAGCGGCCCGAATCGAGCGAGCGGCGGCAACGGGAGGGCGAGCGGAAGAAGAAGAGCGGGACGGACGAGCGGATCGCCCGACTGCTCGCCCTCGACCCGAAACTCGAAGACGCGATGGACGAAGAGGAGATGCGGGCGTTCATCCAAGCAGAAGTGGGCGGCCGCCGGGAGGAGTCGGGGGACGGCGAGTGGGAGAGCGGAGAGGAGGAAGCGGCCGTCAAGGTCGAGCTCATTGACAGCTGTTGATTGCTGCCCCTCATTTCGTCGAATAAACGTGCAGTGGACTCGGCAGCGGGCGGGAGATCACTTGTTCCATCCACCCATGAGGGGGGCCGCGTGCCGAAGAGGACGCCGCGTGGAGAAGAGCCGCCCGTCCCGACCGCTTCGGCAGTCGGCGGCCGTCTCGCTCGAGGTCGATGAGGGGCGAGCGGCCGGCCGACAAGCAGCAAGTGGGGGCGGTCGGGGCGGAAGAACCCACCCGCCCGCCCCCGCAGAAGAAGCGGCCGCCCACTCGCGCCCGGGAACTCCGTTCTTTTCCGGCCGGCCGGTCGATCGAGTGGCCCCCACGACGCTCGGCGGGGAGCTCCAGCGACGACCTCGAGGAAGCCGGCGGGTGGGCGGCCGCCAGCAGCGAGGAGGACGAGTGGACGGGGCCGCGGAGCCACTAACGGGCAGAAACGAACGGGAAGCGAACGACTGCTTCTTCGCCGCCGGCGGCCGCAAACAGGAGTGATGCGAACTCCGGAGATTTGCATGAGCGCCGCGGCTCGCTCCGAATGAGCGGCTTTCCGGCCGCCTGCTCACTCGTTCTCCCAGTCCGCCGTCCAGTCCGCTCGCTTCTTTCCGCCGCTCTCGCCCCGAAATGATCGGTCGCTCGGTCGTCGGCGCGCTGCTTCTCTTCGTGCTCCTTGCGGCCGTCGGCACCACGGGCGAGGACGCCGACTGCTTCGAAGAGAAGGGCGGCAAGACGTGAGTCCTCCAATCCGTGCACCCGCTTTCGCTCACCTCACGCTCATTTCAGGGAGCTGAAGGCCATTTGCACGTCGGGATCTGTGAAGCTGGAGCTGAAGGAAAAGAAGTTCTCGTTCGCGCTCAAGGTCGCCGATTTTCCCGTTCCGCCCAAGTGAGCGAAGCAGCGAGAACCCTCTTTTTCATCCCATCTTTTCCAGCTTCGAGCTGGACATCGGCGGCTGTCCGTTGAAAGCGGTGATCGCGGTTTCGACAGACGATAACAAGGCGAACAGCGTCACCATCGGCAAGCTTTTACTTCTTCCAGATTTATAGGTCTTTTTAGGCCGCAGTAAGCCCTTGGACCTGAACCCCACCGCCAACGTGAACGCGACGGGCGTCGAGTTCAAGGATTCTCGAAGTCCTCACCCTTGCACCGTCAAGTTCGACGAGAAGGACGGGGCCTGGCTCGTAGGCTTTGGGTTCAAAACGGCGAAGGGAGAAGCGGCGACGGGCATCTCGTTGATCATCGTGAGTTCCTTTTCTGCTTTGCCGTCCACTCACTCGTCTCTCTGCAGGACGCGCCGGGGCACAAGGAGAAGCCGGAAGAGGAGAAGAGCGCGTCCACCGAGTGGTACTACATCGTTGGTGGCGTCGGCATTCTCCTGTCCGTTACTCTTTTCCTTGCCTCTCCTCACTTCCCCGTTTGCAGGCTCGTGCTCGGACTCGTGGCCGGCGTCGTCGCCTCCATCGTGTGCTGCAAGCGGAAGAGCAAACGGAGCGCCGAGTGGGGCCCGGAGTTGCGCAAGGAATCGAAGACGCCGGCCGCCAAGACGGAGAACACGGCCGGCAGCAAGGCGAAGGCCAAAACGCAGCCCTCCAAGGAGCTCACCACCGAGACGCGCGTCACCGCCACGCCCACGCCGCGCGTCCCGCAGGCGCCGGCCGAGACGGGCGAGACGCGCTGGAAGAAGGGCAAAGCGGTGACTTCCGCTCGCTTCCCGTTCACTCACTTCTTTTCTCGCAGGACGTGAAGCCGCGTGACGCGTCCAAGAAGCAGCTGAAGACGGCCATCAAGAAGCTCGCTCCGCCGGATCCGGACCCCTCGTCCACTGTTCGCACGCTCACCGCAAAAGAGAAGTCGGGCACGCCGCCCAAGTCGCTGTACTACATGGAGCCGATCGTCACGGTCAATTTCCGTGTGCCGTCGGAAGCCGTGAGTTCTGCCTTCAATCTGCCTCTTCACTTTTCTATCAGCCATCCGTTGAGCTCGCCGAAGAGCCCACTCAGCAGTCGAAGGCGGACGGAGCGGCCGCTGTTTCGGCGCCGTTAGGCGATCGCCGCACGTGTGTTGCCCGTTGGAGCACCGAGAGTTTCGTTCTTTTTTGTTGTGGCGGAAATAAAGGTTTTGGTTCGTGGTCGCTTGAACATTCGCGTCCCAGTCATGACTATTCGAAGTTGTGGAGGTCGCCAGACCGAGCAATGAGATCACAGAAGGAACGAGGGGACGTTGCTCAAAGCTTCTATCGCAAACAGAAGCGCAACGACAACGACCCCCAACCTCAAGCAGAGCTCACGTCAAACGAAGAAATCGATTTGAACTGGCCGCTTTTGTCCATGATCGCGTGCTCGTTTTTTGCTTGCCATCCCCGTCAACCGCTTATGTCCGAGAGCGAGTTATGAACAACAAAAGCCGGCGAATTGCTCCGCCTTATGGAGCGCACGTTGAAACAAAAACTGGGCGTGAATGGGTCTGTAGAGTTGTTCAATTCACTCGGTCGTTCTTTCCAGATCGAGTTGCCGCATTTTACCTAAGATCGAAGCGGACTTCGAACTGCAGGAAAGCTTCGTACATGAGGTTTTCGAAAGGCTTCAAACTGACGGCGGCCTTCAGTGGCATCATCGGCGAGCGTTGACCACTCCGAGTGCCCGCTTATCCGTTGACTCGAGAGGATCCTCGGGGAAGAACGAGTTGCCGCCAACAGGCGACCTCGGGCGCCCTCCCGCTGCCATTCGACCGCCCGCTCCGACCGACTGCTCGCGAGCTGAGGCGGCCGGCAGGTCGTTTCGGCGTCAAACCGCACACGCAATGCCTGCAGTTGCCTCCCGCTGCTTGTTGTCGTGTTTGGCTCCCCCGTTCCAGTGAACACTCGTCCGTCCTGTTTTGATCAGACAAGGGAGCAAGGTTCGGTGCGATCGCCGCTTTTCAATCCGCCGATCAAAAATATTTTCGAGGGGGATTTGAATTGCAATCAGCCGATCAAGCGAGCGAACGACGAGGCTGGCGGGTATAAAAGTGAGTGATCGACCGAACAGTCTGCATCCTCCACTCACTCTATCACCCTCTCGTCCATTCACTCCTTTCTTCTTTCGACTCAAAAATGACCCGCTCTTCCACGGCCGTCCTCTTCGTCCTGCTGGTCGCCTCGACGGCCGCCCAACCGCTCACGAAGGACCTCCTCTCGGGGTTGCTCGGAACGGTGAACGGCGTGGCCGGGAACGCGCAGCCGGTGGTCGGCGAGGTCACCGGCCTGCTGGGCGGCTGCAAACAGCCGGGCGCTCTCACGAAGATCGTGAAGCTGCTGAACCTGCCGGCGACCGTCGATCCCGCCCAGTTCGTGCAGCTGCTCTCGATCCTAACGCGCCTCGACTCCATCCTCACGCAACTCACCTGCACCGTCGACTCCGTCCTGCCGCTGGAGGGCAGCGGCGTGGACGGCGTGGTGGGCGGCCTGCTGGACGAGCTGCGCACTCTCCTGAACGTCCCCGCGAACGTCGACCTCGGCAAATTCCTCCAAAACCTGCTCAAGGCCGTCGAGAAGCTCCTGAACGACCTGCTCGGCAACGTGGGCGGCCTCCTGCGCACGCTCCTTGGCGACGTCACGCAGCTCACCGGCGGCGTGCTCGACATCCTGAACGGCGTCCTCGGCCAGCTGACCGGCCTGCTGGGCGTTCCCGACGGCATCTTGCCGCTCGACTTCATCCAACAACTCCTGCCCCAACTGGAGAAGGTTCTCGACTCGCTGCTCTCCGCTCTCGGCGGCTCCTCGGGCGCTCTTCCGCTCTAAGCAGTGTGTTGTGTAATGTGATTGGGTTATTCAATAAACACATGCATCAATGAAAAGCACGTGAAAAACCGCAATAATTGACGAGCATTCGATGGAGCGGGCGGAGGAAACTGCCGCTCACGAGAAGCGAACGCGGCGAGCTCCCCCTCTTTGAATGACGGAGAACAGAAGGAGTGGTCGAAACGAAGGATCCCGCTCGTTCCGTTGAGCGACGAGCTTTCGGTTCGCTTCTTCTCGTCGCCGCTTCGAGTCGACCGCCGCGGCCGCTTCGAGCGGCGGCGGGAGCGGCGGGAGCGGAAGGGACGGCGGCCGCTCTGAAGTGGCCGAGTCCTCAGTCGGCTGCCCGTCGGTTCGGTGGGTGGAACACGAGGTCGATTGGTTCGTGCCCCCAACTGCCGGGGGCTTTCGTCCACTCGCCCGTCCAGCAGCTGTTCCTCACTCTCACACACAACAGCTCGAACACGCCGCTCCTCGCCGCCCTCGTGGTCGTGAATTCGGGCGCTTCCAATCGGCGAGCAGACGGTCGAATGGGACGAGTGGTCGCCGTTTTGTGGAGAACTTTCGGACGAGTCGCCCGATCTTCCCACTGCTCGGCGGCGGCGACGAGGACCGCCGGAAGGTTCGTTTCATTTCGGCGATCGAACGGGGACGCCCAACCGAGTCCGGGGCGGCCTTCAGCTGCAGTCGGCCAGCAGCAACCGTCTTGTGGCTCGAGACGCCAACTGCTTTTCTCTCCTCCAACGACCCCCTCTTCACTTCGTTTCGGGCCGCTCTGTTGGCTGGCGTCCAACCCATCATTCACCTGCTCCTTCGTTCGTTTGACGTGAGAAGGAATGAGAGGCGGAACTCGAAGTGAAGCCCGTTCTACTCGCACCTGCCCGAGCCTTCCACTGCACACGTCCTGCTGCAGCCATTAGGAAGTCTATTGCAAGCCGCAAGGTGAGCTGCAGGCAACTCGGGAAGTCGGCAGCGGCCGGAACTACTCGGCTGCGGGCAGGCGGCTGCAGCGAACAGCCGTCGCATTTCGAACCCCAAGGGAGCGATGGGAAAGGAACCAGCAAGCGCGCACCTGCGGCTGAAAAGCGCGGACTTCCGCCCCGCCCGCAACAAACTCTGTGGTGCAGTGGCTAGTGCGCTTGCTTTGAGTGGCTGGGTGCAGTCCAAGCGGTTCCTTCCGCGCCGTGTTCGGGTTCACGGCACCTGGCAATTGATTGTCAGGCACGTCCCCTATCCAGCTGTTCAGAGCGGTGTGCGAAGCGGAATGAAGACTTGGTTGACTCGTCTCGTACCGGATGTGCCTTGCCCCGCGTAAGTCGGTCAGTAACCCCGAAACACCGGTAGGACGAATGTGTCCCCTGTGGGTCCAAGAGGACGAATGGGAATATGGCGAGCGAAAGGTTTTGCATTTTTTGTTTCGACTTCGTTCCAACTTGCAGAGACGACGCGAATGGCCGCCTTTTTGGGCCGTCGGCCGGCCGCTGCGGTCTGTTCGGCGGGCGGCTGGAGGACGAGCGGAAGGCGCGTTCGGTCGCCGCTCGTTCGACGCTGCTGCCGAGTGGCGGCGGAAAGCGTTGGGGAAGAAGGCGGCCGAACAGGTGAGCAGCAGGAGTGGACGGCCGTGTGGAGGGCCCCCTTCCGACCGCCCACCACTCGGCGGCAGCCGCCCGCCCGCCCGTCGGGAACACAAAGCGGCCGCTCGAGCGGCGGACGGCGCCCTCCAGTCGGCGAGGCCGCGCGGCGAGCGCCGACACTCCGAAGAGGGCGGAGCGGCCGGCGGAGAGGCGGCGGGAAGCGGCAGGGAGGACGAGCGGGCGGGCGGGTGGACGAAAAGACCGCCGCCTGCCGCCCGCCCGCCGCTCGCCGGCCGCCCTCCACTCGGGGCGGGCACTCGGCGGCGTGTCGGCCGGCTGCTCTCTCGTCCCCGTCCGCCCTCTCGACCGCCGCCTTCTTCCCGCCGGCCAGCCGCCGAACCGAGCGGCCGGTCGGCGAGAACTCACGAAACAACTTGTTTCGCGGCGCCCTCCACCGCGTCCTCCCGCTCGCCTGCCGGTCGACCACTCGAACAAGCGCCTGCTTCCCGCTCTCCCGGCCGCTTGGAGGTCTCCGACCGTCGTAGGCGGGGCGAACGAGTCGAACGGTATTCGCGCGGTTGTCGGAAGAAGAACGAAGGAATTCGTGGATGGGCAGGCGGGCGACGAAAATGTCAGTAGGATTGGGTGGTCAAAGGCGCCGAGTGGGCTAGACGCCGGAGAAGGGAAAACAAAATAGTGTTTGTAGCCGTTTTTTGACACGTGATTTGTGGCCGCTTGCACCATCTCGGTGAAATACCTAAGAGACGTCGCCCTTCCACACCAGCATCTTTGGCGGGATTCGATCGATGCAATTAAAGAGAGCAAGAAGCGATCCTCCTGGCTGAACGGCCGCTCGACCACCGACGCCGAACGATGGCGGAAAGCCGGGGCAGACGTGCGAGACAAATTCGCGAATTCTTCGGACTTTCTCCAGCACACGCTCACGTCCGCTTTCTTCATTGACGTTCGCTTATTGTTTATTGTGACGAGAACAATTCAAACATACACAATGTATAGGAAATCATTTCGAGCGACGGATGGCCACGAAAAGCACGTCCGTTTCGTCCATTCGCAGTTTCCAGCAGGCCCGCGCGATCTGCGAGTAATCACGAAGATCATCCACCAATTCCCGGTCGAACTTCTCGGTTTGCATCGCGAACTTGGTCTTTCGCGCAAAGTACAGCCTTGCGTATTTCAACACCTGGTTGTAGAAGTGCTAAACGATTGAATTGTAGCAATGCGGAGTTCGGAACATACCTCAGGTCCTTGCGGTTGCTGCCAACCCGGCGGTAGGAGGAACGTGTTCAGTTTGCGCAACCGAAGACCCGCCGTTTTGGCCCATTGAACCAAGCGGAAGGAGCGATCCACAAGGATCTTCAACGCATCGTACATTTGCATTGGCTCCTAAATGTAGCTCAGAAAGACGGAAAAAAGAAAAAAACATACGGTCGAGACCCCAAAAGTGGCTCCGTCGATTTCCAGCTTGAGTTCAAAAGTGTCGTTCAAAGAGCGAAGATTCTGAAGCATTGATCGAAAATTCTGCTCATTTTCTTCGGTCCACAGAGCGCGGGCGGGCAGTTTCAGTAGGGCCGTCGGGTTTTCGCGCTTGAACACGTTAAGTCTCACGATTTCGACCGTATCGTTCCGCTCGAATCTAAACATAGCAATCATACGAATCAACACAGCAACTTACGGCCCCATTGCGGCAATGGGCTTAATGCGCGTATAGATTTCCAGCTTTCGAGTTGCCAGTCGAAAGACAGGCGTAAAGTCTGAAAAGTTTGTTTGATACGCCTCCCATGCCGCCAAAGGCAAACCGAAGAAAGGAGCAGAAAAGGACTCGCAGTACACTTGTTCGATCACTTGAGATTGACCGTGCAATAAACTCGTATGACGAAAAGCGACCAAATTGACGTCGTTGACAGTGTCGGGCAGCGTGTCGCGGAGAAGCGGCACCAATTGGTGATGGTTCGTGCATTTTCGAATATCGAGATCGATTGCTTGCAACGTAGGATGTTCTTAAACAAAGATGGGAAAATGCTTGAGCAATCCTGACTTACCCTTCAACGCTGAAAGCATCCAGCACCACTCTTTTATTCGAACAAAAGTGGGTGGATCCGCCGAGCAGAACGAAACTGCGATCCGATTCAAGCGAGTCACTCTCAATACTTGTTGCATTGCTTGCGGAGACAGGTGATCGCACGAAAAACACACACGAGGTAGCATCTTGGTTATTGCCGACCAGAGAGAAAGTTCGTCCATGCAAAGCATTGTCGAAAACGTGTGCTCCGGTCCATGATCAAACAGTGCGGCGGGAAAGGCGGCCGAACAGAACAGGAAACGAAGCGTTCGAATTCGCAGCGCCGCACGGTCGCTGAGATACGTGGGCGACGAAGAGTCCAGCCGGTTGAATTCGCGCCTCGTGTTCATCGCGTAGAACACGACGAGGTAACAGGCAGTCGATTTAAGTTTCGGCGACTGCTGTTCGGGCGACGGCGAGGTGGACATATCGCTGAAAAGAAAGCGGTTAACGGAGTGAGAGCGGGCGAGTGAGCGACTGCTGCGTCCGGCCGCTCGTCAAGCGGCAGGCAGGAGTGACGCCCAGCACCCGGCTGACCCACGCGGCCGCCCTCGTTTGAATTGCGGTCAACCCGCCCGCATCGATCGCGTGGTTGCGTGCAATCAGGCGGTGGGCAGTGCGATCTGCCGATCTCGTCCGGTTGTTGACGTTCAATTGCAGCAGCAAACGGGCCGCTGTCTCGCTTGATCTTTCTGCCGGTGTCGACCGCTTTTCTTTTGTTCAAGAGGACGATGGCACAAAGCAGCTGCACGAGAGAATCAAACGTTTGAATTGACCCGTTCACGGACGTAAAAAGGGACTGACACTTTATTGACTTCCAACTATCAGTGCACATCGGAGCCGGAGGAAGAGCGCCAATCGGTGGGATGAGAGCGGCAAATCAACACGAGCCTTCGTTCCTCATTTGTCGGACGAAATGGGCGTGAAAGCAATCATCTTCTTTCTCCTGCTGCTGTCGGTGGGCGACTCGCGAGCGGACCGGAAGACGAGCGGAGAGATCGCGCGGGATGATCGTGAGTTCTCCGCTTCCTCCCGCCCACTCCTCTCGGTTGCAGACGGCGGCTGGTGGGCGGCCCGACGCTCGGCTTCCCGCGCGCGACGACGGCGGCCGCCTTCGTTTTTGTGCGGTTCGCGGGCAGCTGGCCGAGGAGTGGACGCTCGCGTGCAGGAGGTGCTCGTCCAGCTGCAGACCGCCGGCCAGGAGGTCGAGGCGGAGATCGAGCGCGAGAAGCGGCGGCTGCAGGCGAACGTCGTGAGTGCGCCGTCTTCCCGTTTTGCAGGAGGAACTCCGCTCCGCCGGCTCCGAAGAGCGCTGGAGGCGGCCGTCGAGCGGCTGCGCGCCTCGCCGTCCGCAAGCGGGGCATCGCCGACGTCGCCTTGCCTCCGTTTAATGGTCTGCTTGGGGGAATAAACTCGATTGTTGTCGCTCGGCGTCGTCCCGTTGACTGCTTCTTGCGGCGCGGATGTGTCGTTCAATTTCGTTTGGCCCCAGTTCATGCCCGTGTTTTGATTAAACGAGCAAATGGAGATCAGCAGTGATCGCATGTTCACTCTTTCAGTTCGGCCGTTCGAGGAGTTTCGCCACTGACTGCACGGGGGCGGCGAGTTCAGCCGGCGGATCGTCCTGCTGCTCGCTCACCACCCGTTTCGAGCAAACCGAATAATCAAGCGAGGACCGCAAGAGATTGTGGAGCAGAACGAGGCAAGTCATCGATTAATTGCACGTCAACAGCAGTCGACTGCTCGAACAATCGGAGCCTCCCTTCTCAACCTCCTTTGTGAGTCCGCTCATCAATGGAGCGGACGGTCCAAAATTTGTTCTCAACACTCCGAAGAGGTCGACTGGAGTACAGACCTCGAAAAGGTTGGATTAACCTGACGAGAGTTCGGGCGGGCGGGCAGGTGACCTTGCTGGACAGGCAGCGAGGGGATGGGAAGACCGCTCGCTGCTCGTCGGGCGCCCTCCGCCTGCTGTGCGCACTCGCCGCTCGCTCGTCCACCACGTGGCGGCAAACGGGCGGGGGTCGAAGTCCAACGCTCCGCGGTCCCCCGGCCGCTCGACGGGCCGCTCGGAAGAAGGCGGGAGAACGCAATGGTCACCACTTCCCCATTGGAGTGGCAGTCGGGGAGGTCGCTCGTGGTCGTCCTCCGTCTTCTCGCCCCCACTTGCGGCCGCCCGATCCGCCCGCTCGTTTCGGGGATGGCCGGGCGGGTGTTCACGAAGCGGACGCGGGCGCAACAACGCGCCTACGAGGAGGAACTCGCGAATTTCGACTTCAAACCGCCGCGCCCGCCGCCGCCCCGACGCCGCCGCGAGGGACCGCCGCCCGTCGTCACGATCGACGCGGACGGCGGGCGGGCAGAAAGCGAGGAGCCCGAACTGCAGGGGGGGCCCCCGCCGCCCGCCGCCGTCCACTTGAAAGCGGAGGCCTCCACTCCGCCCGTCCCGCCGCAACTGCTCAGACCTCTAGAGAAGGAGGAAGCCGTCGGGTGTGTCGGGAGAAAAAGCTGCATTCAACACACTCCACGTTCCAGTCCTCATTTGAAAGAAGAGAAGCCGGCTGTCCGTTTCCCGACCTTCTCCTCGATCACAGCAACGCAAGAAGAGAACGCCACAAGTTCGATGAGCCGCACGAAAACCAAGGGGGCATTTCGCTCATCGACGAGGTGGGCGAAACGACGATGCTGGACTCGAAGCTCGGCGCAATTCGCGTGTTGCCCGGCGTGAGTCTCCAGGTTTCTTTCCACGCCTTCCGTTCGTCCGCTCCGCTCGCTCCCGTCCAACCACCGTTCAGCAGGAGCGAGAACGCCGTGTGATCAATCGAGTGCATGCTTTCCGCTATTGTGTTGTGGAATGAACGAAGAGCTTGTGGCGTGATGTCATTTTGCAAGCGAGAACAAGCGGTTTTTGTTTTGTGTGATCCAAACGAACCGAAACGAATTAACCGTTGCGCTCGATCAACTGCTAACGAGTTGAAAGAGTGGACAAGGGCTGACATAAGTAAAATGAATTGTGCCAACGCTCACTCCTGTTGTTCAAAAGGTGGAGGAAGAGTGGGAAGTGAGCACACGACCAGGAAGAAGAGATTTCTGTGCCGCCTGTGCCAAACAACTTTTTCCGTTTGCCGTGATCTCTGCTTGGCGTTTAAAGCAAGTCGTCCTCGCCCCCCGATGTCTTGACTGCTCTTCTGTCTTTCAATGTCTCGTGCAGTCCTCATCCAAAAGTGCGAATGTTCTTGAGTGGACTCAAGTGGCCAAAGCGATCAAGAACCTAACTGTTTATTCCCGGACACGAACGAAAAAAAAGAAAGAAATCCGCCCTGTTCCAACGGGCAACCAACACGAGCATCGGGCGAGCGGCTCACTGGGCCGACGGAGCCGCCGCTTCCGCCTTCTTCGAGGACGGCGTGGCGTTCGCCGAGGGCATCTGCGACCATACGAGCTGAGCGGATGGGAGGGAGCACTCACCTCTTTCAACACGTCCAGGGCAATGTCGTCGTCGCTGGAGTGCATGTAGATGTTGGGATTGCGTTTGCTGTTGATCTTCTTTGGCTCCGCGATCTCCTTGGCAAGCGTGGGCGCGCGCGCGGTCATCGACGGCGCCAAACGCGAGGGCTCCTTCTTGGACGGAGTGGGCGCGCGGATGCCCGTTTTGAGCTGCTTCTTGGACGCCCCTTTGGGCGAGTCGAACGGTTTCACACCCTGCGAGAAGAGAAGTGAGTGAACAGGAAGCAGGCGGAACTCACCGCCTTGCCCTTCTTCCAGCGCGTCTCGCCCGTCTCGGCCGGCGCCTGCGGGACGCGCGTCTCGGTGGTGGGCTCCTTGGAGGGCCGCGTTTTGGCCTTTGACTTGCTGCCGCCCGCGTTCTCCGTTTTGGCGGCCGGCGTCTTCGATTCCTTGCGGAACTCCGGGCCCCACTCGGCGCTCCGTTTGCTCTTCCGCTTGCAGCAAACGATGGAGGCGACGACGCCGGCCACAAGTCCAAGCACGAGCCTGCAAACGGGAGAGTGTGGCTGGAGAGTGAGCGGAAGAAGGAACAGCAGAATGCCGACGCCACCGACGATGTACCACTCGGTGGACGCGCTCTTCTTCTCTTCCGGCTTCTCCCTGTGCACCGGCGCGTCCTGCAAAGAAGGAGTGGACGACGAAGCAGAAGAGAGACTCACGATGGTCAGCGAGATGCCCGTCGCCGCTTCTCCCTTTGCCGTCTTGAAGCCGAAGGTCACAAGCCAGGCGCCGTCCTTCTCGTCGAACTTGACGGTGCAGAGGATCAGCGGGTGCGCTCCTTGGCTGTCGGTGAACACGAGGCCCGTCTCGTTCACGTTGGCGGTTGGATTCAGGTCCAAGTTTTGATGCGGATCGCCTGAAAAGCAACGCGATTGCTGAAGAACCAATATATAAAACTTGCCAATCTGGAGATTCTTGGCTTTTCCGTATTTCTCCGGAATCTCGACCTTTAAGGGGCACTCGCCGATGTCCAGCTCGAAGCTGAAAAAAGGGATGAAAGCGTTCTCGTTGCTGAACTTACTTGGGCGGAACGGGCGATTCGCCGACGTTGAGAGCAAACGAGAACTTCTTTTCTTTGAGCTCCAGCTTCACGGATCCCGACTTGCAGATGGCCTTCAGCTCCCTGAAACGCAGAAGGGGTGACTAAAAGCGGGTGGATGGAGGGGAGAACTCACGTTTTGTCGCCCTTCTCCTCAAAGCAGTCGGCGTCCTCGCCCGTGGAGCCGACGGCCGCAAGGAGCGCGAGGAGGAGCGGACCGACGATCGAGCGACCGAACATTTCAAAGCGAGAGCGACGGAAAGGAGCGAGCGGACGGGACGAGAGGGTGGGAGAACGAGTGAGCAGGCGGGCGAAAAGCGGCCGCTTCGGAGAGAATCGAGACGCTCATGCAAATGTTTCGAATTCGCCTCCCTCGTTTGCGCCAGAAAGGAGCGAAGAGGCGGTCGTTCCGTTCGTTCTGACCATCAAGTGAATTCCGCTCGTCGCCGACATCCACTGATCGCTTTTACGAATCACGCAATCAGTTTTCTTTCTAGCCTTCTTGTTTCCGTGGTCCCTGCGAACTTCAAGTCGTTAAAGACGAGGCAACTCCTCTTTCAGCTGCTGGATCTCTACTTGTGCTTCTCGCTGTTGCACCACTCGGTCGACGGAGAGGGCGGCGAGAGCGAGCAGGAGGACGAAGACGACGAGTTTCAGCGTTCCGCAACATCCCGGCCGTCTGAAGACACAAGTGAGGAGACAGAAGAACTAAAAGAACTCACGACTGCTCGCAGGCAACCGCCTTTCGCTCTTCTCCCGCACGAAGCGGATGGCCGACGGCGTTGATCGAAACGGAAATCTGAACGGCGGAATGAATGCAACTGGGGCGGTCGACTCACTCGTTTCTTCCCGTTGATTCGAAGCGTGAGGGAAGTCGAAGAAAGGAGGTCGACTTCGAGGCAATCGGCGGCTTTTCGCCGTTTGCAAGAACGTGGAAGAGCCGGCTGAAAGAAACGAATTGAAGTTCGCTTCGACCCGCCGAGTCGCCCACCTCGACCATTCCGACGAGCGAGCAGAAAGCAGTGGACTCCGCTCGCCCTTTCGATCACGACTGCGCACTCAGCAGGCCGCCGTTCGGGTGGGCAGTCGGGGGTCGAAGTCCAACGCCCCGCGGTCAACACAAGAACGCGAAGGGCGGTTGCTGTTCGAAAGGGGCAGGGAGGGCGCGTAGAGTGCGCTTCCCACCTTTTGCGTGTTTGATTTCTTCGGCATTCGAATGCTCGCTCATTGCTTTCGTTTGGGACCTGTCGCTCACTTGCGGACGGGTGATCTTCCCACTCGTTTTTATTTCGTGTGCGCCGCGTTGGGTTTGCTCGCCATGATGTTCGCTTGATGCGCCCCTCAACTGCCGCCTTCTTCTCGTTTCAGAGATGAACGAGCGAGTGTTCAACAAGCGGACGAGAGCGCAGCAGCGGCAGTACGAGGAGGATCTGGAGACTTTCGACTACAAGCCCATGCGGCCACCCCAGGAAAAGCGCGCCCGCACGGGATTGCCGCCCGTCGTCGCGATCGACGCGGACGGCGAGCGGGCGGAAAGCGAGGATCCCGCAGTGCAGCGAGGGCCCCCGCCGCCGTCCACGTGAAAGCGGAGCCCGTCGCCGAAGAGGCCGACGAGCAGAATGAAGGGCCCGTTCGGGTAAAGGAGGAGCCCGTGGACGACTTGGCCGGCCGGAAGAAGCGATTCGCATTCCACCAGTCAGTCTCTTCCCTCCATTCAACTCACTCATCCCACGCTTGCAGGAGCAGTACGCCGGGCTGCGGAACCTGACCACGAACTTCGCCGCCGTCCAGTCGCGCGCCGTCCCCAGCAAGCGGACCGAATCGAGCGGACGGCGGCAACGGGAGGGCGAGCGGAAGAAGAGCGGGACGGACGAGCGGATCGGCCGGCTGCTCGCCCTCGACCCGAAACTCGAAGACGCGATGGACGAAGAGGAGATGCGGGCGTTCATCCAAGCGGAAGTGGACGGCGGCCGCCGGGAGGAGTCGGGGGACGGCGAGTGGGTGATCGGCGAGGAGGAAGCGGCCGTCAAGGTCGAGCTCGTTGACGACTGTTGATTGCTGCCCATCATTTCGTCGAATAAACGTGCAGTGAACTCGGCAGCGGGCGGGAGATCACTCGTTCCATCCACCCATGAGGGGGGCCGCGTGCCGAAGAGGACGCCGCGTGGAGAGGAGCCGCCCGTCCCGACCGCTTCGGCAGCCGGCGGCCGTCTCGCTCGAGGTCGATGAGGGGCGAGCGGCCGGTCGGGGCGGAAGAACCCACCCGCCCGCCCCGCAGAAGAAGCGGCCGCCCACTCGCGGCTGGGAACTCCGTTCTTTTCTCGCCGGCTGTTCGATCGAGCGACCCCCACGACGCTCGGCGGGGAGCTCCAGCGACGACCTCGAGGAAGCCGGCGGGGTGGGCGGCCGCCGTCGCGAAGCCCCGCCCGACCGCCGCCTCTCCGCGCCCTCCGCCGGCCACTCGGCAGTCGGCCGCCCTCCAGCAGACGAGCGCCTCGTTCGGAGGGGCCGCTCGCTCGCGACCGCCGCCCCCTCGAGCGAGCGGAAGGCGGGCGGGCGGACGGGACGCCCACTCGCTTTCTCGCCGCGGAGATCGAAGGCGCGTTTGGCGTTCCGTTGCGGGTTGTTGGCCTGATTCTCTGCCGCTCGGCCGCTCGTCGCTTCCCGGAATTTCTGCTCGTTTTGCTCCAATTTTCGTCAGGTGTGGTGAGTTTCTGACGGTCTACCGCTGAAATGATCATTTCGATGGTTTTTGCTGCTTACTTTGCGGAAAATCCGTCCGTTTTGTCCCAAATTCGCCCGTTATCAAGTTATTTGCATCCATCGTGATTTATTTCGTTTTTCAGGCAAAATGGATGAGCCCTTGGAGCCCACTGGCGGCGAAAAGAAGCCACGACTCGATGTGAAGCAAGTCCGTTCGGCGACTATCGAAATCGAACGGGACGAATCGGTCCACTTCTCCCCGCCGCTCTTCCCGTTTGTGCAGACCTTCGACGGCGTGACGGCGGCTCTTGCAAACACTCGAACACTGACCGAGATCAAGATCGAGTGGCGAGTCAACCCAAGCAACGTCAACTTCCGCCTCATGATCCAGTGGATGCACATTGCGGCGAAACTGCGCGGTGGGTTTTGGTTTACCTTGCAGCATTAATTATTTCGTTTTTGTTTTAGCGCTGCCCTTACTCAGATCGATCCAAGTGGAAGCCTTCTGGGTGCCGCTGATCCAAGGGAACACTTTGTGTCTCAAGTATCCGTTCGCAGACATGTTCTTGGACTCGCTGCCCGACAAGCTCACCCACCTGGCCACCAACGACTTCCGCTCCGCAACGCTGTTTCGAAAGCGAAAGACCCAGCTCGTACGAGCCGCTTATGTCCCTTTCACCGTCTTTTACAAGGAGCATCTGTGTAGGTGCAAGGGCGGACAGCTACACTTTCCTTTTTTGCAGACTTCGCGGACATCTTTCGATTGAAGACCAAGCGCCTCTCGTTCCAGTTGGACCCCACGCCGTCCCGTCCTCTTCACCAGATGCACAACTGCGGACCATACAAGCAGAACGATTGCTTGCAGGAGCTCTGCATTTCGGGGACGATCATTTTGGAGGGCATTCCGCAAGTTCTCCGTCACTTCCGGTCAATCAACGCTCACCTTCAACTCAAATGGATCGATAGCACCTCGCTTTCGCTTCTCGTGAGTGCATTCAATGTAAGTGTAGACTAATCCGCATGCTCGGCGTTGACAGGGACCTTCCGATCTGAAGTACGTGGATGACGCCAAAGTCCGAGCGGTGAAATTGGCCATGGCGATGGGAGAGGCGGGATTCCAACGGGAAGACGACCTTTTGGGCCTCTTCATAGACGACTGCGTTTGTTATTCAACGTTGTTGCGTCGTTCTTACTGATCTGCTTTAGAAGAGCTGGCAGCACGTGTCCCGCGACCAAGTGATCGAGCGTCTCCTAATGAAGCCCGAAGAGCTCACCACTGACGAGTCGATTCGGACCACCGACGGGTGCTTTTTCGTTCACAACGGCGTGCGCATCGTCTTGTCGATCAAATGAATGTGGTCAACGCGTAGTCCCTTTCTTGTTCTTTTCTTTTAAGTGACGGCATAAATACACTTCTTCTTCTCCGTGTATTGTCTTTCCACCTTCAACGCATCGAATCATTGTAACCGATCCGCTTGTCTCTGCAACTCGAAGCGGTTATCGAACGAAAGAAAGCAACGTTTCTCGAGCACATCCACTCTCTTTCAATGCTCGTCCTTGCTTGCCGGCTTGTTGTTATTGGACGAAAACGTGCGGACAAAGAATTGGGCGGAAAGATTTCAAACGAATTATGATCGCTTCTTCGTTTCTGGCGCCTCAAACACCGGATCACTATTCTCCAACCAAACGCTGCAAACAACAGAGCACTCGCAGCAGCGGCCCAAAACGAAGGCCCGGCTCCGCCTGCCGCCGAAGCAGAGCAAAGCCCACCGGTTGCACTCCCCGCTTGCTCGAATCGCCGCCTCGTTTCCTGCTCGCCGCCCGGACGGCGGGAGGAGAGCGCGAGTGGCCGCGTTGAGCGGAGAAGCGGGGACTCGCGAGCGGCCGTTCGTTGCGTCCAGTGCGCGCTTCCGCCGGCAGGGGGCGGCCGGCCACTCGGTCGGCGGGCGGAGGGGCGGCGAGGGCGAGCGGGAGGACGCCGCCGCCCTGGGGGAACTCCCTACTCATGAGGGCGGAGAGCGGGAAGAGCGGATGAGGGGGAAGGGGGAGTAGGAGAGCCGCCGCCTTCTCGCTCGCCCGCTTCTTCCCGCCGATCCGAGGGGGAAGGCGGCGAGTGGAGGGCCGTTGGATTGCCCTCGGCCGGTTGGAAAGGAGGGAGCGAGAAGTGCGCGGAAGGGCGAATTCAACCCCCGGCCCTCCCCTCGACCATCCCCACCGCACGAGCGAGCAGCAGGAGTGGACGGCCGTGTGGAGTGCCGCTTTCCGACCGCCCACCACTCGGCGGCAGCCGGCCGCCCGCCCGTCGGGAACACGAAGCGGCCGCTCGAGCGGCGGACGGCGCCCGCCGGTTGGTTTCTTCGGCGAGGCCGCGCGGCGAGCGCCAACACTCCGGAGAGGGCGGAGCGGCCGGCGGAGAGGCGGCGGGAACCTGCCGGGAGGACGAGCGGGCGGGCGGGTGGACGAAAAGACCGCCGCCTGCCGCCCGCCCGCCGCTCGCCGGCCGCCCTCCACTCGGGACGGGCACTTGGCGGCGTGTCGGCCGGCTGCTCTCTCGTCCCCGTCCGCCCTCTCGGCCGCCGCCTTCTTCCCGCCGGCAATCCGCCGAACCGAGCGGTCGGTCGATCGACGAAAACAACTCACTCCTCATTTTTTGCACAACATGTCGGTGAAAACGACCGTCTTCTCATTCCTGCTGCTGCTGCTGAGGGACGGCTGGCAAGTGGACCGGAAGACGAGCGGAGAGATCGCGCGGGAGGATCGTGAGTTCTCCGCTTCCTCCCGCCCACTCCTCTCCGCTGCAGACGCGGCTGGTGGGCGGTGGGCGGCCGGACGCTCGGCTTCCCGCTCGCGACGACGGCGGCCGCCTTCGTTCCGTGTGGTTCGTGAGCTGCTGGCCGAGGGGTGGACGCCCGCATGCAGGAGGCGCTCGTCCAGCTGCAGACCGCCGGCCGGGAGGTCGAGGCGGAGATCGTACGCGAGGATCGGCGGCTGCAGGCGAACGTCGTGAGTGCGCCGTCTTCCCGTCTTGCAGGAGGAACTCCGCTCCGCCGGCTCCGAAGAGCGCTGGAGGCGGCCGTCGAGCGGCTGCGCGCCTCGCCGTCCGCAAGCGGGGCATCGCCGACGTCGCCTTGCCTCCGTTTAATGGTCTGCTTGGGGGAATAAACTCGATTGTTGTCGCTCGGCGTCGTCCCGTTGACTGCTTCTTGCGGCGCGGATGTGTCGTTCAATTTCGTTTGGCCCCAGTTCATGCCCGTGTTTTGATTAAACGAGCAAATGGAGATCAGCAGTGATCGCATGTTCACTCTTTCAGTTCGGCCGTTCGAGGAGTTTCGCCACTGACTGCACGGGGGCGGCGAGTTCAGCCGGCGGATCGTCCTGCTGCTCGCTCACCACCCGTTTCGAGCAAACCGAATAATCAAGCGAGGACCGCAAGAGATTGTGGAGCAGAACGAGGCAAGTCATCGATTAATTGCACGTCAACAGCAGTCGACTGCTCGAACAATCGGAGCCTCCCTTCTCAACCTCCTTTGTGAGTCCGCTCAACAATGGAACGGATGGTCCAAAATTTGCTCTCAACACTCCGAAGAGGTCGAGTGGAGTACACACCTCAAAAAGGTTGGATAACCTGACGAGATTTCGGGCGAGCGGGCAGGCGGCGGGGCGATGGGAAGAACGCTTTTGGGCGCCCTCCGCTTGCTGCGCACTCTCGCCGCTCAAACGGCTGCCCGTTGTAGAAGAAAGCAGTGGGCAGTCGGGGGTCGAAGTCCAACGCCCCGCGGTCCCCCGGCCGATCGGAGGAAGCGGGAGAGCGCGCTGGTCACCACTTCCCCATTGGAGTGGCCGGCGGGGAGGTCACTCGTGGTCGTCCTCCGCCCTCTCGCCCCCACTTGCGGCCGCCTGATCCGCCCGCTCGTTTCGCGGATGGCCGGGCGGGTGTTCACGAAGCGGACGCGGGCGCAACAACGCGCCTTCGAAGAGGAACTCGCGAATTTCGACTTCGAACCGCCGCGCCCGCCGCCGCCCCGACGCCGCCGCAAGGGACCGCCGCTCGTCGTCGCGATCGACGCGGACGGCGGGCGAGCGAAAAGCGAGGGCCCCGCAGTGCAGCGAGGGCCCGCGCCGCCGAGGACAGCGGCAAGCGGCAAGAGGCGCCCATTCAAGTCAAGGAGGAGCCCGCGGAAGACTCGACCGCCCAGAAGAAGCGGCGAAGCAGGCAAGGCGACCGGCAACAGAAGGCAGCAGGGAGGATGAAAGTCCAGTGGAACGGCTGGTGGAAGTTCGAACGAATCATCTGTCCGACGATGCAGGAGATGTTTTGGACGGAGCGGCGTCGAGTGCGTGGCCGCGAACGAGAGCGAGCAAGAGGACCGACGGACGAGCGGGCGGAAGACGCGGCAAGCGGGAGGAGTGCGTGGCGATCCCTCGTGCAGAGATTCGAGCGGGACAGAGCGGCCCTAAACACCAGCCGTCCATGGCCGCTTCTCTTCCCCCACGAGAAGGAAACGTCCAGTGGAGAAGCCGGATTTCCATTCGAAGACCTCACGCATCGCATAGCCGAGAAATCCGAGTTCTCGACCGGCAAGAGGAAGAGCGAACGGCGGATGCCCTCGAAAAATCGTAGAAATTCGGGGAAGAAGCGAAGAACAAGACGAAGAAGCGGATGCCCGCATCGATTGGCAGTTCTCGGCGATCGCTTGACTCATTCCTTTGCTCGCTGATTGATTCACCTGCAACCACGGCCGAGTACTTCGGGCAACACGCCTCCGATCGACCGTTCGAGTGCCCGAACATCGGCATCGAATTGGCGAAAGAGCTGGGGATCGATCCGAACGGGCAGCCGCCCTCCGCCTGCGAGTTGCTCTACGGACAGCGTGAGTTCGACGGGACTGCTCTGCTTGTGTGGGGCCTCTCCGTTACTCGCCGACCGAACGCGGCGGCATCGAGCAGCCCGACGGGATTCTTTCGTTTGATGAGAGGGCGAGCGGTCGACCGCCCGCCCAGCGGCAGCCGGCCGGCGAACGCGGAGAGCCGAACGATCGAGACGGCGGGCGCGGGGAGCCGCCGCTGCTCGAAGGCGCGCACGAACGCGTGGTCCCGCCCGGGCTTCGCGGCGTCGAAGGCGATCAGCCGGTCGCCGTTCGATTCGATCCACCATTGCGCTCACCGCTCGTCCGGCTGCCCGCCCAGCACGGGGTCCGCTGCCGGCAGTTGTGAGGCGCTTTCCGAGCGGTCAGTGAGCGCGAGCTCTTCCGCGATCCACCGCCACTCCACTCCGCTCGGCCCTCCGCGACGGTGGACGAGTTGGAGGGCGAGTAGAACGAAGACCTGCCTTCTTGCTCCAATTTCCTCTCGAATCCCCACACCACTCGGTCCACGAGCGGCACGTGCACGAACTGCGGGGAGAGTGGAAGGCGGATCTCCCGTGCGGGCACTTCAAGGGCGAGAACGACGGCTGCAAGCGGAGAAGCGATCGAATGGCGCCGAGGACGACGCGAAAGCGCAGAGCGGGGCGGGCAGCAGGTTCGAGCAAAGCGGAGCAAAAGACGTGGGGGAGTTCTCGTCGACGAGTGGCAGACAGAAAGAAGTGTGCCGCACGGCCCGAAGGGACAGACCGACGCGATGAGTGCGAAGCGGAGAGCGGACGCGCCCTCTCTTCGATCTCCGCGCAAGTTCGAAGCGACCGTCTGGCGTCGTTCTTCGATGGTCGCCGCTTGAACGCCTTTTGGGCGTCCATTCCACGCATTCGCCGGCTCTTCGCTTTGCTGCACCATCGATCAGAACCGATCCGTCGACTACGGGACGCGCCGCCCACCACTCGGCCGGTCGGAGCGGCGAGAAGCGGCGGCCACTCCGCGAACAAACGAGTGGCCGGCGGGAGGAAGACCGCCCATCCGATCGCCGGCCGCCCGTCTTCTTCGCTGCCGCCCGCTTTCGGCCGTCTTCTTCGGCGGGCGGCCGCTCGCCGTGTTCCTCCGGTTGGATCTTCCGGTTGGGGGCGGTGGAGAGCAGCGGGCAAGGGCTAACACATAGAAATCGAATTTTCCCAGTGAATTAAATCTTTTAAAAAAAAGGAGTGTTTCTGCTGAATAACAACCGAAACGAGCCATTGCCCGTCACCAATATTCAATTGCTCACCAACGGCAGTCGAATCGAATAAGCAGGACCAATTGCTCGGTCGACGAGTCCTCCTACAGTGAGCGTTCCAATCGACCACTTGAAAGGAAGCGACGTGAAGGCTGAATTCTTCATCGATGTTCCGACCCAAGAACAGACGTGCACTCCACCGACACTTTCGTTCGATCAGCAAACCACACGTATTGCAAGCAGCAGAAAGCGGGCTTCTGCTCGTTATTATCGCCCTAATTCTTGGGGCGCTCGGCTGCCCCGTGGAGCGTGTTCGTCCATACCCTACTGAACGCACGCGAATCCCGTCAGATCTCGCAAGTTAAGCAGTGGTGGGCCTGACTAATACGTGGATCGGAGACGTCCTTGGAATCTCATGTGACGAACGCATTCTTTTTTGCTTTCAGATCACTTTCACGAACGTCTTGTATTTTCGGACGCTGTTAATCGCCCGGCGGCGTTTCCCTTTTGCGGACACAATCTGGACGGGACGGAGATGCGGGCGTTCATTGCGGCCGCCCGAGTACTCCTTCCAGCGGGCAGTCCGTCCTTCCGCGTGCACGAGCGACCACTCCGACCGCCCACTCGTCCGTCGACTCGAGAGGATCCCCCGGGAAGAGCGAGTGGTCGCCAACAAGCGACCTCTGGCGCTCTCCCGCCGCCATTCGACCGCCCGCTCCAACCGACTGACCGCGAGCTGCGGCGACCGGACGCCCTCCGCGGTCCCTCGTGCTCTCACCGAAACAAACGCAATCGACCAAACCACGCGAGCAGTGCGTGCGCACGTCGAACGAGGCGGCGTTGGTTGAGGTCAGCCGAGTGGTGAGCAGGACCTTTCGCACGCATTTTCCATTTGGTTTGTCGGTCAAGCGCTCGATTTTTACTTTGTGTTCACAATCAACCTCCAGTTTATTTTCAGCGAGATGTCCACCGGGAAGCCGTCGGAAAAGAAGCCGCCGACTCTGAAGCCGCCGATCCTAAAGCCAATCGGCCGTTTGTGGACGTTGTTCCACGCGACGCGCACCGGAACTCCAGACAACACGCTGCACTCGGCGCCCGCCGACTACCTCCGCGAGCGTGCGGCGCTCCGACTGCGGACTCTTCGATTCCTCTTCTGCTCCCCAACTTTCCTGTCGGCCTTCTTCGACGCGAATCAAAGGGACGGCACGAGTCCAGCTTGCATTTTCATTGCGGACTTTTCTTTCTTTTCGGTTCAAATCAAACGGCGGACAATGAGAGTGCGGGTGACGAACGACCACCTGTCCGTCGGCTCGGCCGGTCGCGTGCTTCGAGTGGCCTCGTTGAATCGAGTCGTCATCTGGTTTGACTCGCTTTCCGACCCCACTTTCGAGTCGATCCAGCAGTGGTGTCCTTTTCTTTTTGCATTGAAAGGCAAGCGTCAACTGTCAATAGTCAAGTTTTGTGTGCCGTTTCAGACCATCGGAGCTTAAAAGCAATCGAATTGGTGGCCTTGAAGTGTTCTCGACGGCTAATTTCTGTTCTCCGCGACTTCTTGCCTCGCAAAATCGCGACGGTTTGTTTCGACGATGTCGCCTGCGCAAACCTGTTGCATGGCCAGTCTTTGGTATTGGAACACGCGAACGTTGGTGTTTACGCGGAGGGCCCTCAATGTTCGTTGCTTTTTTGCCATTCAATAATCGATAGTCATTCAGATTTTGTGTCCCTCTTCCGCACGCCGACCCGTAAACTCTTCATCGACACGTCGATCGAGCGTATCGCTGCGAACGGGCCGTAAGCTCTTTCGATCACAATTTCGCCATTTTGCGGCGTTTAGGTTGGAGCGGAACGAAGTGGTCTGGAAAGTAATGATTCGTTCATGGCCGCAGCGAGATCTTCCGCCTTCTTTCGTTTCGCCGTGCATCGAAATAGAGAAGCAAGACTTTCAGTCGGCGTTCGCGAATCTCCGCCCATTGAACGGGCACTTTCGACTGAGCCTCGTTCTCGGTGGCTTTAAATTGGACGTGCAAAGCGTAAGTTAATTGGTCGTTTCTACGTTCATTTTGTTCCAGATTGAAGAAGAATTGCGCGAGGCGTTGAAGACCATCGTTGAGCGTTCCGTTCGGCTCGTCAAGTGGGCCAAAGCAGAAGGCGTTCGCTTGGACAAACTGTGGATTCTGTTGCTCATGCCCGGCCTTTCCAGCGAGCCTTCTGTTTGTTTTTTTATTTAAGCGCCGAAATGTTGTGATTCAACCGAGATTTAGGAAAAGTATGACGCTTGCTTAGGCCACCTGGAACGGTGCCTTCATCAAGCGAATTTCGTGTACCAACGGCCAAAGTTTGACCAGGAAATAATGGACTTCAGCAAACGTTGGTTGCTTCCGACCATTTGCGATTGGCATCGTCGAGTGAATAAAACGGACGTGTTCGTTGTGGTTGCTCGCCGCTTCCGCTAAAATCTTAAAGTGACCTTTGTTTTGCGCGTGTTCATTGTAATCATGTTTGTTTGCAATAAACGAGCGAGTTGACGCAAAGCGGAGGGGGAGTGACCGCTTGGGGCGGAAGAACCCACCCGCCCGCCCCGCAGAAGAAGCGGCCGCCCACTCGGGGCCGGGAACTCCGTTCTTTTCTCGCCGGCCGTTCGATCGAGTGACCCCCACGACGATCGGCGGGAGCTCCAGCGACCACCTCGAGGAAGCCGGCGGGGTGGGCGGCCGCCGTCGCGAAGCCCCGCCCGACCGCCGCCCCTCCGCGCCCTCCGCCGGCCACTCGGCAGTCGGCCGCTCTCCAGCAAACGAGCGAGCAGAAGGCGGATTCTCGAACGTCTGCTCGTTCGGAGGGGCCGCTCGCTCGTGCCCGCCGCCCCCTCGAGCGGGCGGAAGGCGGGCGGGCGGACGGGACGCCCACTCGCTTTCTCGCCGCGGAGCTCGAAGGCGCGTTTGGCGTTCCGTTGCCCCTCGCGCCCGCCGCTCCGCCGTTTCCTGCTCGCCCGCCTCCTAATCTTACGAGTTTCACGTTGTTTTGTTGCGCATTCTTGTCCAGCGGGGTGAGTGTTGTTTCTCATTGCTCATACGACATTGTTGGTCGATTTTTGAGCGAACTAGACTGGAAATCCGTCGAATTGTTCCAAGATTCGTCCGGAATAACGTGTTTCCGCAATTTTGTCGAGTTTATTTTGTTTTCAGGCGAAATGGGTGAATCTCCGGACGAAATTTGGAAGGCGACGATCAGGATCGAGGACGACGGCTTGGTGAACTTCACGCCGTCAATTCTTCCGTCCGTGCAGACCCCCGAGGACGTGGTGGCCGCCCTCGATCACTGCCCGAACCTCGCCGCGATCACGATCGAATGGCGAGTCCATCCGGAAAACGTGAACTTCGACTTGATGCTCCAGTGGATGCAAGTCGCCAAGAAGTTGCGCGGTAAGCTCACCATCAGTTATCTTCTACCCCATTCGTGTTCATTTCAGCGTTGCCCTCGCTGGAATCGATCGAAGTGAAGACTCTCTGGCTCAAGTACCCATTCGCCGACATGTTCTACGACTCGCTGCCCGACAACATCACCGACCTGTCTACCACCGACTTCCGCTCCGCGACGCTGCTTCGGAAACGCAGGGCTCCGCTCGAACGGGCCTCTTTAATCGGCATCGACGTCCGTGACAAGGAGCATCCGTGTAAGTGAAGGAGCGGGCAGAAATCCCCTATTTATTTTTGCAGATTTTGCGGACCTTTTTCGTTTGAAGTCGACGTACATCGGGATTTCGTTGAATGTCATGCCGTTCCGTAGCGCCCAGCAACTGCAAAACTGTGGACCGTTTGACTCCAACGACCCTCTGCAGCATCTCGACATCTTGGGCACGACCGCTGCGGACAGCGAGATGTCGCACGCGTTCGGACACTTGCGCGCCATCAACATCCATTTCGACTTCCGTTGGGGCGACACCTTGCGGTTCTGTCTTTCGGTAAGTGAATTCATCTGCAAGTGTGGACTAATCCGGTTGTCTGCTATTTACAGGGACCAGCCGATCTGCAGAAAGTGGATGACGTCAAGGCCAGGGTGATGAATTTGGCCACGGCCATGGGAAACGCGGGATTCCGATCGAAGAATGACGTTTTGGAGATCATCGTTCACGAGAATGTTTGTTCTTTCCTTTGTTAAATCGTCTTCACTAGTTTGTTTCAGCACGACTGGAAACATGTGTCTCGCGACCAGGTGATCGAGCGTCTGGGATGGAAGCGCGAAAAACCCGTCGGCAACGAGTCAACGAGCTCCACGCAGAAGTGCTCTCACGTGCACAACGGCGTCCGCATCGTGCTGGAGCTCAACTGATGAATTGGCTCAACCCGCTTCAGTAACTTCTTTTGTTTTCATTTCCAAATGGTTGCATAAACACACGTCCTGTTCTCCCAGTCTTGCCTTTCGACTATGAACGCGCCCACTCAATCGCCTCGTGATTGTTGTCACTGCGGCTTGGGGTTGAGAGGTTGGAGGCGATAGCAGTGGGGCATCACAAATGGATCGCATCATCAAACTTGACCGCATTCGTCGCCTGCAGGCGCGTATGAGCGGCAAAAAAGTCAACAGTCAGTTTCGACCGAATAATCACCGCATTTTCTCATTCACCAACTGATCAAACGATCAGACTTTTCCGGCCAGCAGCCACAAACGACGAGTCCATTGCTGTTGACGACCAAAACAAACTACTCGTTCCGCCCTGACGAGGACGCAGAGAGCGGAGCCCACCCGTTGCACTCACCGCTTGCTCGAATCGCCGCCTCGTTTCCTGCTCGCCGCTCGGACGGCGGGAGAAGAGCGCGAGTGGCCGCTTTGAGCGGAGAAGCGGGGACTCGCGAGCGGCCGTTCGTTGCGTCCAGTGCGCGCTTCCGCTTTTCCGCCGGCAGGGGGCGGCCGGCCACTCGGCGGGCGGAGGGGGCGGCGAGGGCGAGCGGGAGGACGCCGCCGTCCTGGCGGGGACTCCCAACTCATGAGGGCGGAGAGCGGGAAGAGCGGACGAGGGGGAAGGGGGAGGAGGAGAGCTGCCCCCTTCTCGCTCGCCCGCTTCTTCCCGCCGATCCGAGGGGGAAGGCGGCGAGTGTAGGGCCGTGGGATTGCACTCGGCCGGCTGGAAAGAAGCGAGCGGGATGAAAGTGGAGGGTGAATACAACCCCCGGCCTCCATTCGGCGGCAGCCGGCTGCCCTCCCGCCGAAACGAGCGAGTGGGTGGGCGATGCTCCCGCTGCCGCACGGGCAACCGCCCCACCGGCCGATCGATAGACGAGAACTCACGAAACAACGCCTCGCGGCGCTCTTCATCGCGTCCTCGAGCCTGCCAATCGAATCAAACGTGTTTTTTGGGACCTTCTCCGCACGAATGGTGGCAGAAAACGAAAGAATTAAGATCATTAGACAAAGTTCATGTTTATTAGACAACTCATAGTTTAAGAGGCATAACTTTATGTGAAAACACGAATGTAGTGGCACGTTTAAAGGGACAAGAAAACGCTGAAGTGCCTAGCCAAACATCAGTTCAAGACTGTCTTTGTGGCCACGCTTCCCAGAAAAAAGCCACGTAGAAAAGAAAGAGCACACATGCTACGAACAATACAACAACGGTTGCGATTATAACACGAGCGCCAGTCTTCAACGAGGCTTTTTCTCCCATCATCTCAACCTCGACCTGATGCTGAGCTTTTAAGGGTTTCAGACGGGCGTCGACCGAAGACTCCAGTTTTTCGTCGTCAATTTTCGCGTCGTTTGGCACAGCTTCGAGTGGTTCGGTCGAGTGATGGACCGCGGCGACATGAACGGCGGACTGTTCGGCGAGTTGATCAAGGAGTTCTTTGAAGTGAAGGGTGGAGTTCGCGCGTTTGTTGTCCAAGTCGGTGCGAAGTGCGGAGATATCCGCTTCCAACTTCCCCACCAATCGAAGCTCGAGTTCGCGGATGAACGCTTTCGTCTGCAAATGTACCACGGTCGTAAACAAGCAGCATCTATCGTTTTTCTCACCGTTTGCAATTCGCCTTTTAGCTGTCCGATCTCCAAATGCACTTCGTTCATCCGTTCGCTGACGACGTCGTTTGAGTGCTGCAGATGAAACACAGCGTGCGTGTGAGCTTTGGTTTGCGGCTCGAGTTTTTGCATCAGTTCGTTCGTCTGCAATCCAAAGGAATCACCAAACGATAATTCCTTCCCCTCACCGCTTTCAACTCCTCCCTCAACGACTGGATTTCCGCCTGCAATTCGACCACTTTCTCCTCGAGGCGTCCATTCGGTTGGTGAGCGGACAGGACGGCGGCGAATTCAGGTTTCAGTTGTGGGACAAGACCGTAGATGAAGGCGTTCGTCTGCGTTTTGAGAAGAGTAAAAGAGCAACACTCTGTAATCACCCACCTTCTCCATCTCGTTTTTCAGCAACTGGATCTCAGCTCTCGCTTCTCGCCGTTGCACCATTCGATCGACGGAGAGGGCGGCAAGAACGAACAGGAGGACGAAGACGACGAGTTTCATCGTCCCGCAGCATCCCGGCCGTCTGCAGACACGAGTGGGGGAACAGAAGAACCAAAACAACTCACGACTGCTCGCATTCAACCGCCTTTCGCTCTTCTCCGGCACGAAGCGGATGGCCGACGGCGTGGATGGAAACGGAAATCTGGAGAGCGGAATCAAAGCAACCGAGGTTGTCGACTCACTCGTTTCTTCCCGCCGATTTGAAGCGAGAGGGAAGTGGAAGAAACGAGGTCGACTTCGAGGCAATGGGCGGCTTTTCGCCGTTTGCGAGAACGTGGAAGAGCCGGCTGAAAGAAAGAATTGAAGCTCGTTTCAACCCGCCGAGTCGCCCACCTCGACCATTCCGACAAGCGAGCAGAAAGCAGTGCCCTCCGCTCGCTCTTTCGATCACGAGTGGGCACTCGGCAGGCAGGCCGCCGATCGGTGGGCAGTTGGGGTCGAAGTCCAACGCTTCGCGGTCAACGGAAGAACGCGAAGGCCGATTGCTGTTCGAAAGGGGCAGGGAGGGCGCGTAGAGTGCGCTTCCTGCCTTTTGCGCGTTTGATTTTTTTGGCATTCGAATGCTCACTGATTGCTTTCGTTGGGGACCTGCCACTCACTTGCGGACGGGTGATCTTCCCCCTTGTGCGCCGCGTTCGATTGCTTGCCATGATCTTCGCTTGCGCTTTTCAACTGCCGTTTTCTTCTCATTTCAGAGATGAACGGGCGAGTGTTAAACAAGCGAACTCGCGCCCAGCAGCGGCAGTACGAGGAGGAGTTGGACGCCTTCGAGTACAAGCCAATGCGCCCGCCGCCGGAGAAACGCCGCCGCCCCGATCAGGTGATGGTTGTGGTCATCGACGAGGGCGGCGGGCGGGCGGAAAGCGAGGATCCCGCAGTGCAGCGAGGGCCCCCACCGCCGCTCAAAGATGCCGGAGAGCAGCGGGAACCGCCAGTTCGAGTCAAAAAAGACCTCGGGATAAAACAGGAGGCAGAAGACGACTCGACCGGCCAGCAGAAGCGGAAACGGAAAAAGAAGAAGCGAGTGGCCGTAGTCGACGAGCCCGTCCCGCAGGTGAAGCAGGAGAGCGGGTAAGAAACGAATAAAGGTCCGGATCACGATTACGCGTGCTTTCAGCGAGCTCGAGGAAGAGCAGCAGCAACACAACCCATTGGAAGAGTCAGAAGTGAAAGAATCGGATGTCGACGTGACTGCGGCGGAACAGCCGGACGAACTCGAAGCCAGTGCTTCGTCCGAACACCCCAACGACCTTTCAGCGGAAAGTGCAGCGGAATTTGCGCTTGGTGTTGTGAACTCAAACAGCACACAAAGCCACGTTTGTTATTCATTTGTTTGCAAATTGCTCAACGTCCACTTCCAGTTGACTTGCTCGACGTGTGGCTTTTCGACAAAGACTCCGCTTTACTACCAGTTTCATCTGAACGGGCATTTAAGAACAAGCGGATTTTGTTGCTCATTTTGCGGAATCTTCTTTACATACAGCGCTTTGCGAAACGCCCATGAGGCCAAGCAGCATGGATTCGAGCGCCAAAAAAAGGACAAGACGTACAACGGCGTCATCAAAATTCCTCTGGTTTGTAAACGGATGGTTTGTCTGCTCACCAAGAACGCATTTTAGATGTATTTAAAAAACTACATGCGAGTGGGGACGAACTTTGCGCAGGTTCAAAGTAACGCGAAAGCCGCCGGCGAGGCTGCAACATCGCATGTAATTACCCATTTCTCATTTTTTCCCGTAATACTAGAAACGGTTTTGGAGTTTTTGTTACAAGTTAATGTTTGTTTTAGTTCGTCTGCGCAACCTGTGGTTTTGTGTCCAATAATCCTGTAAACTATCGTCAACATGTCAGCGCGCATTCGAAAACGCAAGGTTTTTGCTGCTCTTTTTGCGGTTTATTTTCCGCAAAGAGTTATGCCCGCAATTATCACGAAAAAACCCAACACAAATTCGAGCGGCAGCCGGCTGAAAGAGGATTTCGGGGTGCCATCAAGATTCCAACGGTTTGTTTATATCGACCTCGCTCCGCTAATTGCTTTTCGTTTAGAGCGATCTTCCGAGATACACACAACTCGGCACAAATTTTTCCCAACTTCAAACCGGCGCAAAGAGTGCTGATTTGTGGAATCTCCAGAGACCAAATGCAAAGCGGCCCTACGGAGTGGGTTTTTAACCCTTGCATTTTTCTTACTTTTCTCGTTTAGAGCTGCAACGATTGCGGAATTTCATTTGCATTTGTGGCTCCAAACCACCCCGCCGCACACGTTCAAACTCGCGAAAAGTTCATCTGCTCGTTGTGTGGGATTGGATTCACTGGACCAAAAAACCGACGGCTTCACGAATCTAAGATTCACAACTTTGTGCGCGACTGGTTCGACCGAAACACAAAAGAAGCGATGCAAATTCCACCGGTCAGTCCCCTTTCCTCCAGTCAACTCCTTCACTCACCCACTTGCAGGAGCAATTCGGCCAGCTGCAGAACCTGACCACGAACTTCGCCGCCGTCCAGTCGCGCGCCGTCCCCAGCAAGCGGACCGAATCGAGCGAGCGGCGGCAATGGGAGGGCGAGCGGAAGAAGAAGAGCGGGACGGACGAGCGGATCGGCCGGCTGCTCGCCCTCGACCCGAAACTTGAAGTCGCGATGGACGAAGCGGAGATGCGGGCGGCCATCCAAGCGGAAGTGGACGGCGGCCGGGAGGAGTCGGGGGACGGCGAGTGGGCGAGCGGCGAGGAGGAAGCGGCCGTCAAGGTCGAGCTCATTGACGACTGTTGATTGCTGCCCATCATTCCGTCGAATAAACGTGCAGCAGACGCGGCAGCGGGCGGGAGACCACTCGTTCCATCCACCCATGAGGGGGGCCGCGTGCCGAAGAGGACGCCGCGTGAAGAGGAGCCGCCCGTCCCGACCGCTTCGGCAGTCGGCGGCCGTCTCGCTCGAGGGCGATGAGGGGCGAGCGGCCGGTCGGGGGCGCCGAAGAACCCACCTGCCCGCCTCGCAGAATAAGCGGCCGCCCACTCGCGGCCGGGAACTCCGTTCTTTTTTCGCCGGCTGTTCGATCGAGTGGCCCCCACGACGCTCGGCGGGGAGCTCCAGCCACGACATCGAGGAAGCCGGCGGGTGGGCGACCGCCGTCGCGAAGCCCCGCCCGACCGCCGCCCCTCCGCGCCCTCCGCCGGCCACTCGGCAGTCGGCCGCCCTCCAGCAAACGAGCGGGCGCGTCCACTAACTCGTGCCCGCCGCGCCCTCGAGCGAGCGGAAGGCGGGCGGGCGGACGGGACGCCCACTCGCTTTCTCGCCGCGGAGCTCGAAGGCGCGTTTGGCGTTCCGTTGCCCCTCGTTCCCGCCGCTCCGCCGGTTGCTCGCTCGCTCATTTCTTTTCGGCCTTAGTCATCGTTTTACTCCGAATTCTCGTCCGGCGAGGTGAGTTTTGTAGTTATTCGTGTGGAATGATCATTCGCATTGCTCTTTTATTGAATCTGCTCGGAAATTCTCCCAAATTTTTCCAAGAACTACGAGTTTCTGCTATGCCTTGTAATTTCTTGCAATTTAGGCAAAATGAGCGACTCTTCGAGCTACACGGAGTCCAAGGAAGAGTCCGAACTTGACGTGACGCAGATCCAGTGGGCGCAGATCGAAATCACGGACGACGGCTCGATCCACTTCTCGCCGCCGATCGCGCCGTCCGCGGAAAGCTTCGATGACGTGGCGGCCATTCTTGACGATTGCCGTAACGTGACCAAGTTGGAAATCAGCTGGGAGGTCGATCCGGAGAACATGAACTTCCGTCTGATGCGCCAGTGGATGAAAGTCGCCTCGAAATTGCACGGTAAGCGGCCGGCCGTCATTTATTTTCGTTGCTATCGTTGTTTCAGCGCTGCCCTCGCTGACGTCGATCGAAGTGCATGCCGGGTGGCCGTCGGACTTTGACGAAGAAGACACCGAGTGGCGCAAGTACCCATTTGAGGACATGTTCTACGACTCGCTGCCCGACAAGCTCACCAAACTGACGAGCGACGATCTCCGCGCGGCGACGTTGCTGCGAAAGCAAAAGGGCCACCTCGAATCGGCAAGTTTCGCGCATGTTGGTCTCCAAGACGAGAAGCAGCCGTGTAAGTGGATGATCGGACAGCTATTTTTCATTTTTGTTGCAGACTTTGCGGATTTCTTCCGCTTGAAGGCCACGAGCCTCGACCTTTTGTTGGGTCACGAAACAACCGACGGTCCCCACCTGCTCCATGACTGCGGACCGCTCAATTGCAACGACGGTGTGCAAATGATCCGCATTGCGGACATGACCGTCGCGGGCAGCGGGATCCCGCATGCTCTGCGCCACTTGCGCACCATCAACGCGGACTTCAAACTCCAATGGGGAAATATCCGCTCTCTGTCGCTTCAGGTAAGCAAATCTAGTTGCCAGTTGGATTTATCGACCTGCTGATTACAGGAACCTTCCGACCTGGAGCACGTGGATGTCGCCAAGATGGCAGCCATGGAAGTGGCCACGGCCATGCATGACGCGGAATTCCAAACTAGAGACGACTGTGTGGCCCTCTACATTCGCGATTCCGTTCGTTTTCTTCTACTTTGATGTGTCTACTCGTCGGTTTCAGCAAAAGTGGCAGCACGTGTCTCGCGAGCAAGTGATCGAACACCTCGGATGGGACCGCGAACAACCCGATGACGACGCGTCGACCAGCAGTGTCCCCAAATGCTCCGTTGTCTACAAAGGCATCCGCATCGTGACTTTGTTCGAATGAATGCGGGCATTGCACACTCTACTTCCTTTGGTTTTTCCTCTAAATGCCGGCTCTAAGCATAAACAAGCGTCCTCTTCAACCACTTTCCTCTCGAAGCGTCGAATCGGTCCGATGAACGGTCGGTCTCTGCGAGTCGAGCCGGAGATCCAGCGAGAGCAAAAGAAACAACTGCAGGCAATCGCAAATGGCGAGTTGGTCGCAGCAGATGACCAGAACTCGTTCCGCCCTCCGAGGAAGCAAAGAGCGGAGCTCACCGCTTGCACTCGTCGCTCGCTCGAATCTCCGCCTCGTTTCCTGCTCGCCGCTCGGAGGGCGGGAGGAGAGCGCGAGTGGCCGCTTTGAGCGGAGAAGCGGGGACTCGCCGAGCGGCCGTTCGTTGCGTCCAGTGCGCGCTTCCGTCCGCCCTCCCGCGCGCCCGCTCGAGCGGCTCGTTCGGGGCGGCCGGCCACTCGGCGGGCGGAGGGGCGGCGAGGACGAGCGGGAAGACGCCGCCGCCCTGGGGGGAACTCCCTACTCATGAGGGCGGGGAGCGGGAAGAGCGGATGAGGGAGAAGGGGGAGTAGGAGAGCTGCCCCCTTCTCGCCCGCCCGCTTCCCCCGCCGATCCAAGAGGGAAGGCGACGAGTGGAGGCGGCGGTCGAGCGAACGAGCCGCCCGCCGTCTCTTCCGCTGGGATCGACGGGATCGAAGCCGCCTTCAACCGACGGCCACTCACCCCGCCGAGCGAGCAGAAACGAGTGGACCCCGCGGAGACGCCGGCCGCCGGTTTGTGGGCAGTCGGGGGTCGAAGTCCAACGCCCCGCGGTCAACGCAAGAACGCGAAGGCCGATTGCTGTTCGAAAGGGCGAGGGAGGGCGCGTAGAGTGCGTTTCCTGCCTTTCGCGAGTTTGCTTTCTTCGGCATTCGAATGCTCGCTCATTGCTCTCGTTTGGGACCTGTCACTCACTTGCGGACGAGTGATCTTCCCACTCGTTTTTATTTCGTGTGCGCCGCGTTGGGTTTGCTCGCCATGATCTTCGCTTGATGCGCCCCTCGACCGCCGTTTTCTTCTCGTTTCAGAGATGAATGGCCGAGTGTTCAACAAGCGGACTCGCGCCCAACAGCGGCAGTACGAGGAGGAGTTGGACGCTTACGAGTACAAGCCAATGCGGCCGCCCCAGGAGAAACGCCGCCGCCCCGATCAGCCGGTAGTCGTGGTCATCGACGAGACCGGCGAGCGAGAGGCGCCGGTCGGGCAGCGAGGGCCCCCGCCGCCGCCCGCCGTCCACGTGAAAGCGGAGCCCGATGGCAAGGAGACCGGTCAGCGGGAGGGACTTGTTCGAGTCAATGAGGAGTCCGCCGACGACTCCACCGGACGGAAGAAGCGGAAGAAGAAAAAGCGACTGGCCCGCGCCGACGATCTTGTCTTGCAAGTGAAAAAGGAGATTGGATAAGTGGAGGGTTAGAGGTGCTTGTCATGATCGTTAGTTTTTAGTGGTTCCGTGCACAGCTTGCAGCAGCAGGAAGCAGTCATTTGGCAGGAAGCGAACAGACGAAACGAGTGTCCGGTGGAACAACCAGGGGACGTCCAGGCGATTAATTTGCTCGACAAAACAGACGACGGTACAGACGAAACGCTGTCCAAAACCGCAAGTGAAACGGTGAATTCGGCGGGCAAACCAAATCGCGTAAGTCTTTTGATTTTTTTTCGTCAATCACTGTACGCGTTTAGTACACGTGTTTAACGTGCGGCTTTGTCTCGAACCATTCGGGTCGTTTCCGCGGACATCTGAACGGTCATTCAAGAACGACTGGTTTTTCTTGTTCTTTCTGCGGGATTTTCTTCAAATACAGCGTTGAACGAAACAATCACGAACACATGTAGCACGGATTCGAGCGCCAAGCAGACGATAAGACGTTCAACGGCGCCATCAAGATTTCTCGGGTTCTTCAGCTGCCCTTGGACGTTTATTCAACACTGCACCATTGCAGGACGAGGTGCAGAAATACACACAAATGGGCACGAACCTTGCACAAATTCAAGCGGAAACAAAAACTGCTGGCGTTGCTGCAATACCGCGGGTAATCTTCGGCCGTTTTCAAAAAGACGCATTTTTTTACTTAGTTCGTGTGCGGAACGTGCGGTTGGTTGACTTCAAATTCAGCTAGTCATCACACGCATGTAATTGCGCATTCAAAAGCGGACGGCTTTTGCTGCTCATTTTGCGGCTTGTTGTTCGAAACTAGCCAGAATCGAAATACTCACGAACGAATACAACACAAATTTGAGCGGGAGCAGATTGACAAAGGTTTTCGAGGGGCCATTGAGATATTATTGGTTTGCATTTAATTGGCTGTGTCTTTGCTTGTAATTTCTCGTTGCAGAATGACCTCAAGAAGTACACTCTGGTGGGAACGAACTTCGTCCAAGTACAAGCAAACGCGAAGGGCGCCGGTGAGAACTTTGCAAAAAGATCAACTCGAGGCGAAGGAGTACGTAGCCGTTTCTTTGTTCTTTCTCGACTTTTGGTTCAGAATTGTAAGGAGTGCGGAGTTCTACGAGCCCTCGTAAACACCACACACATCGCAGCACACGCCAACACCGGTAGCAAGTTTCTCTGTTCCGTGTGCGGCATCGGTCTTTCACAGCCAGGAAACCGAATACCCCACGAGAAGAAAATCCACAACTTCGTGCGCAACAGCTCCGACTTTCAAACGAAAGAAGCGATCAGCATCCCACCAGTCAGTCCTCTTTTTCTGTCCAACTAATCCATCCCCCGCTTGCAGGAGCAGTACGCGCAGCTGCGGAACCTGACCACGAACTTCGCCGCCGTCCAGTCGCGCGCCGTCCCCAGCAAGCGGACCGAATCGAGCGAGCGACGGCAACGGGCGGGCGAGCGGAAGAAGAAGAGCGGGACGGACGAGCGGATCGGCCGGCTGCTCGCCCTCGACCCGAAACTCGAAGAAGCGATGGACGAAGAGGAGATGCGGGCGTTCATCCAAGCGGAAGTGGACGGCGGCCGGGAGGAGTCGGGGGACGGCGAGTGGGAGAGCGGCGAGGAGGAAGCGGCCGTCAAGGTCGAGTGATTGACGACTCTTGATTGCTGCCCATCATTTCGTCGAATAAACAAGCTTGTGATCGATTCGTCGACTACGGGACGCGTCGCCCACCACTCGGCCGGTCGGAGCGGCGAGAAGCGGCGGCCACTCCGCGAACAAACGAGTGGCCGGCGGGGGAAGAGCGCCCATCCGATCGCCGGCCGCCTGTCTTCTTCGGCGGGAGGCCGCTCGCCGTCCAGCTCCTCGTGTTCCTCCGGCGGAGAGCAGCGGGCAAAGGGGAACGTCCCCCACTCGCCCGCCCTCCCCTCCTCGCTGCGTTCACCTCCCGCACGCTCCTTTTCGCCCCTCCGCGCGCCGGCCACACGGCAGTCGGCCGCCCTCCAGCAAACGAGCGGGCAGAAGGCGGATTCTCGAACGCCTGCTCGTTCGGAGGGGCCGCTCACTCGTGCCCGCCGCCCCCTCGAGCGAGCGGAAGGCGGGCGGGCGGACGGGACGCCCACTCGTTTTCTCGCCGCGGAGCTCGAAGGCGCGTTTGGCGTTCCGTTGCCCTTCGCGCCCGCCGCTCCACCGCTTGCTCGCCCGCTCGTCGCTCTTTGGCATTTGTCATCGTTTTACTCGGAGTGCTCGTCCAGGACGGTGAGTTTCTGACTTATAATCACTCGGGAAAATATTCGACTGCTTTTCGACGGTTTTTGTGCGCAAAATGCGCTCGTTTCTCGAAAGTTGGCCGTAAATCGATTAATTACGTTTTTATTTCTAATTCTTTCGTTTTCAGGCAAAATGGATCACGATCCGGGAGGAATTCAATGGACGAAAATCGAAATCGGAAGCGACGGTTCGGCTAGCCTCTCTTCGTCGGACATCCAGTTCGCGCAAAGCTTCGAGGGCGTCGCCGCTCTCCTCGATGCCTGCCAGCAGGTGACCGAAATCGAGATCAAGTGGAAAGTCGTTGCGGAGAACGTAAACTTCCGCTTGATGCTCCAGTGGATGCAGATCGCTGCGAAACTGCACGGCAAGTACCTACTCGCTCATTGCTTCTACCTTTTTTCTTCTTTCAACCTTGACTTCGCTGACGTTGATCGAACTGGACGTCTATCGCCTCAAGTACCCGTTCGCGGACTTCTTCTACGACTCGCTGCCCGACAAAATCAGCAGCGTGTACACCGATGACCTCCGCGTCACAACATTGCTTCGAAAGCGAGAGCCCCTTGTGGACTTCGCTTGTTTCGGCCATCTCGACGTCCATGACAAGGAGCACCGGTGTAAGTGGAAACTGAGAAAGCCAGCTTATATTTCTTATTGCAGATTTTGCGGATTTCTTCCGCTTGAAGTCGAGCCGCATCGAGCTTCAATTGGATCCCGAGTCGAGCGCTGACCCTCATCAACTGCACGACTGCGGGCCGCTCGACCACAACGACCATCTGCAACAGCTCCACATCTTTAACATGGTCTTCGATGAAAGCAGCATTCCGCAGGCTCTTCGTCACTTGCGCTCCATCAACACCCACCTGAAGCTCGAATGGTGCACCGACTTCTGGCTCTCCCTGACCGTAAGTGAAACATCTTTTGACAATTTACTAATTCTTTTCGACAGGGACATTTCGATCTGGACGAACTGGAAGACGCCGAGATTGGAGCGATGGAACTGGCGACGGCAATGCGCGACGCGGGGTTCCGATCGACGGACGACGTTTTGAAATTCTGCATTTACGACGACGTTTGTTCTTTCTTTCCAAAGCACCCTCTGTACCCGTTGGCTTTAGAAAGGCTGGCAGCATGTGTCCAAGGACCAGGTGATCGAGTGGTTCGAATGGGAGCACCAAGAGCTCACCGCGCATGAGTCAGTGGAGTTCACGCAAGCGTGCTCTCTCGTCCTCGACGAAGTCCGCATTAAGATGCTTGTTTGATTAATGCGGTCGAGGCGTTCTTTATCGACTTGCGTTGTTCTCCCTTCCAACTGTTGACTCGAAGCATAAATACAAACATCCGTTAATGACTTCCTTTTGACTCTCGATGAGGAAATTCATTATGCTCGGGAATGAATGTTCAACCAGCAGCCGCAAACGAAGAATTGTTAGCAGTCGCCGACTAAAACGAAACAGTCGTCCCGCCTGCCGCCGAAGCAGAGAGTGGCGCCCACCAGTTGCACTCGCCGCTTGCTCGGATTGCCGCCTTGTTTCCTGCTTGTTGCTCGGACGGCGGGAGGAGAGCGCGAGTGGCCGCTTTGAGCGGAGAGGCGGGGACTCGCGAGCGGCCGTTCGTTGCGTCCAGTGCGCGCTTCCGCTTTTCCGCCGGCAGGGGGCGGCCGGCCACTCGGCGGGCGGCGGGGGCGGCGAGGGCGAGCGGGAGGACGCCGCCGCCCTGGGGGGAACTCCCTACTCATGAGGGCGGAGAGCGGGAAGAGCGGATGAGGGGAAAGGGGGAGAAGGAGAGCTGCCCCCTTCTCGCTCGCCCGCTTCTTCCCGCCGATCCGAGGGGGAAGGTGGAGAGTGGAGGGCCGTTGGATTGCGCTCGGCCGGCTGGAATTAAGTGAGCGGAGGGCGAATTCAACCCCCGGCCCTCCACTCGACCATCCCCATCGAGCGAGCGAGCAGCAGGAGTGGACGGCCGTGTGGTGTGCCCCCATCCATCCGCCCACCACTCGACGGCAGCCGGCCGCCCGTCGGGAACACGAAGCGGCCGCCCACTCGCAGGCCGCCCTCCACTTGGCGAGGCCGCGCGGCGAGCGCCGACACTCCGGAGAGGGCGGATCGGCCGGCGGTGAGGCGGTGGGAACTTGCCGGGAGGACGAGCGGACGGGCGGAAAACCTGCGACGGAAGGCCGGCCGCTGTGCCGTCCAAGAGTGGACGTCCCGGCTCGTTCACGAGTGCCGCTGCAACTTTGGTCAGCAGTAGCGAGTCCTACACAAGCTCGATCGACTCTTTTATTTTTCTTCCGTGTCCATTAGCTACAGACAGCAATCTTTCCACTCGATTTGAACGAACTCGTAACTTTTATTGTTGAACGACGACGACAAACACGAGAACAAAACGAAGAAGTCATGTGGTACGATGGGTGCCCACGAAACAGACGTCCGTTTTGCCCACTTGAACGCTCCACGTGCAAACGACGGCGAGTTGACGGCGGTGGAAGTATGCCACCAATTCTTCCTTGAATTCTTTGTTGCGTTCCGTGTATGCCGCTTTTTCTACAAAAAATTCCTTTGCAATCTCCAGCTTTCGATGGCTCTAAAGACCAAAAATTACGATGAGCTGGAGAAATTGAAAAACGACCGTGTTTTGCGCGTCCGCGGTGAGCTCGATTTCCGCCCGCAGGTTGTCCAAACGCGCGCTAGCCGCCTCGGCCCATGCGGCCACTTGAATGACACGATCCACGAGAAACTTGAGGACGGAAAACATTCGGTCTTGCTCCTAGTAAAATGCAAGCTACAGCTTTAAAAGTAGCAATGTTACCAGCTCGTCGGTCGCTCCAACATCGAGCAGATATAGTTCGTTAATGGCGGTCTCGTTCAGCGAGCGGAGATTTCGGAATGCGGACAGAAAATTTTGAGCTTGTGTTTCCTTAGTTGAAGACTCGGAAAGAGGGTGCTCAAGTTCGGCTGCCGTCACTGGACAACGCGTGCTGATCGTCACTCGCTCGACGATGGGGTTTGGTTCGCAGCTAACAGAATGATTACTTCCTTTAATTGCGGGTTTTGTCTAAGAACTTACGGTCCATTCAGCGCAATGCTCTCCATCCGAGCGTCGATGTCTAGCACACGGGCGCGAACTCGAAAGAACGGAACGAGATCTAAACGGCAGATTTTACCTAAAAACCGGAAAAAACGACAGACATGGAAAAGGTGCGTAAATGACGTCCATGAACACGTGTTCCATCGGCGAGGGCAGATTGTCCAGAATACTCGTGTGGTAAAAATCGATGCAATGAACACGAACGATCTTGTCGCTCAAAAACTCCTGCACGATCGGGACTAGTTGGTGGGGTTTGACAGAGTAAAGGATGTGCAGCTCGATCGCTTTTAGAGTGCGGTGATCTGCAATTGATGCTGGTAAAAAATACATAAGACCAGCACTCACTTCTCAATGCCGACAGCACCAAACACCACATTTTAAAAGGCACTTTCTGTAATTCTGGACCACCGATTGGCACGTTTCAAAAACGACCTTTTGGTTTTTGTTTTTAATATATTCTCTGGATCGTGCTGAATCTAAAAATGCCCATTAGAAGGCCTGCAATTGCCTTTTTTGCCGACTTACAGGCCTCCAAACCCAAAGGGTCCGGATTTTGGCCCATTCGGTACAAGAGGCTGTGGTGTCGTTGTAACGAGGTTTCGAACTCCGTGATTGTGCTCCTCTTGTAGCTCTTGATAGGAGCTTTCGACTGATGTATACTGCTTGCCGGTTGCATTGAACTCAAAACAAGTTGTGACGTGAGATGCAAGAAGTGCGTTTCCGCGAATTTCGCATTTTTTGCGTTGAAGGCCGTTTTTCTCGAAAAGTTTGCACTGCATACGAGCAAACCGAAACCAACACGTTATTCTACAGATCAAGGCGCGTCGAACACGATGCATCTCGCCGCTCAACGCTGGCAGAACCCGGAGAACGATCGTGTGGAAGGTGGAGGGCCAAAATTGATTCAAAATCGAAATTTCCTCAAACTTCAAAATGTTCTACTGGAATCGTGTTTGATCAATTGGAATGCGTACCAATGGATGTCTGAACAAATAAAAAATTGTTTTGACACCTGCTCGACGTCCTTGGCAACACCGATGTCGAGATGACCGAAATAGAAGCGGTTTTTCGAGTTTTGCTCGTTCACTCGCAACTGACGCATTTGCAACTGCCGAATTCCAAACAAGAATTGTAGCCCTGTTTTTACTCTACACTTTCACTGCTTTAAACGTCAGAAATACCAGACGCACGCATCAGAAAACGATCTCCCAACGTACTTTACAGCTATTTTGCTGGCACACATCTTTCCAGAGCTTCGCAAAACAGCTCTTCTATACCTAGTTTGATGAAAGATGCGCTTATCAAACCCTATAAAGTGTTTTTCTAGCAGCGTGAATCGAACGGTTTGTGTGGCGGTCCATTTGATCCCCTCTTTTGCTATTCCGCTCAAGTTCAGTGTCTTATGCACGCTTTTAACGGCAAGCACTCGAAGCCACATCGTTGTACAGAGCTCAACAAGGCGGACAATATAACATCGCTTTCAGTAGTCATCAGAAAGCAGGGATGGAGAACACCACCGTATTTGAGCACTGGCATTTTCAATCATTTTCACGCCCACAGACCAGAGATAAAAAGTCTGTCAGCACGGTTTTCATTTCTTCATGTTTGTACAGCCGTTCTGGTTGTCTTACGCACACGCTTGTCCATAAGAATGTTGATGCCGAGCAAAAAATGGGAAAATATTCTCAATTTAACTGTACTTTAGGCCGCAATAAGATGCATTTGCACAACGAACTGATGATTTGCAGTAAGCATTAGATGAACAAATAGTCAGCAAGTCATTCATGCTGTTCTGGAAAGCGCTAAACCAGGTCTAGCAAAGAAAACACAAAAATGCACCAAGCAGTACTTGCGGTGTTAATTTTGGCAGTAACGTTGCAACTGACATCGAAAAAAACCTGAAAATTACTGGGAAGAACTTGGTCAGTTGTTAGAACACGCAACACAACAATTCCATCAAGTCTTTTTAGAGTTTGAAGAAATTTCGACTTTGAGTCGAATTTGATCTTCCATCTTCAACAAGAACGTTCTCCGGGTTCTGCCAGTGTTGAGTAGCGAGATATACCTCAAAAGATCCGCTTTGTTTCAAAGAATAACGTGGTAATTTTCGTTGCCTCGTCATCAGGGCAAATTTTTCGAGAAAACCGGCTTTGAACGCAAAAAATGCAGGAAGCAACGAAATAGCTTTCTCGCTTTTCACTTTGTTTTTGCTTTGTTATTTTCTCCACGCGACCGGCAATATACACTGTTTCAAAGCTCTTTTCACGCCCGACACGATGAACGCGACCACAAAATCTGAAACCTCGTTACAACGACACCACTTTCGATTGAACCCAATGAGGCAAAATCCGGACCTTTTGGGTTCGGAGGTCTGTAACTCTGCAACAAAGCCATTTGCAAGCCTTCAAATGGACATCGTTAGATCCAGCACGATCCGAAGAATCTATTAAAAACAAAAACCGAAGTGACGTTTTTGAAACGTGCCAAAGTTTGCACTGGCGTGGTCCAGAATTACAGAAAATGCCTTTTAACGAGCTCGAAATTGGGTTCGGGAAGCGACCAACAGGAGATGCGCGTTCGCGCCAACGGCATCGCTCGAAGCACACGAACCGCGGAGGCGATGGACAGGTGATCGTTTGTCAGTTTCACGTGCATCGCTTTTTTGATTTGAACAGAGGCCAGCACGCGACGACGCGCGGAAATCTCCACTGGTGCGGTACAATTTTTGCGGTCGTTGTCGGCAAAGGCGCTGAGGAAAGTCGGCGAGCAGAAGAGGAAACGGACAGTCCGTATTTGAAGAGCCGACCGATCCCGAAGGTAGTCGGGCGCGTTGGAGTTGAGAGTGTTGTCCCAACGATCGGTCTTTGTCGCGTGGAACAGCAGCCACAAACGTCCATTGATTTTGAGCTTCGGCGGTTCCATATCGCACATCTCGCTGAAAAGAAAGCGGTCAGCGGATTGAGAGCGGGAGAGTGAGCGACTGCTGCATTCGACGGCGCGTCAAGCAGCAAGCGGTAGAGTGACGCCCCACACCCGGCTGACCCACGCGGCCGCTCTCGTTTGAATCGCGGTCAACCCGCCCGCACCGATCGGGTGGTTGCGTGCGGGCAGGCGGCGGGCAGTGCGATCCCAACCCTGCGCGATTGTTGATCTTCGGCAGCAGCAAACGGACCTCGCGCGCAAGCGGCCTTCCTGTCGTTTGTGACCGCTTTCTTTCTGTTCAGGTGGACGACGGCACAAAGCGGCTGAAGGACATAATCTAAAACACGTTCGAATTGACCCGTTCACGGACATAAAGAGAGCCAGTGCCATGCGATTGACTACCAACCACCAGTACACATTGGAGCAAGAGGAAAAGCGGCAACCGGTGGGATGAGAGCAGCGAACAAGCTCAAGCCCTCGCTTCTCACTTGTTGCACGAAATGGCGGTGAAAGCGGCCGTCCTCTCGTTCTTTCTGCTGTTGCTGGTGGGCGACTCGCGAGCGGCCTGGAAGACGAGCGGAGTGATCGCGCGGGATGATCGTGAGTTCTCCGCTTCCTCCCGCCCACTGCTCTCCGCTGCAGGCGGCGGCTGGTGGGCGGTGGGCGGCCGGACGCTCGGCTTCCTGCTCGCGACGACGGCGGCCGCCTTCTTTTTCGTGTGGTTTGTGGTGGAGCTGCGCAAGGAGTGGAGGGCCACGTGCAGGAGGCGTTCGTCCAGCTGCAGACCGCCGGCCGGAAGGTCGAAGCGGAGATCGAGCGGCAGATGCGGCGGCTGCAGGTGAACGTCGTGAGTGCGCCGTCTTCCCGTCTTGCAGGAGGAACTCCGCTTCGCCGGCTCCGAAGAGCGCTGGAGGCGGCCGTCGAGCGGCTGCGCGCCGAACGCCGCTCGCTCGCCGCCCACGAGGCCGCGCGCCTAGCCGTCCGCAAGCGGAGGATCGCTGACGATACCTTCCCGCCGTTTAATGAGCTGCTTGGGAGCTTTAACTCGGTTGTTGTTGCTCGGCGTCGTTCGGTTGACTGTCCCTTGCGGTGCGGGCGTGTCGTTCAAGCAAGTTTGGCGTCAGTTAATGCGTGTGTTCCGGGAAGAGAAAACAGTGGAGGCGAATAGTGTAGGCCGTTGACTCCTTCTTCCCAGTCGTTCGGGGAGCTTCACTGTCGGCGGTACGCGGGGACGAGTGCGACCAACAGATCGCCCTCCTGCTCGCTCACCACTCGTTCCGAGCAGGCAGAAGAATCGACCGAGAGCCGCCAGAGGTCGTGGAGCAAAACGAAAGCAAGTGATTGACGAACAGCACACAAACGACCAGCCGACTGCTCGAACGCTCCAACTCTCACTCATCGACCTCTTCTGTGAGTCCGCTCGCCGATGGAGCGGACGGTCCAAAATTTGCTCTCAACACTCCGAAGAGGTCGAGTGGAGTACACACCTCAAAAGATAGGATAACCTGACGAGAGTTTGGGCGAGCGGGCGGAAGACCCCGGCGAATAGGCGGCGAGGGGATGGGAAGGCCGCCCGTCTGCTCGTCGGGCGCTCTCCGCTCGTTGGGCGCTCTCCGCTTGCCGCACGCACAAGCCGAACTCACCGACCGGCCGCGGCCGCCGCTTTGTGGGCAGTCGGGGGTCGAAGTCCAACGCCCCGCGGTCCCCCCGGCCGATCGACGGACCGCTCGGAAGAAGGCGGGAGAACGCGGTGGTCACCACTTCCCCATTGGAGTGGCAGTCGGGGAGGTCACTCGTGGTCGTCCGCCGCCCTCTCGCCCCCACTTGCGGCCGCCCGAACCGCTCGCTCGTTTCGGGGATGGCCGGGCGGGTGTTCACGAAGCGGACGCGGGCGCAACAACGCGCCTACGAGGAGGAACTCGCGGATTTCGACTTGCAACCGCCGCGCCTCCCGCCGCCCCGACGCCGCCGCGTGGGACCGCCGCCCGTCGTCGCGATCGACGCGGACGGCGGGCGGGCGGAAAGCGAGGATCCCGCAGTGCAGCGAGGGCCCCGCCGCCGCCCGCCGTCTACGTGAAAGCGGAGCCCGCCGCCGAGGAGGCCGCCGAGGAGGTCGGCGAGCAGCGGAAGGCGGTCGTTCGAGTCAAGCAGGAAGGAGTCCGCGGTGGACTCTAGCAAGTGAAAGGAGCGATTCGCATTCCACCAGTCAACCATCCACCTCGTTTAACCCTCCCATCCACCGGCGTGCAGGAGCAGTACGCGCAGTTGCGGAATTTGACCACGAACTTCGCCGCCGTCCAGTCGCGCGCCCTCCCCAGCAAGCGGACCGAATCGAGCGAGCGGCGGCAACGGGCGGGCGAGCGGAAGAAGAAGAGCGGGACGGACGAGCGGATCGACCGGCTGCTCGCCTTCGACCCGAAACTCGAAGACGCGCTGGACGAAGAGGAGATGCGGGCGTTCGTCGAAGCGGAAGTGGACGGCGAGTGGGAGAGCGGAGAGGAGGAAGCGGCCGTCAAGGTCGTGCTCATTGACGACTGTTGATTGCTGCCCATCATTTCGTCGAATAAACGTGCAGTGGACTCGGCAGCGGGCGGGAGATCACTCGTTCCCTCCACCCATGAGGGCGGCCGCGTGCCGAAGAGGACGCCGCGTGGATAGGAGCCGCCCGTCCCGACCGCTTCGGCAGTCGGCGGCCGTCTCGCTCGAGGTCGATGAGGGGCGAGCGGCCGCCCATTCGCGGCCGGGAACTCCGTTCTTTTCTCGCCGGCCGTTCGATCGAGCGGCCCCCACGACGCTCGGCGGGGAGCTCCAGCGACGACCGCGAGGAAGCCGGCGGGTGGGCGGCCGCCGTCGCGAAGCCCCGCCCGACCGCCGCCTCTCCGCGCACTCCGTCGGCCACTCGGCAATCGGCCGCCCTCCAGCTGACGAGCGAGAGGAAGGCGGATTCTCGAACGCCTGCTCGTTCGGAGGGGCCGCTCGCTCGTGCCCGCCGCCCCCTCGAGCGGGCGGACGGCGGGCGGGCGGACGGGACGCCCACTCGCTTTCTCGCCGCGGAGCTCGAAGGCGCGTTTGGCGTTCCGTTGCCCCACGCGCTCGCCGCTTCGCCGTTTGCTCGCCCGCACGTTGCTTCGTGGGATTTCTGCTCGTTTGGCTCGGGATTCACGTCCAGTCAGGTGAGTTTCAGTCGTGTTTTGTTTGGAATGCATTGGGAAGCTTTTCGATTATTTTTGTGTTCAAAATCCGTGCGTTTTGCTAAAAACCGTCCAAAAACTCGTTTTGCCGCAATTTTTCCGAATTTATTTCGTTTTGAGGCGAAATGGATGATGCCTTGGTACCCACTGGTGGCGAAAAGAAGCCACGACTCGACCCAAAGCAAATCCGTTCGGCGGCGATCAGAATCAACCACGACGCTTCGATTGACTTCTATTCGGCGGGAGTTATTTGTGCGGAAACCTTTGAGCGCGTGGCGTCCGCTCTTGATCGCGGCCGAGACTTGACCAAAATCGAGATCGTTTGGGAAGTCGTCTCGGACAACGTGAACTTCGCTTTGATGCTTCAGTGGATGAAGGTCGCTGTCAAACTGCATGGTAAGCTTTATATTCCCCCGTTTGTTATATCGTTTTCTTTCAGCTCTGCCTTCGCTCCAGTCGCTCGAAGTGATCACAGACAGGCTCGACTATTCATTTGCGACCATGTTCTACGACTCGTTGCCGGACAAGGTGACCAAACTGATCACCGACGATCTCCGATCTGCGACGTTGATGCGAAAGCGGACAGCCCACCTCGAACGCGTTTTCTTTGACGATTACTTCGTCCGTAACGAGGAGCAGGCGTGTAAGTGAAGAAGCGGTCATCAAGTCCCTCCTCTTTTTGCAGACTTCGCGGACCTTTTTCGTTTTAAGACCACTCGCATCGAGCTTTACTTGGATCGGAAACGGTCTCGTCGTCTCCATCAACTTTACGACTGCGGACGGCTCGGCCGCAACGAGCATCTGCAGCAGCTCCATATTTCGAGCACGATCGCTGCGGACGGCGAGATTCCAGAAGTTCTTCGTCACTTGCGCGCCATCAACGCCCACTTCACACTCGAATGGCGCGCGCCGTCTGTTCGTCTCTCCCTTTCTGTAAGCGAACTGTCCTTAACTCATCCGATTGCTTATTAACAGCGACCTTACGATCTGACGCGCGTGGAGAAGCCCATGGTTCGGCTGAAGGAATACGCCACGGCGATGGGAGACGCAGGATTTCAAGCGAAGGACCACATTTTGCAAGTCCGTATTCGCGATCGCGTTCGTTCTTTCCCTTGCGTGCGTCATCTTTAATTGTCTGCTTCAGAGTCGCTGGGAGCGCGTGTCCGGCGATCAAGTGATCAAACATATCGGATGGAAATTGGAGCAACTCACCACCGACGAGTGCAAGTCCTACACTCACGCGTGCTCTTTCGTTCACAACGGCGTCCGTATCGCGCTGAAGTTCAAGAAATAGTCGTAGTCGGCCGGCATAGTTTCTTCACCTACTTCTGTTGTTCATTATTTTAATGTTTGTTCTAAGAATAAACACACGCCTTCTCTTGTGACTACTTTTTTTAACCGTCTAGCGAGTCCACGCGGACAAGCGGTTTCTGCTACACGAGGTCAAGAGATCGGTGACAAGAACCACAATTCTATTTCACCAAAGAGTGCCTTTGTTCGCTCTCACCTCTATTCGCCCGCCTGCTGCCGCTAGGCATAGTCGATTTAAAGAAAGCGGCAAAGGGAGTAAAGCGGCAGGTTTCGGTTGAACGATCCCTGGTCGCTTTCATATCTCCGATGAGAAACCAGTGACCGTGTGCGACGAGCTACTCGCAGTTGCCGGCCGAAACAACATGATCTCGTCCCGCCCGTCGCCGAAGCAGAGAGCGGAGACCACCAGTCGGCAGTCCCCGCTCGCTCGAATCGCCGCCTCGTTTCCTGCTCGCTGCTCGGACGGCGGGAGGAGAGCGCGAGTGGCCGCTTTGAGCGGAGAAGCGGGGACTCGCGAGCGGCCGTTCGTTGCGTTCAGTGCGCGCTTCCGCTTTTCCGCCGGCAGGGGGCGGCCGGCCACTCGGCGGGCGGAGGGGTCGGCGAGGGCGAGCGGGAGGACGCCGCCGCCGCCCTGGGGGGAACTCCCGGCTCTTGGGGGCGGGGAGCGGGAAGAGCGGATGAGGGGGAAGGGGGAGTAGGAGAGCTGCACTCTTCTCGCTCGCCCGCTTCTTCCTGCCGATTCGAGGGGGAAGGCGAGCGAGCGGGCATTAGCTTGCACTCCCGGGGCGGGGGGTTGAGAAGAAGCGAGCAACAGCTATAGATTGCGGACTCAACTCCCGGCGCTCCCCTCGACCATCCCCACCGAACGAGCGAGCAACAGAGCGGCGGCCGGCAGCTCTTCGACGGCTTCGATCAAGACGGGCGACGGACTCGTTTCTTTCTGCCGATTCGAAGAGCACTTCCCAGTGGCGAAGGCGAGGTCCAAAGAGCGGGCAGAAGCGGCTTTCGTGTCTTTCGCGGTTGTTCGTCGCCTCCGCTCGCTGCCGATCGCCCGTCGATCCGAACCGCCCGCTCCTCCGATCGTTCCCGCACGAGCGAGTAGGCGAGTGGGCGGAAGGCGTCTCGAACGGCAGCGGGCGTCTCGTCGAAACGGAGGAGCCGGTCGACTCTCGCTGCTTCCACTTCTTTCAGTGGACGAGTTCCCCGTCGGTTGGACACTAGGGCGTGGACGAGAGAAGAACGTCGACGACTGCCGGAAAGGACCGCTCGCCGCCGCCTTCTGCTGCTCGTCGTTTCGTTCGGATCGCCCGTTCCAGCGTCCACTCGCCCGGCCCGTTTCGGTGGGATCGCCGCCTTTCGGTCCGCCCGGGGAGATTCGAATTGCAATCCGGCGATCAGCAAGCGGTCGACCGGGCAATCGGCATCCACCACTCACTGACTCACTCCTCCGTCCACTCCTCTCCTCTCCACTCGAAAAATGCCCGCTCCTGCACGGCCGTCCTCTTCGTCCTGACGCCCACGAAAGACCTCCTCTCGGGACTGCTGGGCGCCCTCACAAACACCCACGAGTGAGCGTCCACCACTCCCCTCAACCTTCGGAAATGAGCAACGGGCCGCACGAGGAGTGGCGGGGGCTTTCGTTGAGTGGAGGAGTGGCCGCGGATTTGCGGAGAGCTTTCGGACGCGTCGCCCGATCTTTCCACCGCTCGGCGGCGGCAACGAGGACCGCCGGAAGGTTCGTTTCATTTCGTGATAGAAAGGGCCACCTGCCGATTTTCGGTGAATTTATCCTCAGCGATTTTCTCGCCCTGCTTTGCTCAGACTTTTCAGTTCAGACCCTAATCAGTCACTGGTTGAATGGATGCATTAAACACGATCAGTTTATTCAACAGCATTCGACTGCTCACAATCAACACTCGTAAACGTACACAAAGAATTTGATGATCGAGCAGAGGATGAAAATGACGATGAAAGCAACGCACATCATACGCAAGGTCTTCTTCCAGAACCTTTTGGTCTTTTGAATTCCATGGTTGTTAGCATAAGCACATCGGAACGACACAATAAATGCAAACACAAATAAGCACACCCCCAATCCAACCGCATAGATCATGCCGAGTGTCGCTTGGACAAACACAATTGGCGTCACAATCAAAGCCCAAATCAAAACCACAATCAATGCCCAAATTGAAGCCACAATCCACTTAATGAATTTGCCGCTTGCCCCGATGAAAGAGCGAACGTGCCGCCGCCAGTCGTCGCAAGCTGCTTCGTATTGCTCGCTGGAACCCTTGCTCGCCGTCATCTCGTCCTTGTTCGGCGCTTGCTTCGGCTGTGGGCCATCCGCCGGGCTCTTTTGCTTGTCCCGTTCGTCGTCTGCCAAGTGACCATTCGAACTGCTGCGTTCCGCTTGCTTCTTGATTGTCGCCTTCGGTTCATAGTCTTTGGCCGTCGACTCGTTCCGCGGAGCTTCATGTTGCTCGATCATTTGGCGGACTTCTGCGGAGTGGACTGCGAATTGGGCGGCGATCTCATTGGAGAGACGTTCGAAGCGTTGCGTGGAGTTCACTCGCTCGTCGCTCAAGTCAACGCAAAGTGCGAAAATCTCCGCTTCCGACTTCTCGGTCGATCGAAGCTCGATTTCGCGGATGAGTGCGTTTGCCTGCAATCATCACGAATCAACGAGCGGCTCCTCTGCTGCCACTCACCGCTTTCAATTCCTTTTTCAACGAGTGGACTTCCGCCTGCAGTCCGCCTACTTTCTTCTCGACTCGTTCGTTCGGTTGGTGAGCGGACAGAGCGGCGTTCAATTCGGCTTTCAGTTCGGGCACGAGCTCGCGGATGATCGCATTGATCTGCAATTTGAGGGGATTGGTGAGCAGGTCGTTTTATCCATCTACCTTCTCCAACTCGTTCTTCAACGACTGGATTTCAGCCCGTGCTTCTCGCTGTTGCACCACTTGGTCGGCGGAGAGGGCGGCGAGCGCGAGCAGAAGAACAAAGACGACGAGTTTCAGCGTTCCGCAGCATCCCGCCCGTCTGCCGCTGAAGAAAGGAGAAGTTGAGTAGAAAGCACAAATGGGAGCTCACGATTCTTTTCCACCGTCAACCTTCTTTCGTTCTTCTCCGTCACGAAACGGACGGCCGACGGCGCGGATCGAAACGGAAATCTGGAGAGCGGGATCAAAGAAACTGAGGCTGTCGACTCACTCGTTTCTTTTCGTTGATTCGAAGTGAGAGGGAAATAGAAGGAATGAGGTCGACTTCGATGCGATGGGCGGCTTCTCGCCGTTTGCGAGAACGTGGAAGAGCCGGCTGAAAGAAAGAATTGAAGCTGGCTTCAACCCGCCGAGTCGCCCACCTCGACCATTCCGACGAGCGGGCAGAAAGCAGGGGACTCCGCTCGCTCTTTCGATCACGAGTGCGCACTTGGCAGGCCGCCGTTTTGTGGGCAGTCGGGGGTCGAAGTCCAACGCCCCGCGGTCCCCCCGGCCGCTCGACGGGCCGCTCGGAAGAAGGCGGGAGAGGGCGGCGGTCACCAATTCCCCATTGGAGTGGCCGGCGGGGAGGTCGCTCGTGGTCGTCCTCCGCCCTCTCGCCCCCACTTGCGGCCGCCCGATCCGCCCGCTCGTTTCGGGGATGGCCGGGCGGGTGTTCACGAAGCGGACGCGGGCGCAACAACGCGCCTACGAGGAGGAACTCGCGGATTTCGACTTGCAACCGCCGCGCCTCCCGCCGCCCCGACGCCGCCGCGTGGGACCGCCGCCCGTCGTCGCGATCGACGCGGACGGCGGGCGGGCGGAAAGCGAGCGGCCCGCAGTGCAGCGAAGGCCCCCGCCGCCTTTCGAAATTGTGGAGCAGCATGAGGACAGCGGCGAGCGACGGGAGGCGCCCGTACGAGTCAAGCAGAAGATCCGACGACCGCTCGATCGAAGCAAAAGCGGAAGAAGAAGAAGCAGCAAAGCAGGCAAGGCGACCGGCAACAGAAGCCAGCGGGCATGACAAAAGTCCAGTGGAAGGGCTGGTGGAAGTCCAAACGAATCATCTGTCCGACGATGCAGGGATGTTTCGGACGGAACGGCGTCGAGTGCGTGGCCGCGAACGAGAGCGAGCGGGAGGACCGCCGGACGAGCGGGCGGAAGACGCGGCGGGCGGAAGGAGTGCAGGGCGAAGCCTCGTGCGGAGATTCGAGCGGGAGAGAGCGGCCGTAAACACCAGCCGTTCGTGGCCGCTTCTCTTCCCTCACGAACAGGAAACGTCCAGCGGAGAAGCGAAATTTCCATTCGAAGACCTCACGCATCGCATAGCCGAGAAATCCGAGTTCTCGACCGGCAAGAAGGATTGCGGACGGCGGATGCACTCGAAAAATCGTGGAAATTCGGGGGAGGGATCGAAGAACAAGACGAAGAAGCGGACTGCTCGCATCGATTGGCGGTTCTCGGCGATCGCTTGACTCATTCCTTTGCTCGCTGTTTGATCCACCTGCAACCAGGGCCGAGTACTGCGGGGAATTCCCCTCCGGTCGACAGTTCGAGTGCCCGAGAGCATCGGCATCGAATTCGCGAAAGAGCTGGGGGTCGATCCGAACGGACCGCCCGCCTCCGCCTGCGAGTTGCTCTACGGACAGCGTGAGTTCAACGGGACTGCTCTGCTTGTGCGGGGCATCCGCGTTACTCGCCGACCGAACGCGGCGGCTTCGAGCAGCACGACCGGATTCTTTTGGTTGACGAGCGCTCGGCCGTCCGCCCAGCGGCAGCCGGCCGGCGAACTCGGAGAGCCGAACGATCGAGACGGCAGGCGCGGGGAGCCGCCGCTGCTCGAAGGCCCGCACGAACGCGTGGTCTCGCGCGGGCTTCTCGGCGTCGACCGAGAGCAGCCGGTCGCCGTTCGATTCGATCCGCCATTGGGCTCACCGCTCGTCCGGCTGCCCGCCCCGCACGGGGTCCGCTGCCGGCAGTTGTGATGCGCTTTTCGAGTGGTCGGTGAGCGCGTGCTCTTCCGCGATCCACCGCCCCTCCACTCCGCTCGGCGCTCCGCGACGGTCGACGAGGTGGAGGGCGAGTAGAACGAACCCCGGCCTTTTTGCTCCGATTTCCTTTCGATCCCCCCACCACTCGGTCCACGAGCGGCACGTGCACAAACTGCGGGGCGAGTGGAAGGCGGAGCTCCCGTGCGGGCACTCCAACGGCGAGAACGGCGGCTGCCGGCGGAGGAGCGATCGAATGGCGGCGAGGACGACGCGAAAGCGCAGAGCGGGGCGGGCAGCAGCTTCGAGCAAAGTGGAGCGAAAGACGTGCGGGAATTCTCGTCGACGAGTCGCAAACGGAAAGAAGTGTGCCGCACGGCCCGAAGGGACAGACCGCCGCGATGTGGGCGAAGCGGAGATGGACGCGCCCTCTCTTCGATCTCCGCGCAAGTTCGAAGTGACCGTCTGGCGTCCTTCTTCGATGGTCTCCTCTTGAACGCGTTCTTGGGCGTCCATTCCACGCATTCACCGGCTGTTCGCTTTGCTGCAACAGAGAGCGGAACCGATTCGTCGACTACGGGACGCGCCGCCCACCACTCGGCCGGTCGGAGCGGCGAGAAGCGGCAGCCACTCCACGAACAAACGAGTGGCCGGCGGGAGGAAGACCGCCCATCCGATCGCTGGACGCCCGTCTTCTTCGCTGCCGCCCGCTCGCCGTCCTGCTCGTGCAATCCCGCCCTTGCCTCGTGTTCCTCCGGCGGAGAGCAGCGGGCAAGGGGGAACGTCCCTCACTCGCCCGTCCTCCCCTCCTCGCCGCGTTCACCTCCCGCCCGCTTCTTTTCGCCCGTGTGTCCGCCGGCTTGCCCACGTGTCGCCCATTCGACTCGGCGGACGGCGGCGAGCGGACGCGTTCAGTTCGAGCAGAGCAGACGGCCGGCGGGTTCGTTTGGGCGAGAGGAGGGAGTCGGTCGGCGCATTCTGTTGGTCGCTTCTCGACTTCCGCTTTTTACCAACCGACTGCACGAATGCCCTTTTGAATCGACTTTTTCTGATGGTCGGCGTGGTTTTGATCCCAACGACTCGAGTGCCGCCGCAGTCCTCCCTCGCCAAGTGCCGCCCGGCAGAAGGCGGCGGCGAGTTCCAACGGGCGGGCGGTTGGCCGATCGCTTGAGTGCCCTACTCTTGACGGGCGGCTCGCTTTCTTTTTGGCAGGAGTCCGGCGGGCGAAATGCGTGTTTTCCTCTTGCCCATTTCTTTCTCTCGTCTGCCGGCTAATCGCTCGCTTATTCCGCTCGCCCGCCTTTGCGGACGCCACCGATCCCTCGCAAAATTCGACTTGCGGCGGTCGGTGACATTCGAGCGGAGCACAAGCGGTCCGTTTCGAATCAAACCAATGGAAGGTGGGAGGCAGTTTATTTCGAGACGATACGAACGCCGCAAAGCTTATCTGATGACTTCTCTCAGAACTTTTCAAGCGTCCACTGAACAATGAGGGCAATCACTCGAATTGGAAGATTGCCTTTGTTTTCCGCGCGCCTAACGATCGGAGTGCTCGCGGTCATTCTTACAGCGAAAGAGGGCCGGGCGAGGGCGGCGTACACACGAGGCGCAGTCCACTTCCCGCTTGAGTGCGCGGCCCCCATCGCGCGAGTTGCTTTATTTTCGGGCAGGAGTTTGGCGGAGGATGTACAGCTCTCGTCGCTGTTCCATGCTATTTCCGTTTTTTTTTATCTGTTTTGTTTCAGAAATGGATGGCCGAGTGTTCACCAAACTTACAAGAGCCCAGCAGCGGCAGTACGAGGAGGACCTCGAGAATTTCGACTACAAGCCCATGCGGCCGCCTCAAGAGAGCGCCCTCGCCCGGGACCCTCAACCGTTATGGTCATCGATGAGACGGGCGAGCGGGAAGCGCCGGCCGTCCGGGAAGTGCACCATCCGCCGCCCGCGATCGCTGAGCAGCCCGCGGATGCCGGAGGGCAGCGGGAAGCGCCCGTTCAAATAAAACAAGAGCCGCAAGTGAAGCTGGAGCTCGCGGACGATTCGACCGGCCGAAAAAAGCGCAAGCGGAAGAGGAAAAAGGGCCCTCGTTTTTCCGGCTGTTCAACAGGTAAAAAGAGGAGAGTGGGTAAGAGGAAAAATTGCGTATTATTGTGATTTTTCGCATTTAGCGAGCCCGAGCAAAGCAACCAGCAGCAACTTCATGAAGACATCCCGGAGTTGAAAGCGGGTGGACAGGACGAGACTTTTGCAGAACGATCGCTGGAAGTTCACATAGATGATCCGCCGAGCGATGCAGGTGACGCGACAGAAAGGCGCCGATTGGAAATCGCGAACCAAAAGATAAATTCGGCAAGCGAAGCAAGTCTTGAGAGTATTCCAGCCTTTACCCATTGATCACTGTACGCGTTTAGTTCACGTGCTCAACGTGCGGATTTGTAACGAAAAATCCACGCAATTTCCGCGGGCACCTAAATGGGCATTCGAGAACAAGCGGTTTTTTTTGTTCGTTTCGCGGAGTTTTTTCCTAAGTACTCGGGAGCAAAACGCTCACGAAGAGAAACAGCACGGACTCGAGCGACAGGCAGAAGACAAGGCCTACAACGGCGCCATCAAAATTCCAGTGGTTTGTCAATGCATGATTCGTTTGGTTACGCACGGCAATTTAAGGAAAAGTTGCATAAGTACACGCAAGTAGGTACGAATTTCGCGCAGATCCAAAAGGCAGCAAAAGCTGCAGGCGAGGTTGCAGAACCGCAGGTAAAGACGAGTTTATTACAAAATTTAATCAACCTTTATCTTGTTTCGCCGTTGTACTTCGTCGTCTGTTTCAGTTCACGTGCGCAACCTGCGGTTTTGCAGCCGACCACCCACAACTGTATCGTCAACATGTGAACGCGCATTCGAGAACACACGGCTTTTGCTGCTCCTTTTGTGGGATTTTCTTTCAAGAAAGTACATATCGGAATCAACACGAACAAACCCAACATGGATTTGAGCGGCCAAACGCCGACAAGGGGTTTCAAGGAGTCATCAAGATTCCGGCGGTTCGCGTATCAACCTTTGTTCCGCATCCTCTTTTTTAGGGCAAAGTGCAGCAGTACAAGCAAGTCGGGACCAACTTTGCGAATGTCCAAGCCAAGGCAAAGAACGTCGACTTGTCGATTCCGCGACGAACAAATACAAAGCGGCCTTACGGAGTACGTTGTTCGATTTGTCCCCGTTTTTTCCTTAAATTCTTTGTTTAGATCTGCAACGAATGCGGAATTTCGTTTGTGCTCGTAGCTGCAAAACACGCGCCTGCCCATGCCGAAATTCGCAAAAAATTTCTCTGCTCAGTGTGCGGGATCGGCTTTACTAACGCATACGGTAGACGGGCGCATGAGTTCAAGCTTCACAACTTTGTGCGCGACAAGGCCGATTCAGCAACGAAAGCAGCGATTCGCATTCCTCCGGCTAGTAACCTTTCCATCCAACCCATCCATTCTTCGCTTGCAGGAGCAGTACGCGCAGCTGCGGAACCTGACCACGAACTTCGCCGCCGTCCAGTCGCGCGCCGTCCCCAGCAAGCGGACCGAATCGAGCGAGCGGCGGCAACGGGAGGGCGAGCGGAAGAAGAGCGGGACGGACGAGCGGATCGGCCGGCTGCTCGCCCTCGACCCGAAACTCGAAGACGCGATGGACGAAGAGGAGATGAGGGCGTTCATCCAAGCGGAAGTGGACGGCGGCCGGGAGGAGTCGGGGGACGGCGAGTGGGAGAGCGGAGAGGAGGAAGCGGCCGTCAAGGTCGAGCTCATTCACGACTGTTGATTGCTGCCCCTCATTTCGTCGAATAAACGTGCAGTGGACTCGGCAGCGGGGGGAGATCACTCGTTCCATCCACCCATGAGGGGGGCCGCGTGCCGAAGAGGACGCCGCGTGGAGAAGAGCCGCCCGTCCCGCCCGCTTCGGCAGTCGGCGGCCCTCTCGCTTGAGGTCGATGAGGTGCGAGCGGCCGGTGGGGCCGAAGAACCCACCCGCCCGCCGCGCAGAAGAAGCGGCCGCCCACTCGCGGCCGGGAACTCCGTTCTTTTTTCGCCGGCTGTTCGATCGAGTGACCCCCACGACGCTCGGCGGGGAGCTCCAGCGACGACCTCGAGGAAGCCGGCGGGTGGGCGGCCGCCGTCGCGAAGCCCCGCCCGACCGCCGCCTCTCCGCGCCCTCCGCCGGCCACTCGGCAGGCGGCCGCCCTCCAGCAGACGAGCGCCTCGTTCGGAGGGGCCGCTCGCTCGCGACCGCCGCCCCCTCGAGCGAGCGGAAGGCGGGCGGGCGGACGGGACGCCCACTCGCTTTCTCGTCGCGCAGCTCGAAGGCGCGTTTGGCGTTCCGTTGCCCCTCGCGCCCGCCGCCCCGCCGCTTGTTTGCTCGCTCGCCGCTTGCCGGGTTTCCTCGTCGTTTAGTTGGGATCCTCGTCTAGCTAGGTGAGTAATGCGTGTTTGAACGCTTTGAAAAATATACCGCTGCCCTTCGATAGCTTTTCTCGAAAAATTCGTCAGTTTCTCTTACATTTGCTCAAAATCACGTGTTTTTGCAATTTCTCCGAATTTATTTGTTTTCAGGCGCAATGGGCGCCGTTTGGAGTTACTTCGTAAAGCGAAGTCGTTCGGCTACGATCGAAATCAATCGAGATGGTTCGATCAACTTCTCCCCGCCGGTCTTCCCGTTCACGCAGACCTTCGAAGGAGTGGCGGCCGCCCTCGACTACTGCCCAGAACTGACCAAGGTCACGATTCGGTGGGAAGTCGGGCCGGGCAACGTGAACTTCCGCCTGATGCTCAAGTGGATAAAAGTGGCGATGAAACTGCACGGTAAGCTTCCATTCACCTATACGTTTTTCTCATTTCCTTTTTGTTTCAGCCCTGCCCGCGCTCAAGTCGATCGAAGTAAACGTCAAAGGGCTCAAATACCCGTTCGTGGACATGTTCTTGGACTCGCTGCCCGACAAGGTGACCGACCTGACCACCGGCGACGTTCGCCCGGCCACGTTGCTGCGAAAGCGGAAGTGCCAGCTCAAATCGGTCTGTTTCGGCGCTCGTGAGAAAGAGCATGCGTGTAAGTGGTAGAGAAAATCCTATTCCTTCTCATTATTTTGCAGACCTCGCGGACATCTTTCGCTTGAAGACCCCGCGCATCGAGCTGTCGGCGGCGAGCAGCAATCCGACGCGCCTGCTCTACCAACTGCACGACTGCGGGCCGCTCGGCCCCAACGATCACCTGCAGGAGCTTCGCATTTGGGCGTCGATCGCCATGGACAACGTGATTCCGCAGATTTTCCGCCGCCTGCGGGCCATCAACGCGCACTTCAACCTCATATGGAACGATTTCAAACACGTCTCCCTATCGGTTAGTGAACACAACTGCAAGTCGGAACTAATTGTTTCCTTTCTACAGGGATCTTCTGATCTCAAGCAGGTGGAGGACATCCAGACCGCGCTGATGGAATTTGCCACGACGATGGGAGACGCGGGATTTCGAGCGAAGGACGACGTTTTGGAGCTCTCCATTCGCGCCCTCGTTGGTTTTCTTCCTGCTTGCCGTCTCTACTCGTTCGTTTCAGGAGGACTGGAAACATCTGTACCGCGACCGAGTGATCGAGCGTCTCGGATGGAAGCGCATCACGCCCGTTGAGTCGACGGCCTTGGAGCAGAAGTGCTCGCTAGTGCACAACGGCGTCCGCATCGTGATGTCGGTTTGGTGAATGTGATAATTCCATTCTGTTTTTCTTTCTCCACCTTTAACGTTCTTCTAAATGACAGCATAAACACGTCCTTTCTCTCACCGCTTTCCTTTAACTCTCGACAAGTCAAATCGGTCCATCCAAAGAACCATGCATTGCGATTCGAGGCAGAGGTTAAACGGCGAGAGTTACAATTAGGTGTCAAAAGCGGGATCCTCTCTTTTTTGTACTCGACCCATTCGCCTTCGAACAGTCATCGGATGGAGGCCTTGAAAAGAGCACGGGAAAGAATAAGCGAGCATCCTTTGAACTAACGACCTCCGCTTTTCCACCTTTGCGATGACCCAACACACACGAAATCTCCTTTCGACCAGCCGCCGCAAACGACGAGCAGATCGCAGTTGGCGGCCCAAAACAAAAGACTCGTCCCGCCTGCCGACGAGGCAGAGAGCGGAGCCCACCAGCGGCCCTCCGCCGCATGCTCGAATCGCCGCCTCGTTTCCCGCTCGGCGCTCGGAGGGCGAGAGGAGGGCGCGAGTGGCCGCTTTGAGCGGAGAAGCGGGGACTCGCGAGCGGCCGCTCGTTGCGTCCAGTGCGCCCTTCCGCTTTTCCGCCGGCAGGGAGCGGCCGGCCACTCGGCGGGCGGAGGGGCGGCGAGGGCGAGCGGGAGGACGCCGCCGCCCTGGGGGAACTCCCTACTCATAAGGGCGGAGAGCGGGAAGAGCGGATGAGGGGGAAGGGCGAGTAGGAGAGCTGCCCCCTTCTCGCCCGCCCGCTTCTTCCCGCCCATCCGAGGGGGAGGCGGAGGGTGGAGGGCCGTTGGATTGCACTCGGCCGGCTGGAAAGAAGCGAGCGGGCGGGAGAGCGAATTAAACCCCCGGCCTTCTCCTCGACCATCCTCACCGAACGGGCGAGCAGCAGAGCGGCGGCCGACGGCTCTTCGACGGCTTCGACCAAGACAGCCATCGACTCGTTCCTTTCTGTCGATTCGAAGGAGACTTCCCGTAAGCAAAGGCGATGTCCAAAGAGCGGGCGGGAGCTGCTTTCGTGTCCCTCGCGGTTGTTCGTCGCCTCCGCTCGCTGCCGATCGCCCGTCGATCCGAACCGCCCGCTCCTCCGATCGTTCCCGCACGAGCGAGTAGGCGAGTGGGCGGAAGGCGTCTCGAACGGCAGCGGGCGTCTCGTCGAAACGGAGGAGCCGGTCGACTGCCGCTGCTCTCACTCCTTTCAATGGACGAGTTTCCCGTCGGTTGGACACGAGGGCGTGGACGAGAGAAGAACGCCGCCAACTGCCGGAAAGGACCGCTCGCAGCCGCCTTCTGCTGCTCGTCGTTTCGTTCAGCTCGCCCGTTCCAGCGAACACTCGCCCGGCCTGTTTCGATCGAACGAGGGCGCGTGTTTCGGTGGGATCGCCGCCTTTCGATCCGCCCGGGGAGATTCGAATTGCAGTCGGGCGATCAAGCGGGCGGTCGAGCGGGCAGTCGGCATCCTCCACTCACTCACTCCTCCATCCACTCCTAACTTCTCCACTCAAAAGACGACTAGCTCCTGCACGGCCGTCTTCTTCGTCCTGCCGCTCACGAAGGACCTCCTTTCGGGGCTGCCGGGCGCCCTCAACCTCCCGAAATGGGCAACGGCTTGCTCGAGGAGCTGCGCGCTCTCCCGAACGTCCCGGCCGGCGTCCACCTCGCCGCTTCCTGCAGCGCCTCCCGAAGGCCGTCAAGAAGCTCCCCGGCGGCCTGCTCGGCATCCCCGAGGGCGTCCTCCCGCTCGCCATCGTCCAGCAACTCCTCCCGCAGCTCGACTCGCTGCTCTCCGCTCTCGGCGGCTCTTCGCTCCAATCGGTTTGTTCAATCACCAGCCAGACATCGATCGAACCCAAGAAATGGACGAGCATTCGACGGAGCGAGCGGAGGAAGCCGCCGCTCACGAGAAGCGAAGGCGGCGAGCTTCCCTCTTCGAATGGCCGCTGGATTGGCGGCGAGCAGACGGAGTGGTCGAAACGAAGGGCTCCTCTCGTTCCGTTGAGCGACGGGCTTTCGGTTCGCTTCTTCTCGTCGCCGCTTCGAGTCGACCGCCGCGTCCGCTTCGAGCGGCGGCGGGAGCGGCGAGAGCGGAGAGGACGGCGGCCGCTCTGAAGTGGCCGAGTTCTCAGTCGGCTGCCCGTCGGTTCGGTGGGCGGAACACGAGCTCGATTGGTTCTTGGCCCCGACTGCCGGGGGCTTTCGTCCACTCGCCCGTGCAGCAGCTCGAACACGCCGCTCCTCGCCGCTCTCGTGGTCGTGAATTCGGGGGCTTCCGTTGAGCGAAGGAGTGGCCGCGGATTTGCGGAGAGCTTTCGGACGTGTCGCCCGATCTTCCCACTGCTCGGCGGCGGCGACGAGGACGCCGGAAGGATCGTTTCATTTCGGTGATCACGAGTGGACGCCCAACCGAGCCGGCGGTCTCAGCTGCGGTCGGCCAGCAGCAACCGCCCCGTGGCCCGAGACGCCGACTGCTTTTCTCTCCTCCAACGACGCCCTCTCCGCTTCGTTTCGGGCCGCTCGGTTGGCTGGCGTCTAATCCATCATTCACTTGCTGTTTCGTTCGTTTGAGGCGAGAAGAAATGAGAGGCGGCACGTGAAGTGAAGCCCGTTCTACTCGCACCTGCGTGCGCCTTCCACTTCACACGCCCTCTGCAGCCATTTTGCACAAGACAGCTGCAAGCTGCGAGGTGAGCGGCAGACAACTTCGGAAGTCGGATGCGGCCGCAGCTACTCGGCTGCAGCGAACTGCCGTCGGAATTCGAACTCCGCTCCACGCAATCGTGCAACGAGGGAGCGAGCGGAAACGAACCAGCGAGCGCCCACCTGCGGCTCAAAAGCCCGCGCTCCCGAGCAATACGTTTGGCGCTTTCTGTTGGTCACTTCTTGGGTTTTCCGCTATTATCGACTGCCGGCACGAATGCCCGTTTGAATCAACTTTCCCTGATGGTCGGCGTTGTTTTCGATCCCCAACGACTCAAGTGCGCCCGCGGTCCTTCCATCGCCGAGTACCGCCCGGCAGAAGGCGGCGGCGATCGTCCGCATAGCCCCGTTCAGGAGAGCGCAATGGGCGTGTAGATTGAACGAATTGGCGATGGGCAACGGGGTGACGAACAAGCGTACTCGGCCGTTGCGGACGTTTCCCGCCAGTAATCCCCGTGAGAACGCGAAGAACGGCCGTGCGAAAAACGGCCGTGGAAAGAACGCTCGCGGAAAAGGCGGCTGTGGGAAAGACGGCAATGAGAAAAGCGACCGTGAGTAAAACGGTCCTTCCACCCGTGCGATCGGACCGCCCACCGATCTCAGGGAGCCGAACGGCCTTCTTAAGCGAGGGGGCGGCCGTCCGTCCCGCCAGTCGAGCGGTCGTCTGCCGGCTGACGATCGACTATCGCGTCTTCGAGCTCTCGCTGATTCATTTCGTTTTAGATCGAACTTCACGGACCGTGAACCGCTCCCTTCGGCGCCACCTTCAAGTGTTCCAGAACCGCACGCAAAAGGTAGGCGATCGTTTTCTCTTCCGGGCCTTGAATCTCTCGTCTTGGGGATCTTTCGAAAAAAAACGGTGGAGCGGGTATCAAAAAGAGGGGCGAAACCCGGTCATTCTGCTCATCGTCCACAAAAAGAATGCAGCCTACATTATCAAGTGTTTCTTTCGAACGGCGTTGTCTTTTGCTCGGACGATCAACACACACTTGAGTTTTGACGGGGCACCAGACCGCAAAACGACCGTCGATGGCCACTGAAATTCAAGTGTGCGCATTTTGCAATTGGGCAGTTCATTCCAAAGATGCGCGTCCATAAAAGCTGCTTGTTTGAACTCATCTCACGCTCCTTCTTTCAGCTGATCGACATGGGCGCCTGTTCGCGTTGTGGCTGCACGTCGTACACGTGGAATCCGGTGTCGTTCCTGCGCAAGCTGCGCTGTGAGCTCGAGCACACGCACGACGATTCGTGCTACAAATCGGAGGCGTTCCGCAACTGCACCTGCGGCCACCACTACAACTACCACTGAGGTGCCCTTGTGAATCGCACACGCGTCAGCCAATGTATTCTGTTCGCTGTGATCACCTACTGTTGTTTTTCTAAATAAATGTTGTAAAGTCACGGCGAATGTGCAATCGATCGGCGAACGAAGAACAGGGCGGGCTGCTGTCTAAGGATTTCCACTCGAAGTGGAGCCGGAAGGCGATTCCGTGGGAACATTTGCGGATTGCACGGCTCTGAGCAGTCGGATACGTTCCTCTTGTTGCTCGTTCTTCTCCAACGATTCGACCTTTTCTTTTCGGAGTTTCTCTGCCTCGGTAACGGGAGCGGCGACTTCCTGCGTGAAGTTCGCCAATCGGTTCGAACACTCGCTTACGGGAAGGAGTGAGTGAAAGACGGGTCCACGGATTCAACTCACTTCGTCTTTCGACTCGCCGCCGCCTTTTCCGCTGGCCACGTTCTCCTCGTCGGTCGATTGCTGCAGCAACCGAACGTCCTCCGAGCGCGCGACCTCCGCTCGTTCCCTCGTCTCGGTTGAGCACGAAGGGCGTCGCGTCCGCTTCGAGCCGTCAACCACCGACCACAACTCCCCCTCGTTTCACAAAAGTCCGCAGTTCTTCGGCTACCGCGCGGACACGCTCGAAGCGTTCGGAAATGCGAGTGGAGTTCGCCTCCTCGCGTGGAGGGCGGCGATTTCGGCTTGCTGGTCGTCGACCGTTCGTTCCAGCTCTTCGAGCAGAAGAGAGGGTGTTGTCTGGAGCTTTGATCGAGTGGGCGAGTTCTCCGATCATTTCGTTCGTCTGCAGCGGTTGGAGGAGGGGGTGATTCCGCTGCGCGCTTTCTCCAACTCGTCCGTGGCTTCTCGCTGTTGCCCCACTCGGTCGGCGGGGTGGACGAAGACGGCGGCACGAATGAGTGGGCGGGGAGAACTCCCGGCTGCTCGGTGCCCTCCTCGACGACGAAGAGCGAAAAGAAGGCAGGAGGCCGGAAATCCCCACTCGCCCGCTTCTCCCCGCCGCTTCGAAGCGAGCGGGCAGTCGGCGAGTGGATGCGGCGGTCGAGCGAACGAGCCGCCCGCCGTTTCTTCGGCTGGAATCGACGGGATCGAAGCCGCCTTCAACCGGCGGGCACTCTCCTCGACCGTTCCCACCGAGTGGGCAGAAACGAGTGGACCCGCGCGGACTCGCCGGCCGCCGTTTGGTGGGCAGTCGGGGGTCGAAGTCCAACGCCCCGCGGTCCTCCAAGAGAGCGCACAGGCGGTCGCCAGGGTGTTCATGAGCGAGCGGAGCAACTGTCGACCCCTCACTGCTCGTCTGTCGCTCTCCCATCGACAGCCTTTTTGTTGTTGTCTACGGACTTTTCGAAGGAGAACAGAACGGTCAGTTTGTTCGTTTATTTCGGAGCACAAGTGACGATCAAACGATGCAAAAGAGGCAACAACAGTCATGAGGATAGTTCAAGCGAGACGACGGTAACACACGAAAGAAACTTCTGTGCCTTGCACTTGCCGCTTCCAAATGCAATAAATCTTCCGCAAGCGCCGACGAAAGTCGTCCACATCTTGTGGATCGAATCCTTCGATCTGGAGCGCGAATTCGGTCGTTAGAGCGAAATGCACTTGAGAGAACCGCAAGAGTTCTTCGCGCAGGTTCTGAATAAACACAATAAAATTAAATAAACAACCTTACAAGAAAGCCACAAACCTCAGAAGCTCCCAGTTGAAGCCGCTGGGGCAGCCGAATCAGAATCTGCAGTTTGCTCAATCGAAGTCCAGCTGCCTTGGCCCACTCGACGAGACGAGACGCGCGAGCAATGAGCACATTCAATGAAACGTAAACGGCCATTTGATTCTGAATAAAGCTAAAGCGCACCGTTAATCAAATGCGCTCACCGTGGCGGCCTCAAAATAAAAGCCGCCGACTTGCAGCTCCACCGAAAACCGTTTGTTCAGCGAGCTCAAATGTCGGAACACCGTCTGGAAGTCCCGCGCCTTCTTTTCGTTCCACAAAGAACCAGGCAGCAGTTCCCTCAGAGTCCTGGGATTTTCTGAGTTCCACAGGAGAAGATCCACTTTTTCGACCGTTTCGTTCCGCTCGCACCTGAAAGCAACCAACATCGTGGATGCACAATCAGAAAAACTCACGGTCCTTTTGCGGCGAGGTTTTCGAGATGCGTGTCGATTTCGAGCACTCCAACGGGCGTTCGGAAGACGGAAGCCAAAGCTAAACGAATTGGTCATGCTCTTCAATCAAATGAAGAACAAACCTGAAACATCGTACGTATAACAGTAAACCTTTTCCAACAAAGACCAGCCGAGCAAAACGCTCGTGTGGCGATGATTGTTCAAATGAACTTGTGCGATTTTGTCACGCAAGAAGTCGCGTACGAGGTGAAACATGAAGGGAAGACAATCGCTGTGACTAATCTGCAGTTTGCACGTTTTCAAGCAACCGAGATCTAAACAACACATATAACAACAGCAACCAAACAATATACCGACCCTTCAACATCGACAACATCGCACACCATTTGCGAAGGAGCTCGAAAGTGGGTCTCGAACGTTCTTTGAAAGCGACAATAACGTACTCCGAGCGGGCCACTTGCAACACGCGACGGGTGGAACCGAGGGCCAAATGGTCGTTCGTCAACCGCACGACAAGCCGTCTTTGTTGGGGTGTGCGCAGACCCATGTCTAGGATGTCGACCACAATCAGCCGGGCGTATTCACACCCGGTGCCGTTGACATCGGAAAAAGCCGCCAGGGATCCGGATGAGCAGGAAAGGAAGCGGAAAGTCCGCAGTCGGAGAGCCGCGCGTTGCGGCAGGTAGTCGGGCGCGTTGGAGTCGAGTGTGTTGTCCGGGCGGCCGGTGTTCGTGGCGTGGAACAGCAGCCACAATCGAGCGTTCGTCTTGAGCTTCGGCGGCTGCCGTTCGGGTGGCGCCGCGGTGGACATCGCGCTGAAAATAAAACGGTTAGCGGAGTGGGAGCGGGAGAGTGAGCGGTTGCTGCGTTCGACCGCTCGCCAAGCAGCAGGCGGGAGAGTGACGCCCAGCACGCGGCTGACCCACGCGGACGCCCTCGTTTAAACCGCGATCAGCCCGCCCGCACCAATCGAGCGGTTGCGTGCGAGCGGGCGGTGGGCAGCGCGCGTCTGGCTGTTGGTGTTCAGCAGCAGCAAACCGGCCTCGTTCTCGTGAGAAATCTTCCTGCCGCTACCCCCTGTCCAAACAGCGGCACAAAGCGGTTAGACGACTGAATCGAATGGACGAATTCACCCGTTCACCGTTCTAAAAAGAAAGTGTCATTTGATTGACTTCAAGCATCAGTGCGCATTGAAGCGAGAGGGAAAAAGGGGCAACCGGTGGGCAGCGAGCGGCAAACGAGCCCAAACCCTTGTTTCTCACTTGTTGCACGAAATGGCGGTGAAAGCGGCCGTCCTCTCGTTCTTTCTGCTGTTGCTGGTGGGCGACTCGCGAGCGGCCTGGAAGACGAGCGGAGTGATCGCGCGGGACGATCGTGAGTTCTCCGCTTCCCCCGCCCACTCCTATCGGTTGCAGACGCGGCTGGTGGGCGGTGGGCGGCCGGACGCTCGGCTTCCCGCTCGCGACGACGGCGGCCGCCTTCGTTTCCGTGTGGTTCGTGAGCTGCTGGCCGAGGGGTGGACGCCCGCATGCAGGAGGCGCTCGTCCAGCTGCAGACCGCCGGCCGGGAGGTCGAGGGCGAGATCGAGCGGCAGAAGCGGCGGCTGCAGGCGAACGTCGTGAGTGCGCCGTCTTCCCGTCTTGCAGGAGGAACTCCGCTCCGCCGGCTCCGAAGAGCGCTGGAGGCGGCCGTCGAGCGGCTGCGCGCCGAACGTCGCGCGCCTCGCCGTCCGCAAGCGGAGGATCGCCGACGTCGTCGCCTTCCCTCCGTTTAATGATCTGCTTGGGAGAACAAACTCGATTGTTGTTGCTTGGCGTCGTTTGGTTGACTGTCTCTTGCGGGGCGGATGGGTCGTTCAAGTTCGTTTGGCCCCAGTTCATGCACGTGTTCCGAAAAGACGAAGCAGAGAAAGCGAGCAGTAATCGAATGTTCACTCTTTCACTCCGCCGGTCGGGGGAGCTCCGCCATTAGCTGCACGGTGGCGGCGAGTTCAGCCAGCGTATCGTCCTTCTGCTCGCCCACCACTCGTTCGAAATCTTCGTGTCGAGGAGACCGAAGAATCGACCGAGAGCCGCAAGAAGTCGTGGAGCAGAATGAAAGCAAGCCATTGACGGGCAGCACGCAAACGACCTGTCGACTGCTTGGACGCTCCAAAAATCAGTCCCAACCTCTTCTGTGAGTCCGCTCGTCAATGGAGTAGACGGTCCAAAATTTGTTCTCAACACTCCGAAGAGGTCGAGTGGAGTACGCACCTCAAAAAGGTTTTGTAACCTGACGAGAGTTTGGGCGAGCGGGCGGGTGACCCACCCGACAGGCGGCGAGTGGATGGAAAAGCCGCTTTTGGGCGCCCGCTCGCTGTTCGTCTGGTGCTCTCCGCCTGCTGCGCCTTTTCGCCGCTCAAGAGGCTGCCCGTCGTGGGCGCGGTCAAAGTCCAACGCCCCGCGGTCCCCCGGCCGCTCGGAAGAAGGCGGGAGAGCGCGGCGGTCACCACTTCTCCATTGGAGTGGCGGTCGGGGAGGTCACTCGTGGTCGTCCGCCGCCCTCTCGCCCCCACTTGCGGCCGCCCGAACCGCTCGCTCGTTTCGGGGATGGCCGGGCGGGTGTTCACGAAGCGGACGCGGGCGCAACAACGCGCCTACGAGGAGGAACTCGCGAATTTCGACTTCAAACCGCCGCGCCCGCCGCCGCCCCGCCGTCGTCGCGATTGACGCGGACGGCGGGCGGGCGGAAAGCGAGCAGCCCGCAGTGCAGCGGGAGGCGCCCGTTCGAGTTAAGGAGGAGCTCGTGAAGGACTCCAGCAAGAGAAAGAATCGATCCGCATCCCACCAGCCAGTCCTCTTCTTCCATTCAACCAACCCATCCCTCGTTGCAGGAGCAGTTCGCGCAGCTGCGGAACCTGACTACGAACTTCGCCGCCGTCCAGTCGCGCGCCGTCCCCAGCAAGCGGCCCGAATCGAGCGGGCGGCGGCAACGGGCGGGCGAGCGGAAGAAGAAGAGCGGGACGGACGAGCGGAGCGGCCGGCTGCTCGCCCTCGACCCGAAATTCGAAGACGCGATGGACGAAGCGGAGATGCGGGCGTTCATCCAAGCGGAAGTGGACGACCGCCGGGAGGAGGAGTCGGGGGACGGCGAGTGGGAGAGCGGAGAGGAGGAAGCGGCCGTCAAGGTCGAGTGATTGACGACTGTTGATTGCCGCCCCTCATTTCGTCGAATAAACGTGCAGTGGACTCGGCAGCGGGCGGGAGATCACTCGTTCCATCCACCCATGAGGGGGGCCGCGTGCCGAAGAGGCGGCCGCGTGGGGAGGAGCCGCCCGTCCCGACCGCTTCGGCAGTCGGCGGCCGTCTCGCTCGAGGTCGATGAGGGGCGAGCGGCCGGTCGGGGCGGAAGAACCCACCCGCCCGCCCCGCAGAAGAAGCGGCCGCCCACTCGCGGCTGGGAACTCCGTTCTTTTCTCGCCGGCTGTTCGATCGAGCGACCCCCACGACGCTCGGCGGGGAGCTCCAGCGACGACCTCGAGGAAGCCGGCGGGTGGGCGGCCGCCGTCGCGAAGCCCCGCCCGACCGCCGCCCCTCCGCGCCCTCCGCCGGCCACTCGCCAGTCGGCCGGCCTCCAGTAAACGTGCGAGTGGAAGGCGGATTCTCGAACGTCTGCTCGTTCGGAGGGGCCGCTCGCTCCTGCCCGTCGCCTCCTCGAGCGGGCGGAAGGCGGGCGGGCGGACGGGACGCCCACTCGCTTTCTCGCCGCGGAGATCGAAGGCGCGTTTGGCGTTCCGTTGCGGGTTGTTGGCCTGATTCTCTGCCGCTCGGCCGCTCGTCGCTTCCCGGAATTTCTGCTCGTTTTGCTCGGGATTCTCGTGCGGCGGGGTGAGTTTTGCGTTTCTGCCAACCTTACGACCTTTTTGATTGATTTTTACGCAAACCTATCAGGAAAATCATTATTTTCTCTCAAAATACAACAAAAATCACGTTTTTTGCAATTTTTCCGAATTAATTCCGTTTTCCAGGCAAAATGGACTTTACGCCGAGCGACGTCGCCAAGCTAATTTCCGACGCGTTTATGGCCATCAATCGTGACGGTTCCAGCGACTTCTGTCCGCAGATCCTCGAGTTGCCGCGAACCTTCGCAGGCGCGGCGGCTTCCTTGGATTTGTGCCAAGGGCTGACCGAGGTTACGATTTTTTGGCACGTCGATTCCGAACAACATCAACTTCGGCCTGATGCGCCAGTGGATGCAAGTCGCCTCGAAGCTTCACGGTAAGCCTCTCATCACCGCTCCATTATACTGACTTCGTCTTTGCTTCAGCTCTGCCCTCGCTGACGTCCATCAAACTCGAGAGCTTCAACAGCCCCGGGAAGCCGTACGTGGACATGTTCTTCGACTCGCTGCCCGACAAGCTCACCGAGCTGGACGCCAAAGACCTTCGCATCACGACGTTGCTGCGAAAACGGAAGGATCAACTCGAATCGGTCACTTTCGGCCGATTCCACCAGAAGATCAAAGGCGACTCCTGTAAGCGGAAGAGGGGAAAGCAGATATTTACTTGTGTTTGCAGACATCGCGGACCTCTTCCGACTGAACACGAAGCACATCAAGCTTTCGTTGAGTCACGCCTCTCGTCGTCTCCACGAGTTGCACGACTGCGCGCGGCTCGGCCGCAACGACCGCCTGCAGCAGGTCGAAATTTCGGGTGCGATCCGCGCGGACGGCGGGATTCTGCAAGCTCTCCGCAACTTGCGAGCTCTCAACGCTCACTTCACGCTCGAGTGGAGCGATTTGGCCCTTTTCCTTCTGACTGTAAGTGGATTCTCCATTCCGTAATTTATTTGCTGTTTCCGCCAGTACCCTTCCGATCTGACGCACGTGGACGACTTCAAAGCGGAAGCGACGAACTTCGTCACGGCCATGGGAGACGCGGGATTCGGCGCAAAGGACGACGTTTTGAAGATCCGCATTCGCGACCGCGTTCGTCTTTTTTCTTCATTGTACCGTTTTTACTCATCTGTTTTAGAAGCGCTGGAAACACGTGTCCCGCGACCAAGTGCTCGAGCGTTTCGGATGGAAGCGCGTCCCTTCGGTCGAGTGGCCGTTCTCCGAGCACGAATTCCCTTTCGTTCACAACGGAGTCCGCATCGTGGTCAAGCTCCGCAAGTAAATGCGTTCGTCCCACCCTGTTCCTTCTTGTTCTCCGTTGTTTTCCCCCTTCTAAATGACAACATAAACGAGCGTCCTCTCTTCCCACGATTCTTCATTGGCTTCAACGATTCAAACAAGTCCACTCGAGCCGGTTGTTTTTGCTGAACGAGCCGGCGATTACCCAGCACCAGGAGCTAAAGTTTCGCGACCCAAGCAAAACTGTCTTCCAACATTCATCTCCCGTTCGCATCACTGGCCTTCACCGCAGACGTTGGACGGCGGAAACATTGAACGGGCAGCTTTTGATCGACCGACCACCGTTACTTCGTTCTTTAAAGTCCCGAACACACACGGGCACTCTATCGACGAGCAGCCGCAAACGACGAGTTGACGGCGGATACAAGGCTCGTTCCGCCTACCGACGAACCGGAAAGCGGAGCCTACCACTTGCACTTTTCACTTGCTCGAATTGCCGCCCCGTTTCCTGCTCGCCGCTCAGACGGCGGAAGGAGAGCGCGAGTGGCCGCTTTGAGCGGAGAAGCGGGGACACGCGAGCGGCCGTTCGTTGCGTCCAGTGCGCGCTTCCGCTTTTCCGCCGGCAGGGGGCGGCCGGCCACTCGGCGGGCGGAGGGGCGGCGGGGGGCGAGCGGGAGGACGCCGCCGCCCTGGGGGAAACTCCCTACTCATGAGAGCGGAGAGCGGGAAGAGCGGAAGAGGGGGTAGGGGAAGGAGGAGAGCTGCCCCCTGCTCGCTCGCCCACTTCTTCTCGCCGACCCGAGGGCGAAGGCGGAGAGTGGAGGGCCGTCGGATCGCACTCGACCGGCTGGAAAGAAGCGAGCGGGCGGTGGGCCAATTCAATCTCTGGCTCTCCCCTCGACCATCCCCACCGAACGAGCGAGCAGAACGCAGAGCACTCCTGCCGCCGCCGTTTGTACTGCGCACTCGGCGACCGCTTGCCACCACTCGTCGTCCGGGACTCCGCCCGCAAAACGAGACGACGGCCGTCTGAGGGGACAAACCGTCAGCTCTCCAGCAGAAAGCAGAGGTCCCTACCCTCCCCGACAGCTAAAAGTGCAGCCTACGTTTGAGTATGTTCCCGATGCCCGCTCGAGCTCAAATTGGTCACGTGTATGGGGAAGGTCGAAACAAATAAACACAGCAAATAACAGCAAGCGAATCAAACGAACAATGGAGAATATCCACTTTTAAAAAAATGTGTGCGACAACTAAAAGTGCAGCATTTTTTCTGCGCGGGCGTTTATCGCAACCGCGGTTTTTTGTTGCTTGAATGAGGTATCATTTTGTTCGTCTCGTCGAGCTCTATCCATTGATGTATTATGCAACATCACACGAATAACAGCTAGAACAGGATTCTCCTTCTAAAATGGGTAATGATGATATCGATCCGAACGGGTGTTGCAGAAGCCATACATATCTTTTTGGTCGCCGAGTGCCATAAAATAGTTGTCCGGAACATTGCAAATCACGAGCGATCAAGAAAAACGTCAAAAATCAGGCGATTTCGAGGCTTTGCGCACTTTTGAACAGCACTTCGACAGCCGGATTCGTCATTTCATTTGTTTCTGCCACTGACACGCGAAATTCGTAACTTTTAAGGCCTGCATTTCAACTTACACAACACACTCTTCAATTTGTTTTTGAAGTTTCACCGCAACGAATGGGTGGCCTGCCCGAAAACGACGTAACCCCAAAGAGCTTTGCCGACGCCAAAAGCGACGATTGGCAATAGTTGGGCGCGGCGTTTCAAACGTCCAAACGGCTTCTACGGTAAATGTCAACACTGCGTCAACTAATTGGAGTCCGGAAATCGTCATTAGAGTGAGGCAGAACAAAGCAGGAGAAGCCACAACTTGTGAATGGGTGAATCCAATCGAAAACACAACCGCAGGTCTCGTTTTCGTATCTGTCAAGCAAACTGTTGCTGGTGAATATATGGTAGTGAGTGGTCTTATCACCAAACAACACAAGAAGTGTTTGTTTGTCGACTGTAATCCACGTAAAGCTCGGTTAAAAGCGCGAGAGCATTCGATGGTCATCTCAAAGCTATTTTTTCTTGACCACATAACATCGCAACGGACCGTACAGCAACAGAACTACCGCCTACAATCTCTGAGCTTGTTGAATTCACCAGTTTGCACGTGAGAAAGGATGTTTGAAGAACGCTGAGTGCCTTGGTCGTCTCTTCTGGAGTGTTCAAGTTCAAAGTGGCGCCAAGCAACGGTAGCAGGTCGGCAGCCTGCAAACTTGGCGAAAACACAAACGAGAATGTCTCCTCCATATTCTACACGCATAAGCAAAGCAGCCATCGGGTTGATAGTGAACTTATCGGCCGTTCAAAAAAAGCTGCACTTTTAGTTGTCGGTCTCGAAATGGATTAACTTTATTTTCTCTGCGGTTCGTCGAGGGGGGTCTTTCCTAGAAGACCCCCCCATCGGCCGGTCACAGTGGAGGTGGGGGTGTTTCATTCGCCAGGCAGAATTTGCATGGGTGGTCGAAACAAACGAAAGCAAGAAGAGGGGGGAGGCGCGCGCATTCCAATTTCTTTTTCCCATTCGGCCGTCGCCATGAACCTCTTCGATCTGCCGCGAACCGAAGAGGAGGCCTTCCGCGTGCTCCAAGACCACCACGTCGTCCACACGTCGCGCCTTTGTGTGCAGGGACACGCCGCGCCGCTGGACCTCAACCGCCGCTGTTGGCGGTGCTCGACCGCCGCTTGCCGCAAGGAGTTGGGACTCCGCGTGGGGACGTGGCTGGCGTGGTCCAAGCTGCCGTTCGTCACGGTCCTGCGCTTCGTCTACGCGTGGGCCTTCGAGATGTCGAGCATCGCGTTCTGCACTCGGGACTTGGGCATGAACAAGAACAGCACCGTCGACTGGAACAACTTCCTTCGGGAAGTCTGTGCTCAGGAGCTGCTCGCCCACCCGATCCAAATTGGTGAGAGTGCGTCGGTGTTCGTGTGGTTCATTTGCTTCCCTGCAGGCGGCCCTGGGCTGACCGTCGAAATCGACGAGAGCGTCTTTTCTCGTCGCAAGAACAACCAGGGCCGCCTGCTGCCGGAGCAGTGGGTTTTCGGCGGGATTTGCCGGGAGACGCGCGAGGTCTTCCTGTTCGCCGTCGACAACCGCACCGAAGCGACCCTTATGAAGTGCATTCGGGAGTCGATCAAAGAAGGTGGGAGAAATGGTCGCTGCTTGTGGTCACGAGGTGGTTGAAGGAAGTCACATCATCTCCGACTGTTGGCGCCCGTACCTCTCGGGGATCCCGAAGCTGAAGAAGGCGGACGGGACGCAGGCCTACACGCACGCGACCGTGAATCACAGCCGCAATTTTGTCGACCCCGAGAGCGGGGCCCATACGAACACGATCGAGAGCAACTGGAACCGCGCGAAGGCGGGCAATCGGCGTCGCTGGGGCACTCACCGCTCGCTCCTCGACAGTTACCTGTGCGAATTCATGTGGCGGCAGCGTCGCCGCAATTCCGATCCCTTCCTTGCCATCCTTGAGGACATCGCCACGCACAACCCGCCCGAATAAATTGGTGGAAGCCCGAGGGAAAGAGGAACTTTGCGTCACTCAATGGAATTTGCATCGTGACCGGCCGGTTGGGAAGCAATTTGCTGGCGGAAGGAGAAATGGGGACCCGGAAATGACAAGGGCGACCAGCAAGGACTCCAGAGAGTGAGATCGGGTGGTCGAGTGGTTGTGTTTTTGATTCGCGCGTGAGGCGTGCGAGTTCGACCTTCACTTGACCGGCCGATGGGGGGGTCTTCTAGGAAAGGTCCGTCGAGGGTTTTGATTGCTTTTAATGTTTTTACAACCGCCTTGGCCCACTGCATGAACAAGCCGGGTTTGAGCTCGAGTGAGGATCGGGAACATACTCAAACGTAGGCTGCACTTTTAGCTGTCGGGGAGGGTACTACGCCCGTCCCGCCGCAGCTGCTCGGACCCCCAAAAAAGGAAGAAGCGGTCGGGCGGGTTAGGAGTGGAAACAACCCTCACCAATCCCGCTCCATCGCTCCAGTCCTCATCCGAAAGAGAAGGCGGACGTTCTCCCGCCCTCGTCGATCTAAGCAACACAAGAGGAGGAGCGGGCAAGTCGTTCACCGACGAAGTGGGCGAAACGACGACGCTGGACTCGATGCTCGCCGCAATTTGCGTGTTGCCCTGCTCTTTTGTCCTTCAATGTCTCGCGCAGTCCCCATCCAAAAGTGCGAATGTTCTTGAGTGGACTCAAGTAGCCGAGCGGACAAGAACCTAACTGTTTACTTCGGCACGAACGAAAAAAGACAAATCCGCTTTCTCCTAACGGGCAACACACACGGGCAACGGGCGAGCGGCTCACTGGGCCGACGGAGTCACCGCTTCCGCCTTCTTCGAGGATGGCGTGGCGTTCGCCGAGGGCATCTGCAACCATACGAGGTGAGAGGAGAGGACAAAGCACTCACCTCTTTCAACACGTCCAGGGCAATGTCGTCGTCGCTGGAGTGCATGTAGATGTTGGGATTGCGTTTGCCGTTGATCTTCTTTGGCTCCGCGATCTCCTTGGCAAGCGTGGGCGCGCGCGCGGTCATCGACGGCGCCAAACGCGAGGGCTCCTTCTTGGACGGAGTGGGCGCGCGGATGCCCGTTTTGAGCTGCTTCTTGGACGCCCCTTTGGGCGAGTCGAACGGTTTCACACCCTGCGAGAAGAGAAGTGAGTGAACAGGAAGCAGGCGGAACTCACCGCCTTGCCCTTCTTCCAGCGCGTCTCGCCCGTCTCGGCCGGCGCCTGCGGGACGCGCGTCTCGGTGGTGGGCTCCTTGGAGGGCCGCGTTTTGGCCTTCGCCTTGTTGCCGCCCGCGTTCTCCGTTTTGGCGGCCGGCGTCTTCGATTCCTTGCGGAACTCCGGGCCCCACTCGGCGCTCCGTTTGCTCTTCCGCTTGCAGCACACGATGGAGGCGACGACGCCGGCCACGAGTCCGAGCACGAGCCTGCAAACGGAGGAGTGTGACGGGAGAATGGGTAAGTGAACGAACAGCAGAATGCCGACGCCACCGACGATGTACCACTCGGTGGACGCGCTCTTTTCCTCTTCCGGCTTCTCCTTGTGCACCGGCGCGTCCTGCAAAGAAGGAGTGGACGACGAAGCAGAAGAGAGACTCACGATGATCATCGAGATGCCCGTCGCGGCTTCGCCTTTTGCAGTCTTGAAGCCGAAGATCACGAGCCAGGCGCCGTCCTTCTCGTCGAACTTGACGGTGCAAGGGATCGGCAACCGCGAGATGCTGGTTTTGAACTCGACGCCCGTTTCGTCCACGTTAGCCGTCACGTCGCGCTTCAGGCTGTCGTCGCCTAAAAGAGACGCGACTACAAATGAATCAGCAAAAAACTTATCGATGAGGAGGCCGGTCGCTTTTTTATCTTCATTTGAAAGCGATATCACCGCTTTCACCGAGCAGCCGCCGACGTCCAGCGCGAAGCTAAACGTGGGGGATGAAGGACGGTTCTTCTTTGAACTCACTTGGGCGGAACGGGCGATTTGACGACGTTGAGCGCGAACGAGAACTTTTTCTCTTTGAGCTCCAGCTTCACGTATCCCGACTTGCAAGTGGCCTTCAATTCGCTGAAACGAGCGGGAGGTGAATGGAAGCGGGGGATTGGGAAGAAAACTCACGTTTTGCCGCCCTTCTCTTCGAAGCAGTCGGCGTCCTCCGCCGTGAAGCCGACAACCGCAAGGAGCGCAAGGACGAGCAGCGGGCCGACGATCGAGCGACCGAACATTTCGAGGCGAGAGCGGCGGAAAGGAGCGAACGGACTGGAGGGAAGACTGGGAGAAGAAGTGAGCGAACCGGGCGGAAAGCCGCCGATCCGGAGCGAGCCGAAACGCTCATGCAAATCTTCGCAGCGCAGCGTCCTTTTCTGCCAGCGAGCGGCGAACGGCGTGTAGAAGACCGCCCATCCAATTGCCGGCCGCCCGTCTTCTTCGCTGCCGCCCGCTTTCGGCCGTCTTCCTCGGCGGGAGTCCGTTCGCCGTCCTGCTCGTGCACTCCCGCCCTTGCCTCGTGTTCCTCCGGCAGGCGAGGAGGAACGTCCCCCACTCGCCCGTCCTCCCCTCCTCGCCGTGTTCACTTCCCGCCCGCTTCTTTTCGCCCGGGTGTCCGCCGGCTTGCCCGCGTGTCGCCCGGTCGACGCGGCGGTCGGCGGCGAGCGGGCGCGTTCTGTTTGAGCAGAGCAGACGGCTTGCGGGTTCGTTTGGACGGGCGGAGGGAGTCGGTTGGCGCTTTCTGCTGGTCACTTCTCGATTTCTTCCGCCTGTTATCGACCGATCGCACGAGTGCCCGTTTGAATCTCAGCTTTCCCCGATGGTCGGCGTTGTTTTCGATCTCCAACGACTCAAGGGCCCCCGCAGTCATTCCGCTTTCAAGTGCCGCCCGGCAGAAAGCGGCGGCGAGTTTCAACAGAGCGGGCGGCTGGCCGATCGTTCGGGTGCGTGACTCGACGGGCGGCTCGCTTTCTTTGTTTCAGTCCGGTGTTTGGCGGGCAGAGAGCGCCTTCGTCTGCAATCCGACCACGCCTTAAAGGACGCCGCCGCTCGTTCGCTTCTTTGGCTCGCCCGCCTCTGCGGACGCCGTCGACATCTGCAACGGAATTTGAATTGCGGCCGTTGACGAGACCCGAGCGGGGCACAAGCGACCCGTTTCGATCAACGCCGATAGAAGGCGGTTTATTTCGAGGCAAGCAGCACTCCAAACCTTCATTGTTTGGCCTGTCTCTCCATAAGAACTCGTTGAGTGTCCATCAAACAAAGAAGAACAATCATTTTGATTGGATGATTGGCTTTGTTTTCCAAGCGCCCAACGACTGGAGTGCTCGCGGCCATTACAACAGCGAAAGGGGACCGGGCGACGTCGGCCTTCACACGAGGCGCTGCCCGCTTATCGCTTGAATGCGCGGCCTCCGTCGCGCTGCTCACTTTTTTTGCACAGGAGGTTGGCGGGCAGCGGGCGCGTCCAGCTGTTTGCCGCTGGATCACCGCGATTCGTGCTGCTACTTTCTTCTAATTGCTGTCTTTTCAGAAATGGACGGCCGGATGCTTACGAAGCGAACTCGCGCCCAGCAGCGACAATACGAAGAGGATTTGGAGACGTTCGACTACAAGCCAATGCTCCCGCCTCGGGAGAAACGCCTCCGCACGGCACCGCCGCCTCTCGTGATCATCGATGAGGCCGGGGAGCGAAAGGCGTCGCCCATTCGAGAACAGTCCCGTCCGCCGCCCGAGCAGCCCGAAGATGACTGTGATCTGCAGCAAGCACTCGTTCAGGTCAAGGAGGAGACGCCAGTAAAGCAGGAGCCCGCGGACGACTCGAACGGCCGGAAGAAACGCAAGAAGAAGAAGCGGGTGGCCGCCGTCGACGAGCCCGTCCAGCAGGTGAAGCAGAAGATCAGGTATGTGAATATTGGTGGCGTTTCTCGCGTATGCGTGGTTTCAGCAAGCTCGAACAAGAGTCTCAGCAACTCGAAGCTACGAATACGAATTTGGAAACTAGCGGATTCGAATTAGACGGAAGCGCGACCGAACAGTCAGACGGAGTCGAACACAATGCTCCACCCGAGCTCGCTAAAGAAGTAACAACGGATGGTGCATCGGAAGCTGCGATCGGTGCGGTGGATTTGGCGAGCAAAAGAAGACACGTCCGTTATTCGCTTTGTTCCATAAGTGCGTATAGCCGACTTTCAGTACACCTGCTCGACGTGCGGCTTTGAGACTAACAAACGAAATTACTACCGGTATCATCTGGACGGTCATGCGCGAAAAAGCGGTTTTTGTTGCTCGTTTTGTGGGATTTCCTTAAAAAAATGCGAAGAACGAAACGACCACGAAGAAAAGAAGCATGGATTTCAGCGCCTGGTGGAGGACAAAACCTACAACGGCGCCATCAAAATCCCCGTGGTTTACACCGGTTTGCTTTCTGCTTTACATAGTTTTTTTCAGGCAGATTTACGCCAGTACAAGCAAGTAGGCACGCACTTTGCGCAGGTTCAGCGTAAAGCAAAAGACGCCCGTGAATGCTTTGCAAAACGAGCGCGCCGAGCCGACGCAGTACGTTTTTCGCCCTTGCCTCGCTTAATGCAATCCAAAAACTCAATCCGTTATGTCCGGCAGTCACGCAAAATGATGCAAAAAGGAAGCCTTTATACCATTTTGTAGAGTTTTTGACGCTGATTCCAAATCTGCAAACCGTTTTTTGATATCTCTATTCGGTCGTGAGTTATTTCGACTTGAATGTGCGAAAAATCGCTGCGGGCGGGCAGGAGGGTGGGTTGCGCAATCGGCGGGCAGCGAGGGGTCAAAAATCGCCAGCGAGCAGGGGTTGGGCGGCAAAGTCATTGCGAGTCCAGTTTGTTGCGGGACGGCCGAACGTGCTGTGCCGCGAATGTTCAAATTTTGTTTCAAAGCGCAACGAACACCTATCAACGCAGATCGTGGCCGAAGGCCGCGACTCTGCTGGTCTTCATGTTGTCGCGCGAGGAAGCGTCTCCTCTTCCCGCGGACGCCGCAAAGAGACGAGATCGATCGAACAATGACGATTTATTGCCGAGCGATGGATACAACGAAAACGATGGAGCGAAAGCGGTGAAACGACCGAAACGGGGCACTCGTGGCCCCGTTCTTCTGGAACGGGAACGAATGAGACTGGGGAACGAGAGGGTGATACACGAGACACGAGTGGAGCGAGAAAAGGGGGGACGAGGGGGGGAGAGCGGGGGAAGAAGGCCGCCGTCCTGCGGGTCGTCGATCGGCTCGAATGCGCCCGTCCGTCGGCGGCCCGTCCATCGTGCGGAGAGCGGCAGGGCGCCCACTTTCGCGTCGGGTCCCGTCCGTTTGGCGTTCCGTCCGCCTTGCTCCGCCTCCTCGCGGACCACACGCAGCGTTTTGGCTCGAAAATACGCCCGATCGAATCTCACTAGGGGTACCGAAACAAATAGACCTTTCCTCGCGTCCTAACGGACGCGACAATGTATTCGTGCAGAACTGCAACGACTGCGGAATTTCGCATGCGCTCGTGGCCCCTTTTCACGCCGCTTCACACGCCGACACCCGCGGAAAGTTCCTTTGCTCGCTATGCGGCATCGGCATGAGTGCAGCACGGGAGAGAGGCAGACACGAGTCCAAACTCCACAACTTTGTGCGAAACAGGGCTGACGGGCCGACGAAAGAAGCGATCCGCATCCCGCCGGTTAGTCACCATCCTCTATTCAACCCATCCACCCCCCGTTTGCAGGAGCAGTTCGGGCAGCTGCGGAACCTGACCACAAATTTCGCCGCCGTCCAGTCGCGCGCCGTCCCCAGCAAGCGGACCGAATCGAGCGAGCGACGGCAACGGGCGGGCGAGCGGAAGAAGAAGAGCGGGACGGACGAGCGGATCGGCCGGCTGCTCGCCCTCAACCCGAAACTCGAAGACGCGATGGACGAAGAGGAGATGCGGGCGTTCATCCAAGCGGAAGTGGACGGCGGCCGGGAGGAGTCGGGGGACGGCGAGTGGGAGAGCGGAGAGGAGGAAGCGGCCGTCAAGGTCGAGCTCATGGACGACTGTTGATTGCTGCCCATCATTTCGTCGAATAAACGTGCACGGGACTCGGCAGCGTGCGGGAGATCACTCGTTCCATCCACCCACGAGGGGGGCCGCGTGCCGAAGAGGACGCCGCGTGGAGAGGAGCCGCCCGTCCCGACCGCTTCGACAGTCGGCGGCCGTCTCGCTCGAGGTCGGTGAGGGGCGAGCGGCCGGTCGGGGCGGAAGAACCCACCCGCCCGTCCCGCAGAAGAAGCGACCGCCCACTCGGCGGCCGGGAACTCCGTTCTTTTCTCGCCGCCTGTTCGATCGAGTGGCCCCCACGACGCTCGGCGGGGAGCTCCGGCGACGACCTCGAGGAAGCCGGCTGGTGGGCGGCCGCCGTCGCGAAGCCCCGCCCGACCGCCGCCTCTCCGCGCCCTCCGCCGGCCACTCGGCAGTCGGCCGCCCTCCAGCAAACGAGCGCGCTCGTTCGGAGGGGCCGCTCGCTCCTGCCCGCCGCCCCCTCAAGCGAGCGGAAGGCGGGCGGGCGGACGCGACGCCCACTCGCTTTCTCGCCGTGGAGCTCGAAGGCGCGTTTGGCGTTCCGTTGCCCCTCGCGCCGCCCGCTCCGCCGTTTGCTCGACCGCTCGCCGTTTGGTGGAATTTCTGCTTGTTTTGCTTCGGATTCTCGTTGATCGAGGTATGATTTGTGTTCTTCATTGCTTTGTAAATGATGCGGCCGCTTTTCGACTTATTTTGTACCTAGAATCCGTCGGTTTCTCCAAAATTTGCCCGAAATCACGGACTTCTGCAATACCTTCAAATTTATTCCATTTTTAGGCCAAATGGATGATTCCTTGGTGCCCGCTGGTGGCAGAAAGAAACCACGGCTCGACGTGAAGCAAATTCGCACGGCAACGATTGAAATTGAACGCGATGGTTTGATCAAATTCTTGCCGCCGGTCGCCTCGCTCACGCAGAACTTCGATGACGTGGCGTCCGCACTCGAGCACTGCCGGAATGTGACCAAGGTCGAGATCGTTTGGCTAGTCGATGCGGAGAACGTCAACTTCCGCCTCATGTTGCAGTGGATGCAAGTCGCCTCGAAACTCGACGGTAAGCTCGGATTCATCCATTCCTTCTACCCACTTTGCCTTTGCTTTCAGCCCTGCCTTTGCTCAAGTCGATCGAGGTGACCGCCTACTGGGCTTCGTGGATCCAACAAGACGACGTGTTGCTGAAGTACCCGTTCGTGGACATGTTCTTCGATGTGCTGCCCGACAAGATCACCGAGCTGGCCACGGACGAGCTCCGAATTGCGACGTTGCTCCGAAAGCGGAAAACCCATCTCGAACGAGTCGTTTATGACGACAGCGCCTTCGAGCAGAAAGGGCACGCGTGTAAGTGGGAGAGCGGAGAACCGTACTTCATTTTTCCCTGCAGACTTTGCGGACTTCTTTCGATTGCCTGCCACGCGCATCGAGCTCGAATTGGATTACGTTCCGCTCGCTGGACGCCATCGATTGCACGACTGCGGGCCACTCAGCCCCAACGACTTGCTGCAGAATCTCTCCATTTCGGCCCCCGATGTCGCGGACGGCAGCATTCGGCAAGCTCTCGGCCACCTGCGCGCCATCAACAAACACTTCAACTCCACCAGGCACGAGTCCTTTTGGCTCTCTCTTTCGGTACGTGAACTCGGCTGCATACTCGGGCTAATTTGCTTCCTTTTCTTCGACAGGAACTTCCCGATCTGCAGCAAATGGAGAACGTCACAATCGAAGCAATGGAATTTGCCACTGCCATGGGAGACACGGGCTTCCGATCCAAGGACGACTTTTTGGAAGTTCGCGTCTACGACAAGGTTTGTTCTTTGCAGCTGTGACGTTTCTACTTGTTAATTTGAGGTCGAGTGGAAACGCGTGTCCGGCGACCAGCTGGTGGAGCACCTCGGATGGAAGCGCGAAAAGCTCACCGGCAACGAGTCGGTCAAGTTCACGCAAGCGTGCTCGCTCGTTCACAACGGATTCCGCATTCGGATGCTCCTGTGTTAGATGCGGTCAAAGCACTTTATTTCTTCAAGGTCTTCCGCTGTTCACTCTTCTTTATGATGCGCTAAGAATAAACGCATCCCTTCTCTGCTCACGCACTCTTACTCGGGTATCGACGCGTCAAATCACTTTTTTCAAACGGCCGCAAACGACAACCTGATCGCAGCAGACGCCGAATCGAATGACTCGTTCCACCAACCGACAAGCAGAAAGCGGAGCGCACCGGTTGCCCTCCCCGCTTGCCCGAATCGCCGCCTCGTTTCCTGCTGGCTGCTCGGACGGCGGGAGGAGAGCGCGAGTGGCCGCGTTGAGCGGAGAAGCGGGGACTCGCGAGCGGCCGCTCGTTGCGTCCAGTGCGCGCTTCCGCTTTTCCGCCGGCAGGGGCGGCCGGTCACTCGGCGGGCGGAGGGGCGGCGAGGGCGGGCGGGAGGACGCCGCCGCCCTGGGGGAACTCCCTACTTATGAGGGCGGAGAGTGGGAAGAGCGGACGAGGGGGAAGAGGGAGTAGGAGAGCTGGCCCCTTCTCGCTCGCCCGCTTCTTCCCGCCGTGCCGAGGGGGAAGGCGGAGAGTGAAGGGCCGTTGGATTGCACCCGGCCGGCTGGAAAGAAGCGAACGGGAGGCCAGTGGAGGGCGAGCGGAGGGCGAATTCAACCCTCGGCCCTCCGCTCGACCATCTCCACCGAACAAGCGAGCTGCAGGAGTGAACGGCCGTGTGGAGTGCCCCCTTCCAACCGCCCACCACTCGGCGGCAGCCGGCGGCCCGTCCGCCGAAACGAGCGAGCGGTCGGGCGATCCTCCCGCTGCCGCCCGCCCGCCCGCTCGCCGCTGGACTCCGACCAGCCGACCGCCCCGCCGCCCGCCCGTCGGGAACACGAAACGTCCACCAACAAATGAAAGGAGCGTTGTCGGCTTCAAGGCCAGAGGAAGGTGAACAAAGAAATGCTTGAAAGGCGAACGCGATTGGCGCCGACGTGCCCCGTCAATCACCCCACGATCGGCCGTCTTTCTTTAAAGCCCGCGCGACGCGTCAGGCGGGCGCCGCGTGAACTATAAATTGCCCTTCAAGCCGCCGCCTGCTCGCTGGCAGATCGACGCGCACTGTCGGGCGGCATTCCAGCGCGCAAAAGGCATTTTGTTTTGTGCGGACAGTTCGATGGCGAAAAAGTGTTCGACGACGCGTTACCGCTTTGATCACTTTTAGCACCGCTTTCGAATGAGCGAGTTGTTTGTGAGACGAGATTGTTTGACTCGATTATGCCCCGAAGGTGAGCGTTGTCTCCGCTCTCATCTATTCGAATCTTTGCCGCCCCCGCGGTCATTGCGGTCGCACAAGGTCGCCCAGCGGGAAGTGGCGCGCAGTTCCATGGGGGCGGACGGCTCACTTGTTCATGCGGGTGGCTCACATTTCGTTTTTACGGAATGTTTTGCGACGCGTGATTCGATTGCCTGTTGAGATTTGCGGCCAACTAGTCAATTTGTTTCAGAATGGACGCCCGAGTATTCACGAAGCGCACCAGAGCGCAGCAACGGCAGTACGAGGAGGAGCTGGACGCCTTTGAGTACAAACCGATGCGCCCGCCTCAAGCGAAACGCACTCGCACGGGCCCGCCGCCCCTCGTGGTCATCGATGAGGACGGCGAGCGAGAGGAAACATTAGAACTTGCCGGAGCTCAGGAGTTGGCGGATGTTCGAGAGCAAGTGGACGACGCGTCTGAACAGCCGGCGATTTCGGTCCACGTGAAACAGGAGCCTACAGTCGAGGAAGTCGGCGAGTGGCGGCGCGCGGTCGTTCATTTCCGGCAGGAACCCCACATGAAACAGGAGCCCTCGGACGATCAACCGACCACTCGGCCAAAGCGAAAGGACAAGAAGAAGAAGCGACTGGTTGCCGTCAACGAGCCCGTCCAGCACATAAAGCAGGAGTTTGGGTAAGTGAAAGGCGGTAATTTCGAATCATGATCTTGCTTTTAGGCAGCTTGACCAAGTCGATCAGTTAGGAGAAGTTGTGGCCGAAGCGTCCGGAGCTGACGGGCAGAACGAGATTCGTCCGGAATTGGCCGCCGAACATCAGCAGGATGCTTCGTCAAACGATGCGGACGGGATGTCTGTCGAGAGCGCGGACGAACGCACGGGCGAAGCGAGTCAAGTGAGTTTTTCTGTTTCTTGTAATGATTTTTTTGGTTCTCGTCCAGTTCACGTGTTCAATTTGTGGTTTTGTGGCCACTCGCCCAATCCATTATCGCCACCATCTAAACGGGCACGCAAAAACGAAGGGATTTCGTTGCTCGTTGTGTGGTGTGATGTCTGAAACGAATACGAACCGGAACGGGCACGAACAAAAGCAGCACGGATTTGAGCGTCACGAAGATGACAAGAACTACAAAGGCGCGATCCAGATTCCGTCGGTGGGTGATTGGTTTAATGTCGTTTTATAATGCGTTCTGATTTCAGGGAGAGCTCAAGAAGTACCGGCAAGTGGGGACGAACTTCGCGCAAGTGCAAGCGGATGCAAAGGCCGTGGGCGAACCCAACGAACAGGTACGTGCACATTCAGCACGGGAATTTATTTCGACGCCCCTTACGTTACTATTTTAGTTCACCTGCTCAACTTGCGGCTTTGTGAGCAAGAGATCAGATTATTTTCAAGGACACTTAAATGGCCACTCGAGGACAAGCGGTTTTTGTTGTTCGTTTTGTGGAGTTGTTTTGAAAACCATTATACACCGGGACACGCATGAAAAGCAACAACACGGATTCGAGCGACGAGAAGCGGACAGGACGTATCGTGGGGCCATCAAAATCCACCCAGTTTGTGAACACGCTTCGTTTTCGCTTAACAAGGGCAATTTTAGGGCGATCTCAACAAGTACACACAAGTGGGCACCAACTTTGCCGCGATCCAAATACAGGCTAAAAACGCCGGAGAACTGGATGAGCGGGTTGCGGGCATCTAGCAACTCTCGTTATTTTTTCCCGTTTTTAGTATAAGTGCCTAACGTGCGGCTTTGCGAGCCAGCACGCGAATACTTTCCGCGGACATCTGAAAGGACATCTGCGAACGGATGGTTTTTGTTGCTCGTTCTGCGGCGTTTTCTTTGCCTTCAGCGGCAACCGGAACACGCACGAAGCGAACCAACATGGATTCATGAGAGAAGACGTGGACCAAACGTACAAGGGCGCCATCAAAATCCCGCCGGTTTGTGGGCAGTCGACTCTCGAATTTATTAAACCTCCGCAAGTTCAGAGTGATCTGGTCAAATACACGCAAGTGGGAACAAACTTTGGTCAAGTGCAAGACGATGCGAAGGCGGCCGGCGAGAGCTTCGCAATGCGGATACCTGGGCGAGGCAACGGAGTACGTTCACCAATTCTTTAACGCACGAGACTGTTTGACAAACGCTCCAGAACTGCAAAGAATGTGGAATTCCTTTTGTGCTGGTGGCTCCCTTTCACGTCACTTCCCACACTGCGACCTGCGGAAAGTTCCTCTGCTCGATTTGCGGAATCGCCCTCGGTTCATCAAAGATACAAGATCACGAGTCCAAGGTGCACAACTTCGTGCGCAATCAGGTCGACTGGAACACAAAAGAAGCAATCCAAATCCCACTGGTCAGTCTGCTCATTCAATCCAATTCATTCATGCCCCGTTTGCAGGAGCAGTACGCCCAGCTGCGGAACCTCACGACGAACTTCGGCGCCGTCCAGGACAAAGCAAAAAGCGTTGGCGAGTGTTCGCAGAAACAAGCTAAACGCGGACGACCTTACGAGGTAAGAGCTTCAATGCACTAATATACAACGCTTTTCTTTTTCAAGAACTGCAAGGAATGTGGGGTGTTGTTGACGCTTGTGGGCACACAACACGCAGCTGCCCACGCTCAACTCCACGGAAAGTTCTTCTGTTCGGTGTGCGGGATCCAACTCACAACGTCGGACAGAAGGCAAATCCACGAGTCCAAACTCCACAACTTCGAGCGCGACAAGATCGACTGGACGACAAAAGAAGCGATCTGCATTCCACCGGTCAGTCCACACCACTTCATTCAACTCATCCATCACCCACTCGTTGCAGGACCAATACGGGCAGCTGCGGAACCTGACCACGAACTTCGCCGCCGTCCAGTCGCGCGCCGTCCCCAGCAAGCGGACCGAATCGAGCGAGCGGCGGCAACGGGAGGGCGAGCGGAAGAAGAAGAGCGGGACGGACGAGCGGATCGGCCGGCTGCTCGCCCTCGACCCGAAACTCGAAGACGCGATGGACGAAGAGGAGATGCGGGCGTTCATCCAAGCGGAAGTGGACGGCGGCCGGCGGGAGGAGTCGGGGGACGGCGAGTGGGAGAGCGGAGAGGAGGAAGCGGCCGTCAAGGTCGAGCTCATGGACGACTGTTGATTGCTGCCCATCATTTCGTCGAATAAACGTGAGTGCACTCGGCAGCGGGCGGGAGATCACTCGTTCCATCCACCCATGAGGGCGGCCGCGTGCCGAAGAGGACGCCGCGTGGAGAGGAGCCGCCCGTCCCGACCGCTTCGGCAGTCGGCGGCCGTCTCGCTCGAGGTCGATGAGGGGCGAGCGGCCGGTCGGGGCGGAAGAACCCACCCGCCCGCCTCGCAGAAGAAGCGGCCGCCCACTCGTGGCCGGGAACTCCGCTCGTTTCTCGCCGGCCGTTCGATCGAGTGGCCCCCACGACGCTCGGCGGGAGCTCCAGCGACGACCGCGAGGAAGCCGGCGGGTGGGCGGCCGCCGTTGCGAAGCCCCGCCTGACCGCCGGCCCTTCCGCTCATTCGTGCCGCAGCGGTGGGGCGGCCGCCCTCCAGCAAACGAGCGAGTATAAGATGGGGTTCTCGAACGCCTGCTCGTTCGGAGAGGCGGAAAGCGGGTGCCTCTACTCGACCGGCCGCTGGGTCGAACGCCGTCCACTTTTTCGTGCCCGCCGTCTAGTTGTTCGACGTGCTTTTCCACGTTTGTTTTTTGTTTATTGTCACAACAGTAGGAAACAAACACATTACGCAAGAGGTCACTTCAAGCGACGAATGGCCACAAAATACACGTCCGTTTCGTCCACTCGCAGGTTCCAACAGCAGCGAGCGGTCAACAAACGCCAACGAAGGTCATCTACCAATTCCGGGTCGAATTTCTCGGTTTGGACCGCGAACTTCGACTTTTGCGCAAAGTGCAGCTTAGCCAGCTCTAAGAACTCGTTGTAAACGTGCTAAACGAGCGGATACAATCCACTGTTGAAGTTCAAACAAACCTCAGGTCCTTGCGGTTGCAACCAGCCCGGCGGTCGGAGGAATGTCCGCAGTTTGCGCAATCGAAGCCCGGCCGCATTGGACCACTGGACCAAGCGGAGAGAGCGACAACAAGGATCGTCAACGCGGTGGAGACTTGCAGTAGGTCCTAAATGTACATGAGAAGCATGACCGGCTGAAAAGCTTACAGTCGATGCCTCAAAGTTGGCTCCATCGATTTCTAGCTTGAGTTTGAAGGTGTCGTTTAAAGAACGGAGGTTATTGAGAGATGCGCGGTAGTCTCGCTCGTATTCCCTGGTCCACAAAACGCCGGCGGGCAGTTGGAAGAGTGTGGACGAATACTCGAGTTTGAACAGGTGAAGCGTCATTTTTTCGACCGTTTGGTTTCGCTCGCATCTCAACCGAGGATCAATTTAACTCCGAAAATCACATGCAGGAACTTACGATCCGTTCGCAGCGATCTGTTCGATTCGCGTGTCGATTCCGAGTTTTTGGGTGCGCGTTCGTAAGGCCGGAGCCATGTCTAAAATCGACGATTGCTAAAAATCGTAAAATGAGGTAACTCACAAAGACAAGCATCCGAACATGCCACGTAAAGATCATCCATTATTGTAAAACACGGATAGTACATCACGCCGATCTGCGGAAACTCGTTCAAGTAGACATCCACGACCTTGTCGGGCAGAAAATCGCGAAGAAGCGGCACCAGTTGGTGGTGTTGCGTGCAGTCTGTAATCTGCAGTACAATCGCCTTTAACTTGCGGTGGTCTAAAGACAGTTTTAGATGGAAAAAAGCGCGTACAAGCACTTATCTTTCAACGCGCAGAGGATCGAACACCACTCCTTCATGCGATCGAACGTGGGCATTTGCACCGAAAAGAACGAAACGACCACGCGATTCAATGAAGCCAGTCGCAAGATGCGCCCGATTGTTTCCACGGACACGTGGTCGCGAGAAAGACGCACATAAAACTCCTCGTTGATTCGAGCCGAGTACACCGCTAATTGGCCATGGAAATCATGGGTGCGTGAGAGTGCCTTGGTTGACGTTCGAAGAAGGCTGCCGGAAAAGCGGCCGAACAGAAAAGAAAGCGAAGCGTCCGAGCTCGCAAAGTCGCCCGGTCGTTGCGGTACGTGGGCGACAAGTCATCCAGCAAGTTGTATTCGCGGCCCGTGTTCATTGCGTGGAATAACAACGACCACGGTCCATGGGCATTGAGCTTCGGTGGGTTCTTCTCCGGTGGTTGCGGAACGTGCTCCACAGGCACGACCGCGTCTTCTGCTGCGTCGTTGTACGTGAGCTTCGGCTTCTTGTTGGGCGGTTCCAATTCGGACATTTCGCTGAAAATAAAGCGGTTAGCAAATCGAGAGCAGGAGAGTGAGGGACTGCTGCGCTCGACCGCTCGTCCAGCAGCAAACTGGAAAGTAACGCCCCGCGCCCGGCTGACCCACGCGGACGCCCTCGTTTGAATCGCGGTCAACTCGCCGCTTTGATCAGGCGGTTGCGTGCGAGCGGGCGGTGGGAAGTGCCACCTGCCGATCTCGCTCGGCTGTTGGTGTTCGGCAGCAGCAAGCGGGCCTCGCTTTCGCGCGCGATCTTTCTGCCGTTTGTAATCGCTTTGCTTCTGTTGAAATAAGCAACGTCACAAAAGCGGCTGGACAACAGAATCGAACGTTCGAATTGACCCCTTTACGGCCGTAAAGAGGGAGTACTGCTCGATTGACTTCACGCATCAATGCACATCGAAGCAGAAGGGAGAGCGGCAACCGGTGGGACGACAGCGGCAGATCAGCCCTCATTTGTTGCACGAAATGGCGGTGAAAGCGGCCGTCTGCTTTCTGCTGCTGGTGGATGACCACCGAACGGGCTGAAAAACGAGCGCATAGATCGCATGGGACGATCGTGAGTTCTCCGCTTCCTCCCGCCCACTCCTCTCCGCTGCAGACGGCGGCTGGTGGGCGGTGGGCGGCCGGACGCTCGGCTTCCTGCTCGCGACGACGGCGGCCGCCTTCGTTTTCGTGTGGTTCGTGGTGGAGCGGGGCGGAGCTTCGCGGAGGTGCAGCCGGCCGAGGAGTGGACGCCCGCGTGCAGGCGGCGCTCATCCGGCTGCAGACCGCCGGCCGGGAGGTCGAGGCGGAGATCGAGCGCGAGAAGCGACGGCGGCAGACGAACGTCGTGAGCGCGCCGTCTTCCCGTCTTGCAGAGGGAACTCCGCTCCGCCGGCTCCGAAAAGCGCTGGAGGCGGCCGTCGAGCGGTTGCGCGCCGAAAGTCGCTCGCTGGCCCCCCACGAGGCCGCGCGCCTCGCCGTCCGCAAGCGGCGGATCGCCGACGTTGTCGCCTTCTCTCCGTTTAATGGGCTGCTTGGAAGAATAAAATCGTTTGTGTTGCTCAGCGTCGTTCGTTTGACTGTTCCATGCAGAGCGGATGTGGCGTTCAACTTTGTTTTACGCCATTTCATTGCGTGTTCCAAGTAGACGAGCCAATAGAGGCGAGCAGTAATCGAATGTTCACTCTTTCACTCCGCCGGTCGGGGGAGCTTCGCCACTAGCTGCACGGGGGCGGCGAGTTCAGCAGACGGATCGTCCTTCTGCTCGCCCACCACTCGTTCTGAGCAGAGCGAAGAAGCTACCGCGACCCGCAAAGGACCGTGAAGCTAAACGAAACAAACGGTTGACGGGCAGCAGGCAAACGACCAGCCGAATAGCATCGGAGTTCGTGCACAACGACTGCTCAAACGCTCCATCCATCACTCCTCAATCACTTCTGTGTGTCCGCTCGGCGATGGAGCAGACGGTCCAAAATTTGCTCTCAACACTCCGAAGAGGTCGAGTGGAGACACACCTTAAAAAGGTTGGATAACCTGACGAGAGTTTGGGCGAGCGGGCAGGTGACCACGGCGGACAGGCGGCGAGGCGATGGAAAGGCCGCTCGCTGCTCGTCGGGCGCTCTCCGCCTGCCGCACGCACCGACCGACCGCCGTTTTGTGGGCAGTCGGGGGTCGAAGTCCAACGTCCCGCGGTCTCCCGGCCGCTCGACGGGCCGTTCGGAAGAAGCGGGAGGGCGCGGTGGTCACCACTTCCCCATTGGAGTGGCCGGCGGGGAGGTCGCTCGTGGTCGTCCTCCGCCCTCTCGCCCCCATTTGCGGCCGCCCGATCCGCCCGCTCGTTTCGGGGATGGCCGGGCGGGTGTGCACAAAGCGGACGCGGGCGGAACAACGCGCCTACGAGGAGGAACTCGCGAATTTCGACTTCAAACCGCCGCGCCCGCCGCCGCCCCGACGCCGCCCGTCGTCGCGATCGACGCGGACGGAGGGCGGGCGGAAAGCGAGGATCCCGCAGTGCAGCGAGCGGCGGGAGGCACCCGTTCGAGTCAATGGGGAGCCCGCGGACGAACAATCGATTACTCGATCGAAGCGAAGGCGGACGACTCCGCCGGCCGGAAGAAGCGGAAGAAGAAGCGACAAAGCAGGCGAGGCAACCGGCAACTGAAGGCGGATGTTGAGAAGTTGGAAGCCAGCGGGCATGACAAAAGTCCAGTGGAACGGCCGATGGAAGTTCAAACGAATCATCTGTCCGACGATGCAGGCGATGTTTTGGACGGAACGGCGTCGAGTGCGTGGCCGCGAACGAGAGCGAGCGGGAGGACCGACGGACGAGCGGGCGGAAGACGCGGTAAGCGGAAGGAGTGCGGGGCGTCGCCTCGTGCAGAGATTCGAGGGGGACAGATCGGCCGTAAACACCAGCCGTCCGTGGCAGCTTCTCTTCCCCCACGAACAGGAAATGTCCAGTGGAGAAGCGGAATGTCCATTCGAAGACCTCACGCATCGCATAGCCGAGAAATCCGAGTTCTCGACCGGCAAGCGGAACTGCGAACGGCGGATGCACTCGAAAAAGCGTTGAAATTCGGGGGAAGGATCGAAGAACGAGACGAAGAAGCGGACTGCTCGCATCGATTGGCAGTTCTCGGCGATCGTTTGACTGGTTCCTTTGCTCGCTGATTGATCCACCTGCAACCACGGCCGAGTACTTCGGAGAACACGCCTCCGGTCGACCGTTCGAGTGCCCGAGCAACGAAGGCGTTACCGTTCATCGCCGTTACGGTTCATCGCCAAAAAAAATCAGGGTAAACTTGAGTTTTTATGCACAAAATTCATTGAATACTGCGTAAAACTAAAACGGAGCTATAGATTTTGACTTTCGAACGTCAGATACGCGTTTTTAACACAAAAAATACAAGTAGTGTAAAAGAGCAAAATGGGTGGGTGTGTATTTTGTTAACGTTTAAGCGTAAATGTTGCTTGGCTGTAGCAAGCGACAAATACTAGACTGTTAGAACGATGAATATCGCGTTAAACCCCTTTAATTTACTAGATTTTACTTGGCGATGAACCGTAACGGCGATGAACCGTCGGCGATGAAACGAAACGGCGATGAACCGTCGGCGATGAACTGTACGGTTCCCCCGAGCAACGGAATCGAATTCGCGAAAGAGCTGGGGATCGATCCGAACGAACAGCCGCCCTCCGCCTGCGAGTTGCTCGACGGACAGCTTGAGTTCAACGGGACTGCTCTGCTCGTGTGGGGCGTCCACGTTACTCGCCGACCGAACGCGGCGGCATCGAGCAGTCCGACCGGCTTCTTTCGTTTGATGAGAGGGCGAGCGGTCGACCGCCCGCCCAGCGGCAGCCGGCCGGCGAACTCGGAGAGCCGAACGATCGAGACGACGGGCGCGGGAGAGCCGCCGTTGCTCGAAGGCCCGCACGAACGCGTGGTCTCGCGCGGGCTTCTCGGCGTCGACCGAGAGCAGCCGGTCGCCGTTCGATTCGATCCACCGTTGCGCTCGCCGATCGTCCGGCTGCCCGCCCAGCACGGGGTCCGCTGCCGGCAGTTGTGATGCGCTCTTCGAGCGGTCGGTGGGCGCGCGCTCTTTCGCGATCCTCCGCCCCTCCACTCCGCTCGGCCCTCCGCGACGGTCGACGAGTTGGAGGGCGAGTAGAACGAAGACCGGCCTTCTTGCTCCAATTTCCTCTCCAATCCCCACACCACTCGGTCCACAAGGCGGCACGTGCACGAACTGCGGGGGGAGTGGAACGCGGATCTCCCGTGCGGGCGCGCCGACGGCGAGAAAGACGGCTGCAAGCGGAGAAGCGATCGAATGGCGGCGAGGACGACGCGAAAGCGCAGAGCAGGGCGGGCAGCGTGTTCGAGCAAAGTGGAGCGAAAGACGAGCGGGAATTCTCGTCGACGAGTGGCAGACGGAAAGAAGTGTGCCGCACGGCTCGAAGGGACAGACCGACGCGATGAGGGCGAAGCGGAGAGCGGACGCGCCCTCTCTTCGACCTCCGCGCAAGTTCGAAGTGACCGTCTGGCAACCTTCTTCGATGGTCTCTTCTCAAACGCGTTTTGGGCTTCCATTCCACGCATTCGCCGGCTGTTCGCTTTGCTGCAACAGAGCGGAACCGATTTGTCGACTACGGGACGCGTCGCTCACCACTCGGCCGGTCGGAGCGGCGAGAAGCGGCGGCCACTCCACGAACAAACGAGTGGCCGGCGGGAGGACGACCGCCCATCCGATCGCCGGCCGCCCGTCTTCTTCGGCCGGGCGGCCGCTCGCCGTCCTGCTCGTGCACTCCCGCCCTTGCCTCGTGTTCCTCCGGCGGAGAGCAGGGCAAGGGCGAACGTCCCCCACTCGCCCGTCCTCCCCTCCCCGCCGCGTTCACCTCCCGCCCGCTTCTTTTCGCCCGCGTGTCCGCCGGCCTGCCCACGTGTCGACCAGCGGACTCGGCGGGCGGCGGCGAGCGGGGGCGTTCAGTTCGAGCGGAGCAGACGGCCGGCGGGTTCGTTTGGACGGGAGGAGGGAGCCGGTCGGCGCTTTCTGCTGGCCGCTTCTCGACTTCTTCTGCTTTTTATCGACCGCCTGCACGAATGCCCGTTTGAATCTCAGCTTTCCCCGATGGTCGGCGTTGTTTTTTATCCCCAACGACTCAAGTGCGCCCGCAGTCCTCCCATCGCCGAGTGCCGCTCGGCAGAAGGCGGCGGCTTGTTCCAACACGCGGCTGGCGGATCGCTTGAGTGCGCGACCCTCTACGGGCGGCTCGCTTTACGTGTTGGGTTAAAGTCCAACGAGCGGAGGACGCGAGTGCCTTTTGCCCACGTTTTTGCCCGTCTGCCTGCCGATCGCTGGTCTTTTAGGAGGACGCCGCTCTGTGCAAGGGAACGCAAAGTGCGGCGGCCAGCGACATCAGAGCGGAGCACGAGCGTCCTATTTTGATTCAACCCAATGGAAGGTGAAAGGCGGTTTGTTTTGAAGCAAGAGCCGAGGTCATATGCATTATCTGGCCGCCGTTTCTCAGAATTCCTCAAGCGTCCATCGAACAGAAAAAGGCAATCACTCAGATCAGATGATTGGCTTTGTTTTCTGCGCGCCCAACCGACGGAGTGCTCGCGGTCATTCCACAGCGAAAGAGGGCCGGGCGAGGGCGGCGTTCACACGAGGCGCTGCCCACTTATCGGGGGAGTGCGCGGCCTCAACCGCGCTGCTCATTTTCGTTTTGGGCAGGAGTTTGGCGGATGGAGGGCGCGTTAGTGGATTTTTGTTGCTTGATCGCCGCGATCCGTGCCTTTGCCTCCTTCGAGTCGCTGTCGTTTCAGAAATGGACGGCCTTGTGTTCACAAAGCGCACGCGCGCCCAGCAGCGGCAGTACGAGGAGGAGTTGGAAACCTTTGAGTACAAGCCCATGCGACCGCCGCCGGAGAAGCGCCGCCGCCCCGATCAGCCGATAGTCGTCACGATCGACGAGGGCGGCGAGCGGGAGGCGCCGGTCGTGCAGCAAGGGCCCCCACCGCCGCTCGAAGGTGGCGCAGAGCAGCGGGAACCGCCAGTTCGAGTCAAAAAAGACCTCGGGATAAAACAGGAGGCAGAAGACGACTCGACCGGCCAGCAGAAGCGGAAACGGAAAAAGAAGAAGCGAGTGGCCGTAGTCGACGAGCCCGTCCCGCAGGTGAAGCAGGAGAGCGGGTAAGAAACGAATAAAGGTCCGGATCACGATTACGCGTGCTTTCAGCGAGCTCGAGGAAGAGCAGCAGCAACACAACCCATTGGAAGAGTCAGAAGTGAAAGAATCGGATGTTGACGTGACTGCGGCGGAACAGCCGGACGAACTCGAAGCCAGTGCTTCGTCCGAACACCCCAACGACCTTTCAGCGGAAAATGCAGCGGAATTTGCGCTTGGTGTTGTGAACTCAAACAGCACACCAAGCCACGTTTGTTATTCATTTGTTTGCAAATTGCTCAACGTCCACTTCCAGTTGACTTGCTCGACGTGTGGCTTTTCGACAAAGACTCCGCTTTACTACCAGTTTCATCTGAACGGGCATTTAAGAACAAGCGGATTTTGTTGCTCATTTTGCGGAATCTTCTTTACATACAGCGCTTTGCGAAACGCCCATGAGGCCAAGCAGCATGGATTCGAGCGCCAAAAAAAGGACAAGACGTACAACGGCGTCATCAAAATTCCTCTGGTTTGTAAACGGATGGTTTGTCTGCTCACCAAGAACGCATTTTAGATGTATTTAAAAAACTACATGCGAGTGGGGACGAACTTTGCGCAGGTTCAAAGTAACGCGAAAGCCGCCGGCGAGGCTGCAACATCGCATGTAATTACCCATTTCTCATTTTTTCCCGTAATACTAGAAACGGTTTTGGAGTTTTTGTTACAAGTTAATGTTTGTTTTAGTTCGTCTGCGCAACCTGTGGTTTTGTGTCCAATAATCCTGTAAACTATCGTCAACATGTCAGCGCGCATTCGAAAACGCAAGGTTTTTGCTGCTCTTTTTGCGGTTTATTTTCCGCAAAGAGTTATGCCCGCAATTATCACGAAAAAACCCAACACAAATTCGAGCGGCAGCCGGCTGAAAGAGGATTTCGGGGTGCCATCAAGATTCCAACGGTTTGTTTATATCGACCTCGCTCCGCTAATTGCTTTTCGTTTAGAGCGATCTTCCGAGATACACACAACTCGGCACAAATTTTTCCCAACTTCAAACCGGCGCAAAGACTCCTGATTTGTGGAATCTCCAGAGACCAAATGCAAAGCGGCCCTACGGAGTGGGTTTTTAACCCTTGCATTTTTCTTACTTTTCTCGTTTAGAGCTGCAACGACTGCGGAATTTCATTTGCATTTGTGGCTCCAAACCACCCCGCCGCACACGTTCAAACTCGCGAAAAGTTCATCTGCTCGTTGTGTGGGATTGGATTCACTGGACCAAAAAACCGACGGCTTCACGAATCTAAGATTCACAACTTTGTGCGCGACTGGTTCGACCGAAACACAAAAGAAGCGGTCCAAATCCTGCCGGTTTGTCCCTTCCCTCCACTCAGCTCACTCATCCACCGCTTGCAGGAGCAATACGCCCAGCTGCGGAACCTGACCACGAACTTCGCCGCCGTCCAGTCGCGCGCCGTCCCCAGCAAGCGGACCGAATCGAGCGGGCGGCGGCAACGAGAGGGCGAGCGGAAGAAGAAGAGCGGGACGGACGAGCGGATCGGCCGGCTGCTCGCCCTCGACCCGAAACTCGAAGACGCGATGGACGAAGAGGAGATGCGGGCGTTCGTCCAAGCGGAAGTGGACGGCGGCCGGGAGGAGTCGGGGGACGGCGAGTGGGGGAGCGGAGAGGAGGAAGCGGCCGTCAAGGTCGAGCTCATGGACGACTGTTGATTGCTGCCCATCATTTCGTTGAATAAACAAGCTGGTGATCGATCCGTCGACTGAGAGCAACGACCAGACGCGTCGCCCACCACCCGGCCGGTCGGAGCGGCGAGAAGCGGCGGCCACTCCACGAACAAACGAGCGGCCGGCGGGAGGAAGACCGCCCATCCGATCGCCGGCCGTCCGTCTTCTTCGCTGCCGCCCGCTTTCGGCCGTCTTCTTCGGCGGGAGGCCGCTCGCCGTCCAGCTCCTCGTGTTCCTCCGGCGGAGAGCAGCGAGCTAGGGGGAACGCCCCCCACTCGCCCGTCCTCCCCTCCTCGCCGCGTTCACCTCCCGCCCGCTTCTTTTCGCCCGCGTGTTCGCCGGCTTGCCCACGTGTCGCCCATTCGACTCGGCGGAGGGGGGCGCGCGGTCGCTTTTCACTCAAGTCGAGTGGTAAACAGCGAGCCGCATGTGTCTTGCGGTCTGCATGAATTGGGATTTTCGGCCATTTCTGCGGCTGCGGGTGCAAAGAGCACTCCAATCGATGATGGGCGTTGTGTTTGGTCGACCGACGACCAAAGTGCCCTCCGCTCCCGCGGTTGTTCCCAGCAAACGCAATCCTGGAGGGCGGCATTCACAGGTGCGCGCGGCATCCCGAGCGTGTGAACGCGCCGACTGATAAAAAGCGCTCATTGCTATTTTTGAGCCGACCTGGGCGGATTGGACGATTCGTTCGTGCTCGGTTCGCTTTTCGTTTCTTGCTCCAAAATTCCACTCGAGAACGCCTTCCTGCAAGCCCTCTGAATTCCCGCATTTCAGGCAAAATGTACGCTACTTCGAATTCGGTCCACGGCATAAAGAAGGCGCGTCTCGATTTGGAGCAAATTCGACGGGCTCTGATCGTAATTGATCACGATGGTTCGATCAAGTTGACGTGGCCGGTCGTCCCGTGCGCGCAGGAGACCTACGAGGACGTAGCGGCCATTTTAAAGGCATTTCAAGCCCTCAACGAGATCCAGGTCACGTGGAGAGTCAATCCGGAGAACGTCGATTTCCGCCTGATGCTCCAGTGGATGAAAGTCGCCTCGAAGCTACACGGTAAGCTCATTTTTACCTTTTCGTTCTATTCGCTTTATTTTCTTTTCAGCGCTGCCTTCTCTGACGTCGATCGATGTGCACGCTCGCTGTCCATCAACGATCCAAGAGGACGGCACGTTGCGCAAGTACCCGTTTACGGACATGTTCTTTGATTCGCTGCCCGACAAAGTCACTTGCCTGACTATTGACGACCTCCGCCCTGCGACGTTGCTTCAAAAGCGGAATGCGCAGCTCGAACGGGTTGATTTCCGCATCATCTCCAACAAGATCAAGACCAACTCGTGTAAGTGAAGGAGCGCTCACAATCAGCAATTTTCCCCTATTTTTGCAGACATAGCGGATCTTTTTCGCTTGAAATGCAGACGCATCAGCCTTTTGTTGAGTTTTGATTCGACGTCTTTTCTCTGCCAGCTGCGCGACTGCGGCCCGCTCAAACGAAATGATTGCCCGCAGGAGCTCCGCATTTTTGGCCCGCTTGTTGCGGCCAGCGGCATTCTGGAAGTTTTCCGTTGCTTGCGAGGCATCAACACCCATTTCAAACTTGAATGCTTTGACGGCGTCTCGCTCCATCTGCGCGTAAGTGGTTGGCCTCAAGTTTGGAGTAGTCCATTGCTCGTTTTATCAGGAACTTTCCGATTTGAAGCAAATGGACGTCAAGAAAGGAACGGTCGAGTTCTTTAGGGCCATGCGGGACGCGGGATTCGGTTCGCACGCAAAGTGGAAGTTTTCATCGGCGACTGCGTTTGTGCTCTTGTTCCGCTACTGAATTCAAGCATTTGTTTTAGAATCGCTGGAAACACGTGTCGCGAGACCAGCTGATCGAACATCTCGGATGGAAGCGCATATTCTCCCTTGAGTCGACGGGAGGGTACATCTACCAGCATTCCATTGTTCCCGACGTCCCTCGTGTATGCATAGTACTTTCGTGATGAATTCGGTCAACGCCCGTTGTATCTTCATCGTCATGCTGTTTTTATGAATGCCGCATAAACGCGTCTTCTCCTCCTACCTCTCTTCTTTGACTCCCGCTCGCTCGAATCGCCGCCTCGTTTCCTGCTCGCTGCTCGGACGGCGGGAGGAGAGCGCGAGTGGCCGCTTTGAGCGGAGAAGCGGGGACTCGCGAGCGGCCGTTCGTTGCGTCCAGTGCGCGCTTCCGCTTTTCCGCCGGCAGGGGGCGGCCGGCCACTCGGCGGGCGGAGGGGCGGCGGGGGCGAGCGGGAGGACGCCGCCGCCCTGGGGGAAACTCCCTACTCATGAGAGCGGAGAGCGGGAAGAGCGGAAGAGGGGGTAGGGGAAGGAGGAGAGCTGCCCCCTGCTCGCTCGCCCACTTCTTCTCGCCGACCCGAGGGCGAAGGCGGAGAGTGGAGGGCCGTCGGATCGCACTCGACCGGCTGGAAAGAAGCGAGCGGGCGGTGGGCCAATTCAATCTCTGGCTCTCCCCTCGACCATCCCCACCGAACGAGCGAGCAGAACGCAGAGCACTCCTGCCACCGTCGTCCGTACTGCGCACTCAACGACCGCTTGCCACCACTCGGTTCGTCCGGGACTCCGCTTGCAAAACGAGACGACGGCCGTCGGAGGGGACAAACCGTCAGCTCTCCAGCAGAAAGCAGAGGTCCCTACTACGCCCGTCCCGCCGCAGCTGCTCGGACCCCCAAAAAAGGAAGAAGCGGTCGGGCGGGTTAGGAGTGGAAACAACCCTCACCAATCCCGCTCCATCGCTCCAGTCCTCATCCGAAAGAGAAGGCGGACGTTCTCCCGCCCTCGTCGATCTAAGCAACACAAGAGGAGGAGCGGGCAAGTCGTTCACCGACGAAGTGGGCGAAACGACGACGCTGGACTCGATGCTCGCCGCAATTTGCGTGTTGCCCTGCTCTTTTGTCCTTCAATGTCTCGCGCAGTCCCCATCCAAAAGTGCGAATGTTCTTGAGTGGACTCAAGTAGCCGAGCGGACAAGAACCTAACTGTTTACTTCGGCACGAACGAAAAAAGACAAATCCGCTTTCTCCTAACGGGCAACACACACGGGCAACGGGCGAGCGGCTCACTGGGCCGACGGAGTCACCGCTTCCGCCTTCTTCGAGGATGGCGTGGCGTTCGCCGAGGGCATCTGCAACCATACGAGGTGAGAGGAGAGGACAAAGCACTCACCTCTTTCAACACGTCCAGGGCAATGTCGTCGTCGCTGGAGTGCATGTAGATGTTGGGATTGCGTTTGCCGTTGATCTTCTTTGGCTCCGCGATCTCCTTGGCAAGCGTGGGCGCGCGCGCGGTCATCGACGGCGCCAAACGCGAGGGCTCCTTCTTGGACGGAGTGGGCGCGCGGATGCCCGTTTTGAGCTGCTTCTTGGACGCCCCTTTGGGCGAGTCGAACGGTTTCACACCCTGCGAGAAGAGAAGTGAGTGAACAGGAAGCAGGCGGAACTCACCGCCTTGCCCTTCTTCCAGCGCGTCTCGCCCGTCTCGGCCGGCGCCTGCGGGACGCGCGGCGTGGGGGTGGCGGTGACGCGCGTCTCGGTGGTGGGCTCCTTGGAGGGCTGCGTTTTGGCCTTCGCCTTGTTGCCGGTCGCGTTCTCCGTCTTGGCGGCGGGCGTCTTGGACTCCTTGCGGAACTCCGGGCCCCACTCGGCGCTCCGTTTGCTCTTCCGCTTGCAGCAAACGACGGAAGCGACGACGCCGGCCACGAGTCCGAGCACGAGCCTGCAAACGGACGAGTGTAGCGGGAGAGTGAGCGGGAGAACGAACAGCAGAATGCCGACGCCACCAACGATGTACCACTCGGTGGACGCGCCCTTCTCCTCGTTTGGCTTCTCCTTGTGCACCGGCGCGTCCTGCAAAGAAGGAGTGGACGACGAAGCAGAAGAGAGACTCACGATGATCATCGAGATGCCCGTCGCGGCTTCGCCTTTTGCAGTCTTGAAGCCGAAGATCACGAGCCAGGCGCCGTCCTTCTCGTCGAACTTGACGGTGCAAGGGATCGGCAACCGCGAGATGCTGGTTTTGAACTCGACGCCCGTTTCGTCCACGTTAGCCGTCACGTCGCGCTTCAGGCTGTCGTCGCCTAAAAGAGACGCGACTACAAATGAATCAGCAAAAAACTTATCGATGAGGAGGCCGGTCGCTTTTTTATCTTCATTTGAAAGCGATATCACCGCTTTCACCGAGCAGCCGCCGACGTCCAGCGCGAAGCTAAACGTGGGGGATGAAGGACGGTTCTTCTTTGAACTCACTTGGGCGGAACGGGCGATTTGACGACGTTGAGCGCGAACGAGAACTTTTTCTCTTTGAGCTCCAGCTTCACGTATCCCGACTTGCAAGTGGCCTTCAATTCGCTGAAACGAGCGGGAGGTGAATGGAAGCGGGGGATTGGGAAGAAAACTCACGTTTTGCCGCCCTTCTCTTCGAAGCAGTCGGCGTCCTCCGCCGTGAAGCCGACAACCGCAAGGAGCGCAAGGACGAGCAGCGGGCCGACGATCGAGCGACCGAACATTTCGAGGCGAGAGCGGCGGAAAGGAGCGAACGGACTGGAGGGAAGACTGGGAGAACGAGTGAGCAGGCGGGCGAAAAGCGGCCGCTTCGGAGAGAATCGAGACGCTCATGCAAATCTCCAGCATTTCGCATCGCTTCTGTTTTCGCCCGGGAACGGCGAGAAGGCGGTCGCTCGATTCCCCTTCGTTCTGACCATCAAGTGAATTCCGCTCGTCGCCGACATCCACTGATCGCTTTTACGAATCACGCAATCAGTTTTCTTTCTAGCCTTCTTGTTTCCGTGGTCCCTGCGAACTTCAAATCGTTAAAGACGAGGCAACTCCTTTTTCAGCGACTGGATTTCAGCACTCGTTTCTCGCTGTTGCACCACTCGATCGACGGTGAGTGCGGCAAGAGCGAGCAGGAGGACGAAGACGACGAGCTTCAGCGTTCCGCAGCATCCCGAGCGACTACAAGCAACAAAGATTGGCCGCAAAAATCACAGACGGGAACTCACGATTCGTTTCCACCGCCAACCGTCTTTCGCTCCTCTCCGTCACCAAGCGGATGGCCGACGGCGTTGATCGAAACGGAAATCTGAGCAGCGGAATCAACGCAACTGGGGCGGTCGACTCACTCGTTTCTTCCCGCCGATTCGAAGCGAGAGGGGAGTCGAAGATTGGAGGTCGACTTCGAGGCAATGGGCGGCTTCTCGCCGTTTGCGAGAACGTGGAAGAGGCGGCTGAAAGAACGAATTGAAGTTCGCTTCGACCCGTCGAGTCGCCCACCTCGACCATTCCGACGAGCGAGCAGAAAGCAGTGAATTCCGCTCGCTCTTTCGATCACGAGTGCGCACTCGGCAGGCAGGCCGCCGATCGGTGGGCAGTTGGGGTCGAAGTCCAACGCCCCGCGGTCCCCCGGACGATCGACGGGCCGCTCGGAAGGGCGAGGGAGGGCGCGTAGAGTGCGCTTCCTGCTTTTCGCGCGTTTGATTTCTTCGGCATTCGAATGCTCGCTCATTGCTCTCGTTCGGGACCTGTCGCTCACTTGCGGACGGGTGATCTTCCCACTCGTTTTTATTTCGTGTGCGCCGCGTTGGGTTTGCTCGCCATGATGTTCGCTTGATGCGCCCCTCAACTGCCGTTTTCTTCTCGTTTCAGAGACGGACGGGCAAGTGTTCACAAAGCGGACGCGCGCCCAGCAGCGGCAGTATGAAGAGGAGTTGGAGACGTTCGAGTACAAGCCGATGCGCCCACCCCAACCGAAGCGCCGTCGCCCTGACCATCCGGTCGTCGTGGTCATCGACGAGGGCGGCGAACGGGAAGCGACGTCCGTGCGAGAAGTGTTCCAGCCGCCGCCCGTCATCGCCGAGCAACTCGCAGATGCCGGAGATCAGCAGCAAGCTTTCGTACGCGTCAAGCGGGAGTTGCAAGTAAAACAGGAGCTCGTGGACGAGTCTACCGGCCGGAAGAAACGCAAGCGGAAGAAGAAGCGAGTGGCGTCCGCCGACGAGCCCTTTTTGCAAGTGAAGCAAGAGATCGAGTAAGCGAAGTGAATGTAAATTCCGGCTATGATTCTTTGTTTTCAGCGAGATCGAGCAACTCAATAAGTCGGGCGATGCAACGGACGATGAAGCAGTCCGACGCGGAGATGGCGAACGTCAGGTAATTCTTTTGAACGACGGCGAACGGGCACCTCGACTGTTGAACGCAACCGAAATTTCGGCGGAAAAGTCGGATGATGCTCTGAACTGTGGGAAAGGGGCAGGACGCGTATGTCGTTGTCTTCTTAGAGTTCCGATCATTCCATTAATTCAGTCTACTTGCTCAACGTGCGGCTTTGTGTCCAAGAATTTGTTTCACTTTCGCGGTCACTTAAAAAGTCATCTGAGAACCCAAGGTTTCTGTTGCTCTTTCTGTGGAATTTTCTACCGAGTTAGTCGCGAACGCAACATCCACGAAGAGAAGCAGCACGGATTCAAGCGACAAAAGGCGGACAAAACCTACAAAGGCGCCATCAAGGTCCCCGTGGTTTGCAGGCCGTTGATTTTCGACATTTAATGTCAGCAAATTTCAGAGCGATGTAGCGCAATACAAGCTAGTGGGCACAAACTTCGCGGAAATTCAAAACAAAGGAAAAAACGTCGGCCAGTTGAACGAGGAGGTATGCGGACTTCTAGCTACTTTTGTGATCTCCTTCTCCGTTTTTAGCTTCAGTGCTCTACGTGCGGATTTGTGGCCGACAACCCAAGCTATTTTCGCGGGCATCTAAACGGACATCTAAGAACCGGAGGCTTCTGTTGTTCCTTGTGCGGTGTCTTCTACGAAAGGAGTAATGATCGAAACGTTCACGAAAAACAGCAACACAGGTTCGAGCGGCAAGTAGCGGACGAACTCTATTACGGCACCATAAAGATCCCGACGGTTTGTCGACGGCCGTCTTTGTCTAACGAAAGTGAATTCCAGGACGATCTCAACAACTACATCCAAGTGGGGAAGAACTTTGCGCAAGTCCAAAACGAATCGATAGCCGCTGGTCAGTCAGCAAAATCTCGGGCGAGTTTTTTTGTCGTTTTCACCATTTTTATCTGTGTTAAACGGTCCCGCAAATTTATAATGCAAATTCGTCATTTCTTTTAGTTCTTGTGCACCACCTGCGGCTATCAGGCAAAACACCCAGCTGTTCATTGGACGCACGTAAATATGCATTCAAAGACGCATGGCTTCGCTCGTTCACTTTGCGGGATCTTGCTTGAACAGAGTCAGACGCGAAATATGCACGAGAGAACACAACACGGATTCGCGCGGCAGGCCGTCGACAAAGCCTTCCAAGGAGCCATCAAGATTCCATATGTTCGTCTATCCTTTATCAACCTTTTAGACATCCTGTTTCTAGAATCTTTTGCCGCAGTACACGCATGTTGGCACGAACTTTACGGCTGTCCAAAATAAGGCAAAGAATCCCGGCGAGAGTTACGCAACACTGCGTAACAGGGTAAGCACACAAATTCAGAGTTCTGAATTGTCGGTACAGAACTGCCCAGTGTGCGGCCTGCAAATGTACCATGAGTCCAAACACAAAGCCAACCATGCAATTAAAGTGTCGGCTTTTCTCTGTTCTGTATGCGGTGTTGGCTTTGCTGGAGAACAGTGCCGACGTCATCACGAAGTCAGAATGCACAATTTGATGCGCGACCAAATCGCCTGGCAGTCAAAAGAAGCAATCCGCATTTTACCGGTCAGTCCACTCATCTCCATTGAACTCATCCACCCCCGCTTGTAGGAGCAGTACGCCCAGCTGCGGAATCTGACCATGAATTTCGTTGCCGTCCAGTCGCGCGCCGTCCCCAACAAGCGGACCGAATCGAGCGGGCGGCGGCAACGGGCGGGCGAGCGGAAGAAGAAGAGCGGGACGGACGAGCGGATCGGCCGGCTGCTCGCCCTCGACCCAAAACTCGAAGACGCGATGGGCGAAGAGGAGCTGCGGGCGTTCATCCAAGCGGAAGTGGACGGCGGCCGGGAGGAGTCGGCGGACGACGAGTGGGAGAGCGGAGAGGAGGAACCGGCCGTCAAGGTCGAGCTCGTTGACGACTGCTGATTGCTGCCCATCATTTCGTCGAATAAACGTGCAGCAGACTCGGCAGCGGGCGGGAGATCACTCGTTCCATCCGCCCATGAGAAGGGCCGCGTGCCGAAGAGGACGCCGCGTGGAGAGGAGCCGCTCGTCCCGACCGCTTCGGCAGTCGGCGGCCGTCTCGCTCGAGGTCGATGAGGGGCGAGCGGCCGGTGGGGGCGGAAGAACTCACCCGCCCGCCCCGCAGAAGAAGCGGCCGCCCACTCGCGGCCGGGAACTCCGTTCTTTTCTCGCCGGCTGTTCGATCGAGTGGCCCCCACGACGCTCGGCAGGGAGCTCCGGCGACGACCTCGAGGAAGCCGGCGGGTGGGCGGCCGCCAGCAGCGAGGAGGACGAGTGGACGGGGCCGCGGAGCCACTAACGGGCAGAAACGAACGGGAAGCGAACGACTGCTTCTTCGCCGCCGGCGGCCGCAAACAGGAGTGATGCGAACTCCGGAGATTTGCATGAGCGCCGCGGCTCGCTCCGAATGAGCGGCTTTCCGGCCGCCTGCTCACTTGTTCTCCCAGTCCGCCGTCCAGTCCGCTCGCTTCTTTTCGCCGCTCTCGCCCCGAAATGATCGGTCGCTCGGTCGTCGGCGCGCTGCTTCTCTTCGTGCTCCTCGCGGCCGTCGGCACCACGGGCGAGGAGGCCGACTGCTTCGAGGAGAAGGGCGGCAAGACGTGAGTCCTCCAATCCATGCACCCGCTTTCGCTCACCTCCCGCTCATTTCAGGGAGCTGAAGGCCATTTGCACGTCGGGATCCGTGAAGCTGGAGCTGAAGGAAAAGAAGTTCTCGTTCGCGCTCAAGGTCGCCGATTTTCCCGTTCCGCCCAAGTGAGCGAAGCAGCGAGAACCCTCTTTTTCATCCCATCTTTTCCAGCTTCAAGCTGGACATCGGCGGCTGTCCGTTGAAAGCGGTGATCGCGGTTTCGACAGACGATAACAAGGCGAACAGCGTCACCATCGGCAAGCTTTTACTTCTTCCAGATTTATAGGTCTTTTTAGGCCGCAGTTAGCCCTTGGACCTGAACCCCACCGCCAACGTGAACGCGACGGGCGTCGAGTTCAAGGATTCTCGAAGTCCTCACCCTTGCACCGTCAAGTTCGACGAGAAGGACGGTGCCTGGCTCGTGAGCTTTGGGTTCAAAACGGCGAAGGGAGAAGCGGCGACGGGCATCTCGTTGATCATTGTGAGTTCTCCGCTTCTTTCCGCCATCGCTTTTCTTTTCGCAGGACGCGCCTAAGCACACGGAGAAGAAGAAAGAAGGGAAGGCCGCTTCCATCGAGTGGTACTACGTGGTGGGCGCCGTCGGCATTCTGCTGTTCGTTCTCCCGCTCACTCTCCCGCTACACTCTCCTGTTTGCAGGCTCGTGCTCGGGCTCGTGGCCGGCGTCGTCACTTCGGTGGTGTGCTGCAAGCGGAAGCGCACGCGAAGCGCCGAAAGCGGCCCGCAGTTCCGCAAGGAGTCCAAGACGCCGGCCGCCAAAACGGAGGACGCGGGCGGCAGCAAGGCGAAGGCCAAAACGCAGCCCTCCAAGGAGCCCGACCCCCACGCCGCGCGTCCCGCAAGCGCCGGCGGCCGAGACGGGCGAGACGCGCTGGAAGAAGGGCAAAGCGGTGACTTCCGCTCGCTTCCCGTTCACTCACTTTTTTTCTCGCAGGACGTGAAGCCGCGCGACGCGTCCAAGAAGCAGGTGAAGACGGCCATCAAGAAGCTCGCTCCGCCGGACGCGGACCCCTCGTCAACCGTTCGCACGCTCACCGCAAAAGAAAAGTCGGGCACGCCGCCCAAGTCGCTGTACTACATGGAGCCGATTGTCACGGTTAATTTCCGTGTGCCGTCGGAAGCCGTGAGTTCTGCCTTCAATCTGCCTCTTGACTTTTCTATCAGTCATCCGTTGAGCTCGCCGAAGAGCCCACTCAGCAGTCGAAGGCGGACGGAGCGGCCGCTGTTTCGGCGCCGTAAGACGATCGCCGCACGTGTGTTGCCCGTTGGAGCAAGGCGAGTTTCGTTCTTTTTTGTTGTGGCGGAAATAAAGGTTTTGGTTCGTGGTCGCTTGAACATTCGCGTCCCAGTCATGACTATTCGAAGTTGTGGAGGTCGCCAGGCCGAGCAATGAAATGACAGAAGGAACGAGGGGACGTTGCTCAAAGCTTCTATCGCAAACAGGAGTGCAACGACGACGGGTCCCAACCTCACGCAGAGCTCACGTCAAACCAAGAGGTCGATTTGAACTGGCCGCTGTGGTCCGTGATCGCGTGCTCACTTTCCGATTGCTATTCGCGAGCGGCCGTTCGTTGCGTCCAGTGCGCGCTTCCGCTTTTCCGCCGGCAGGGGCGGCCGGCCACTCGGCGGGCGGAGGGGCGGCGAGGGCGAGCGGGAGGACGCCGCCGCCCCGGGGGGAACTCCCTACTCATGAAGACGGAGAGCGGGAAGAGCGGATGAGGGGGAAGAGGGAGTAGGAGAGCTGCCCCCTTCTCGCCCGCCCGCTTCTTCCCGCCGATCCGAGGGCGAAAGCAGAAAGAGGAGGGCCGTTGGATTGCACTCAGCCGGCTGGAAAGAAGCAAGCGGGGGCGAGTGGAAGGCGAATTTAACCCCCGGCACTCCCCTCGACCATCCCCACCGAACGAGCGAGCAGCAGAAGTGGACGGCCGTGTGGAATGCCCCCTTCCAACCGCCCACCACTCCGCGGCAACCGGCCGCCATCCCGCCGAAACGAGCGAGTGGTCGGGCGATCCTCCCGCTGCCGCACGGCTTCTTCCGTCTTTTTCCGCTCTTCCGCCCTTCGCTTCGACTTCCCGCCTTCTTCGTCGCCGGAAAAAAATCTCTGCGGGCGCCGAAGAACACCCCTCGAGTCGCGTACTAAACGACCACTGTCCCCGCCAGTCACTCGCAGATCACAGTGATCACTCGACAGCCGCAACGGCAGAAGTCGGCTAAAAATCCGAATCATTCCTGTTTGAGTGGTTGGGGAGGAACGAAACTGGTGGTTCTCCTTATGGGATGTTGCGAGAAGGAAGAACCGCTGACCTCGGGTTTGTGTGGCAGGCTCTTGCCTTGGGAGTGACGCCAACGATCCCAACAAGAGCCACCGACCAGCGGGTAGCCAAACCGGAGAACCCGTCCAACTGCAGTCGGGATATCTGCACCGAACGTGCGCCATTTGGAGCAACTTTTCAAGCAGATGAAAAGCTATGGAAAATCGGAATTTACGGCGATCGATTGCTTTCGTTTGTGGTCAACGGGTGGAAAGAAATATTAATGACAATTTCTGCAACAAACCGAAGCCAACAACAAAACGACGTAACGAAAACAACCAGGGAATTCAACTGGATAAACGGTAGCAAGGAAGATCTCGTGCACGATCGAAAGGTTTCATCGGGAAGAATCGAGCACTAGCCGGCGGTTCGTCCGCCCCCTAGTCGCCCCTGAACTTGATGTTGGCCTGAAAGAAAGAGATGAACGACAAGAGACGGAGAAAGGGGAGACTCACTTCGATTATATCGAGCAGCACGGCCTTGTCATTGGGCACGGGCATCATGTGGAAGCAAGCGGCCAGCGTGAGCTCTTGGGTCACGACGTTCGCGATCATGCTGGTGTCCGTGTTCGTCCACTGCAAGAAGACGGGCAGGTCGAAGCTCTCGGCGAAGGTGGCGGCCGAGAGCAAGGCGGCAACGTTGAGGACGACCTGGACGGGGTCGGAAATGTGGGCGCGGATCGAAGACGTGCAATCGAAAGTCGCCTTGTAGACGTGCCCATGGCCGGTCGTGTCAGCAATGAGCTCCCGATTGAACTCGTGAACGAAGACTCGGTTCGCGGCGATGCTGAGGATGAGCTGAAAGAAGAGTGGAGGAGTTGAGTCAAGGGGAGCGGCAGGAAACGAACCACGGCGGTCTCCTGCGCGCGCGGTTCGAAGAACTCCCGCATCGAACGCCCGTCCCATTCGATGCGCGACCAGGCGCCGAGCTGCGCGAGCGGAAGGTCTTCCGGCGGGCCGTTGGGCGGCGAGCAGTCGAACTCGTAGACCGTCTCCTCCCCGCCGGCGTTCACGCATTTGGCGACGATCGGGGGCGCATCCGAGCGAACGTGGAGCGACAGCACGGCGAGCTCGGGCTTCGTCCGCTCCACGTCCAGCATCTTCATCAACTCCGCGGCCGAAAGCGTGAACTGCGCGCGGAACGTCCCGTCCGGCGTGCTGCTCTTGTAGACGAGGAAGAAGGCGCGCTCGAAACGGACGACGGCCTGTCCCAAGACGCCCTTCTCGGACGCCTTCACGTGCAGCTCGCCCTTCGAGTCGAACGAGAAGACGAGCTTCTCCGTCGTCCAGGCCCACAGCGGGCGGAGAGCGGCGGCCATGAGCTGAAAGAAGGAACAAGCAGCATTAGAAAGAAGGTAAAGCCCACTCACATTTACTCGATGTTTGTCCACGTAGTACGTCGCCGACGACGCCATGGCGATCCGAACGGGGACTCGACCGATGCACAACCGAGTGCGCGGCCGCGAATGAAAACGAGCGGGACCGACCGCTTCCTGGGGCGAGCGAGAGAACCGACTGACGAGTGGGCGAGCGGGCGGAAGACGTGGCGAGCCGCAGGCGGATCGCGGCGAGACCGGAGACACGTGGCCAGCGCCGGAACCCTGTTCAGCCGCTTTTTCCCGCCGGGCCGAAGGAGAATCGGGGGCAACGTCCAAAGAATGGCCATTGGATTGCACTCTTCGAACACTCGAAGCGGTCAGCTGCGAAGAACCGAGCGGGAGTCGAGCGAAAGGAAAGCGGAGAGCGGCCGGAGCTGAACTCAATTCCCGGTCCTCCTCTCGACCATCCCCACCGAACAGGCGAGCAGCAGGAGTGGACGGCCGGGTGGAGTGCCCCCTTCCGTCCGCCCACCACTCGGCGGCAGCCGGCCGCCCGCCTGTCGGGAACACGAAGCGGCCGCTCGAGCGGCGGACGGCGCCCTTCACTCGGCGAGGCCGCGCGGCGAGCGCCGACACTCCGAAGAGGGCGGATCGGCCGGCGGAGAGGCGGCGGGAACCTGCCGGGAGGACGAGCGGGCGGGCGGGCGGACGAGAAGACCGCCGCCTGCCGCCCGCCCGCCTCTCGCCGGCCGCCCTCCACTCGGCGCGGGCACTCGGCGGCGTGTCCGCCAGCCGCTCTCTCGTCCCCGTCCGCCCTCGCGACCGCCCGCCTTCTTTCCGCCCGCAATCAACCGAACCGAGCGGTCGGTCGATCGGCGAGAACTCACGAAACAACTCGCTTTGCGGCGCCAGCCACAGCATCCTCCCGTCCGCCCGCTTTCCGCTCTCCCGGCCGCTCGGGGGTCCGTGGTCGTCTGAAGCGGGGGCAGACGACTCGGGACCGCCTCCAAAAGGATTAGCGAAAGGAGAACGAAAGAAGTCGTAAGTGGGCGACCGGGTGGCAAGAAGGCTCCCACAAAAAGGTGGTCGCAAGCGCAGAAGGGTGGAATGAGTCGACGGAGGAGTGGGGGCAGACCGGAGCGCAGCAGCCGTTCGTGATGTCGAATTTTTTATGGTTGTCTGCAAGGGATCGCAGCATTCTACAAAGCAATTTTAAAGTTAACTCAGCAAAGGGTTTGCTTATGAACAACAATGCCAACCGCTACCCAGCGACCTGATAGCAAAAGACGGTAATTTGTCGACTTCAATGGGCTTCAATGTGTTGGCCGTTGCAATAACGAGCTTTCACAAACTCATGACCAAAGACTGTTGTTTATTAAGCTAATAACGACGGCCCATTCAGCATACGTAGACATATCCGAACAAGTTAATGATAGCACAAATAAGTTAAACAGTCACGTACACAACGGAAAAAACGCAAACAGTTTTTTTTGTGCGACTGTGATCAATTGGCCCCGTTTCGTCCCATTCAATGGCGGGAACCTTCACCCAAATCCATGCAACCCCAAGAAGCAAAAAAATTCCAACAAAAACGTTAAAAAACGACCTCAAAACGCGAGCGTTGCATCAAATCGACGCAATTCACCCCGTTTTTGTTGTTAAACTCGTGGTTGTGGTTCGTATTGGCGTTGTTCAACAGTTGTTGCGGTGGTTGATCGTCTGCCGGGCTCTCGACTGCGACTTGTTCGTCCGCTGTAAACTGATTGATCGGATCGTTGCGTTCGGCTAGAGATTCGTCGGTCGTTCTCTTTAGTTCGCTCCCTTCGATCTTCGGCTCGTTCTGCCGCGCTCCAAGTTGCTTGACCATTCGGTGGATCTCGGCAGAGTGGGTGGCGAGTTGGTCGTCGAGCTGAACGAAGAGACGTTCGAGACGAAGTGTGGAGTTCTCTCACTCTCCCTGCAAGTCGTTGCGAAGTGCGGAGATCTCTGCTTCAAGCCTCTCGGTCGACCGAAGTTCGAGGTCACGGATGAGCGCGTGGGTCTGCAAACGAAACGAGTCACCGGGCTGTACCTCTTCTCTCACTCACCGCCTTCACTTCACCTCTCAGCGAGTGGACTTCCGCCTGTAATTCGTCCACTTTCTTCTCGACTCCTTTGTTCGGCTGGTGGGAAGACAAAGCGGCGTCCATTTGAGCTTTCAGTTCAGGCACGAGTCCGTGGATGATCGCGTTTGTCTGCAAACGGGAAGACTAAGTGAGCGTTACAAATCCCTGGACTCACCGCTTCCAGTTTGTCGTTCAGTTGCTGGATTTCTTGCTGTTGCACTACCCGATCGACGGAGAGGGCTGCGAGCGCGAGCAAAAACACGAAGATGACAAGCTTCAGCGCTCGGCAGCATCCCGGGCGACTGCAAACAAGAAAGATTGGCGGCAGAAAGCCTCGAGGGGAGCTTGCGACTCTTTTCCACCGTCAACCGTCTTTCGCTCTTCTCCACCACGAAGCGGATGGCCGACGGCGTTGATCGAAACGGAAATCTGAACAGCGGAATCAAAACGACCGAGGCGGTCGACTCACTCGTTTCTTCCCGTCGATTCGAAGCGAGAGGGAAGTCGAAGAAACGGGGTCGACTTCGAGGCAACGGGCAGCTTCTGGCCGTTCGCGAGAACTTGGAGGAGTCGGCTGAAAGAACGAATTGATGGGTCGAAACGAGATTCGAGTCGCCCACCTCGACCATTCCGACGAGCGAGCAGAAAGCAGCGGACTCCGCAGAAGTGCGCACTCGGCCGGCCGGCCGCCGTTTGGGTGGGCAGTCGGGGGTCGAAGTCCAACGCCCCGCGGTCAACGCAAGAACGCGAAGGCCGATTGCTGTTCGAAAGGGCGAGGGAGGGCGCGTAGAGTGCGCTTCTCATCTTTTGCGCGTTTGATTTCTCTGGCATTCGAATGCTCACGCATTGCTTTCGCGTGGGACCTGTCACTCACTTGCAGACGGGCGATCTTCCCACTTGTCGGCGCGTTGGGTTTGCTCGCCATGATCTTCGCTTGATGCGCCCCTCAACTGCCGTTTTTTTCTCGTTTCAGAGATGAACGGGCGAGTGTTCACAAAGCGGAGTCGCGCCCAGCAGCGGCAGTACGAGGAGGAGTTGGAAACCTTCGACTACAAGCCCATGCGACCGCCGCCGGAGAAACGCCGCCGCCCCGATCAGCCGGTCGTCGTGGTCATCGACGAGGACGGTGAGCGGGAGGCACCGCTCGTTCGGGAAGTGCCGCGGCCGCTGGTCGCCGTCCACGTGAAAGCGGAGCCCGTCGCCGAAGAGGCCGGCGAGCGGCGGAAGGCGCTTGTTCGATTCAAGGAGGAGCCCGCCGACGACCAACCGACCGACCGGAGGAAGCGCAAGCGGAAGAAGAATCGGGTGGCAGCCGCCGACGAGCACGTTCTGCAGCTGAAGCAGGAATTTGAGTAAGCGACGGACGGTTATTGACATTTTATTATTTGTTTCCAGCGAGCATGAGCAAATCGATCAACAACTTGAAACGCCCGTTGGTGTGTTGGAAGTCGATAGGGTGGACGATGACGGGAGTTTTTTTAGAGCAAGCCGTCGGGCTACAGCCGACTCATCTATCCAAAAGTGCAGGCAACCAGATCGTGGAAACAGTGCCTAGAACTCTGCGCACAGTGGCAAACGCGACGAAGAAAAGCGGCCGTGTACGTTCGTTTTGACTTCTCGCAGTCCACGCTTATCTTTTTTAGTTCACCTGTACAACGTGCTCGTTTGCGAGCAGGAGTTCACTAAATCACTGGCAGCATTTAAACGCCCATTTGAGAACGCACGGTTTCCGCTGCTCGTTTTGCGGTATCTTGTTGAAAACGCACCAACACCGAAATAATCACGAAAAAACACAACATGGATTTGTGCGTCTGTGCGCAGACGAAAGATTTTTCGGCGCCATCAAGATTTTACAAGTTGGTTCGACCTCGTCATACTTCTTTAACTCCTTTTAGAGCGACTTGCAAAAGTACACTCAACTCGGGACGAACTTCGAACACGTTCAAAAAGAAGCGAAAAATCCGAACGTTTTGAATGAGTTCCGACCGAACATAAAACGGGGCTATGGGGCAAGTCCTTCGATCCTGTATTACCTTTATAATTATTATTTTTCAGAACTGCAATGACTGCGGAATTTTGCTAACACTAGTGGCCCAAACGCACACGACTGCGCACGCAAAGAGCAGCGGAAAGTTTTTGTGTTCAGTGTGCGGCATCGGCTTCACTCAATCACACAACAGGCGAGAGCACGAATCCAAACTCCACAATTTTGCGCACGACCAACCCCACTGGCAGACGAAAGCAGCGGTCTGCATTTCACCGGTCAGTCCCTTCCTACTATTCAACCCATACATCACCCACTTGCAGGAGCAGTACGCGCAGCTGCGCAACCTGACCACGAACTTCGCCGCCGTCCAGTCGCGCGCCGTCCGCAGCAAGCGGACCGAATCGAGCGAGCGGCGGCAACGGGAGGGCGAGCGGAAGAAGAAGAGCGGGACGGACGAGCGGATCGGCCGGCTGCTCGCCCTCGACCCGAAACTCGAAGACGCGATGAACGAAGAGGAGATGTGGGCGTTCATCCAAGCGGAAGTGAACGACGGCGGCCGCCGGGAGGAGTCGGCGGACGGCGAGTGGGAGAGCGGCGAGGAGGAAGCGGCCGTCAAGGTCGAGCTCGCTGACGACTGTTGATTGCTGCCCATCATTTCGTCGAATAAACGTGCAGCCGACTCGGCAGCGGGCGGGAGATCACTCGTTCCATCCACCCATGAGGGGGCCGCGTGCCGAAGAGGACGCCGCGTGGAGAGGAGCCGCCCGTCCCGCCCGCTTCGGCAGTCGGCGGCCGTCTCGCTCGCGGTCGACGAGGGGCGAGCGGCTGAATGGGGGCGCGGAAGAACCCACCCGCCCGCCCCGCAGAAGAAGCGGCCGCCCACTCGCGGCCGGGAACTCCGTTCTTTTCTCGCCGGCCGTTCGATCGAGTGACCCCCACGACGCTCGGCGGGGAGCTCCGGCGACGACCTCGAGGAAGCCGGCGGGGTGGGCGGCCGCCGTCGCGAAGCCCCGCCCGACCGCCGCCTCCCCGCGCCTTCCGCCGGCCACTCGGCAGTCGGCCGCCCTCCAGCAAACGAGCGTCTGCTCGTTCGGAGGGGCCGCTCGCTCGCGACCGCCGCCCCCTCGAGCGAGCGGAAGGCGGGCGGGCGGACGCGACGCCCACTCGCTTTCTCGCCGCGGAGCTCGAAGGCGCGTTTGGCGTTCCGTTGCCCCTTGCGCCCGCCGCTCCGCCATTTGCTCGCCCGCCTGCTTGCTCGTCGGCTTTAGTCATCGTTTGGCTTCGAGTTCTCGTCCGGCGAGGTGAGTTTTTTTTTATTTCCGACCACTTCGAAGAATACTCCGCTGCTGTTTGATTGAACGAGTGCGGGGAATCCGCCAGTTTCTGCTAAAATTCGCCCGAGATCTCGTGTTTCTGCAATTTGTTCGAATTTATTTCTTTTTTTCAGGCGAAATGGGTGAAGTTCCGAAAGTGATTCGAGAGGCGACGATCACAATCGAACACGACGGCTCGGTAAACTTCACGCCCGCAATTCTGCCGTCCGTGCAGACTTTCGAGAACGTGGTGACCGCCCTCGATCTCTGCCAGAATGTCGCCAAGGTCGAGATCTACTGGCAATTTCCGACTACTGTGAACTTCCGTCTGATGCTCGACTGGATGAAGGTCGCTTCGAAGCTGCACTGTAAGTACATCTCACCTGATTGTTTTACGCAGTTCGTCTTTGTTTCAGCCTTGCCCTCGTTGGAGTCGATCGAAGTGCACGCCTGGTGGCCGTTTTCGAACGGAGTAGACGTTCTGCGCCTTATGTACCCGTTCGCCGACATGTTCGTCGACTCGCTGCCCGACAAGGTGACCAAATTAACCACCAACGAGCTCCGTGCCGCCGCGTGGTTTCGAAAGCGGAAAGCCCAACTCGAACAAGCGCGTTTCGCCAAGTTCGGTGAGATTCCGAACCAGACGTGTAAGTAAACAAGAAGCGATCATCAATCTTTCCTCATCTCTTTGCAGACTTTGCGGACATCTTCCGTTTGAAGTCGAAACGCATAGCGCTCGAGTTGGATTGCGTGACACACTGGGAAGCCCGCCAACTCTACGAATGCGGGCCGCTCAGCCGCAACGACCACCTGCAAAATCTCTCCATTTCGATCCCGGTCGTTGCGGACGACGGAATTGCGCGATTTTTCCGCCACTTGCGTAGCATCAACGCCCATTTCAATCTCGAATGGTGGGCTGACTCGTCATTCCCACCTGTTGTAAGCGCACTCGCTCGCAAATGTGAAATCATTGATTGTTTGCTGTTTACAGGGGTCTTACGATGCGAGATACGTGGACCTCAAAAGCGAAGCGATGGAAGTGGCCACGGCCATGGGAGACGCCGGATTCCGATCGGAGGACGACGTTTTGGAGGTGATCGTTGACGACAAAGTTCGTTCTTTTTCCTCGTCTTGGCTTCTGTATTCGTTCGTTTTAGTTCCAATGGGAATACCTGTCGCGCAACCAGGTGATCGAGTACCACGGATGGAAAAGCGAAGAACTCGACGCCGACGAGCCGACGCTCTCCGAACCCGAGTTCTCCTTCGTGCACAAGGGCGTCCGCATCGTCATGAAGTTTAGCAACTGGTGAATGTGTCCAGCTCATTTTCATTTGGTTCCGTTGTTCTCGCTTCTAAATGATCGCATAAACATACGTTTCCTCTTTCAACTCGTGACGCTGCTTCAAGTCAGTCCAGTGAAACGGCTACTCGCTACAGGTCGAAAGGTAGATAAATTCATGCCGAGCAGAATCGTCGGAGATGGAGTTGCGGAAAGAAAGAGCGTCAGTTTTTGACTAATCGATTAACTACCTGTTCTTACAAACGACGAAAGCTCGCGCACTCGGCCAACTACCAGCCACAAACGACGAGTTGACCGCAGCCGATGGCCGAAAACAAGGCCTCGTTCCGCCTCCCGCCGAAGCAGAGAGCGGAGGCCACCAGTTGACCTCTCCGCTTGCTCGAATCGCCGCCTCGTTTCCCGCTCGCTGCTCGGACGGCGGGAGGAGAGCGCGAGTGGCCGCTTTGAGCGGAGAAGCGGGGACTCGCGAGCGGCCGTTCGTTGCGTCCAGTGCGCGCTTCCGTCCGCCCTCCGGCGCGCCCGCTCGAGCGGCTCGTACGGGGCGGCCGGCCACTCGGCGGACGGAGGGGCGGCGAGGGCGAGCGCGAGGACGCCGCCGCCTTGGGGGGGAACTCCCCACTCATGAGGGCGGAGAGCGGGAAGAGCGGATGAAGAGGAAGGGGGAGTAGGAGAGCTGCCCCCTTCTCGCTCGCCCGCTTCTTCTCGTCGAACCGAGGGGGAGGGCGGGGAGTGGAGGGTCGTTGGATTGCACTCGGCCGGCTGGAAAGAAGCGAGCGGGAGGCGAGCGAGCGGCGAATTCAACCGACGGCCACTCACCTCGACCGCCCCCACCGAGCGAGCAGGCGAGCAGCGGAAGTAGACGGCCATGTGGAGTGCCCCCTTCCAACCGCCAAAGAAATCAAACGACTGCCAACGCACAAGGCCGGAGTGACAAGCCGCCCGCTTTTCCACGGATGACTGCGGGCCATTCGACTTTGACCCCGACTGCCACCCCCTTCCAACGAGCGGCGTTTGGTTGGTTCGCTTACTCAAGTGCCCATTCGAGCAGAACTTTCGAACGCGCCCTCCTTTCTGCTCGCTCCGTCGGAATGGTCAAGGTGGGCGACTTTCGATTGGAATCGCTTCCATTTTGTCCTGATTTCAGCCGGTTGCTCCGCATGCCGCGAAGAAGTGGGACGTTCGTTCTGTCGACATCGACCTCGACTCTCCGACTTCTGTGTCGATTCAAATCAAGGGGAAGAAACGGGTGAGTTGATCGTCCGTGTTATAAACAGCTTCCTGTTCGCACTGCAGAAGAACGCGCCTTTGCAGGAGCTCGCGCTCCAGTCCGTCGACGAGCTGAAGGCAGAGGTCGCCGCACTCCGAGCGGAGTTGAGCGACGAGCGGGCAAGCACGAAACTCCGCATCGATCAGCTGTCTAATCATCTCGCCGACCGCTTCGCCGAACAATTCGCCGCTCACTCCGCTGAGGTCCGCCGGATGATCGAGCAGCTGGGAGCTCCGCCGAGCAAATCGAAGAGCGAGAAGGACGAACTGAAGGCACTGATCGACGAGCTCCGAGCGGAACGCAGCGCCTCGACTGGGCGGCAGCAAGCGGACGAGCAGAACGAAGCGAACGGCCCAACTGACGACGAGCAGGTGCAGGAAGCGCCGAACGAGGAGATAACGGCGAGAAACACGCAGGAATGGGTCGTTTGCGGCGACTGGCGCCGCCATCCTCGCGCCTTCATCGCGTGGGTGGTCGATGGCCTTGATGCGTCGATCTTGTGGGTGGGCGAATGCATTGAGGCGTCGATCGCGTCCGTGCGAACAAACCTGGGCGACGTCTACGCGTTTGGACTTGGGGTGTGGCTCCTTTCTTTCGTTGGTTCGGCAATCGTGCACGCCACGAAACATCTCAACAACGGCGGCGGGAACGACGGAGCTTACTGGGCGCAGTTTTCATTCGTTTCCATATTTAATTTCGTTTTTCTGTTCATTGTGTGTTCTCTTATTCGACTATTCCTCTACATCTTTGTGAACTGATTGTAATTCGTCTACTTTGTTGTGGAATAAACAAACGTCTTAAATGCCCCTATTTAAGAGCAAATTGTAAGCAAAAGCGATCGGGGGCTTACGTGCGTCCTTGAACAATGAGTACAGAATGGTTCACAGCTTATCCATGAGACGATTGCGCTTAACCGCATTGCTCATCTTTGATCGACCGGCTCCCGTGACTTCCGTTCGACCACAAAACCGTCGTTTGTATTTTTGCTCTTTAATCCCTCGGCACGAGGAGGCTGGTTTCGTTAATTGCACTCGATCTACGGGAACAAACTACAGACAACGATTTATTGCAAGCTCCAAAAATCACAGCGGGACCACGTCCTCGTGCCCGCATTTCGCTGCGGGGCCGGTTCGACGACCACGACACTCGACGAGTGGACGGAGCGGGCGTTCTTGCGGCAACACTTCAGCCGATCGCTGCAATACTGCCGGAAAGGCTTGATGCACCACAGAGTGCCGAGCATCGTGCCCACGGGACACCAGCCGATGGCGCCGAGGACGTAGTCGCCGAGGTTGCCGCGGTCCTTGCCCGCAATGAGGAACACAAGGGCGACGACGATGGGCACCACAGAAAAAAGCGGGGCGATGGACTGCAGAAAAACGGGTAAACGACCGACCGCCTTCCACCCACCTGCAGCAGCAACTGCCGCGCCAACTGCTTGTGCATCAGTTGCGTTCGCTGACTCAATTGGCTCTCTTCCTTCGCCAATCGACTGACCGACAGCCGACCGAAGTACATGGCCACGCCGTAACTCAAGCACACGATTATTCCGACAGACAGCACGTGCACTACGAGGAGGGGATTTTGCTGCAAAGAAGAAGAGTAATGGGAGCGTTCGAGAGCTCACCGTGTGCCCGACGATCAGCGTGGGGATAGGCTGCTCGGGGAACCAATGCGGTCCGTAGTCCCGCTCGTCCGTCGGCAGGTAGCCGAAGTAGCCCGTGATTCCCACGAAAAGAAGGAAAACAAACGGAAAGCAGAAGTAGCCGACCGTTCGGCGGAGTTCGGGCGGGCGACCGCTGAAAGCCGAGCGATCAGACTGCAGCGCACCGTTTGCTCTGCTCACTCAATGATCTGCAGCCGAATGAAGTACTCGACCGGGAGGATCACCACGCCGACGATCGCCGCCAATCCTTGCAAGCTCCACGCCCATCGCTGTTGCTGGTAGGGAAGGAGCGAAACGGGCCCGCGGAAAGAGATGAGCAGCATGCCCGAAGTGATGCGCATCCTCTGAACACTCCGCATAACCAAGAAGATAGAAGTGAAGCTACCGCTTGACAAAAGACGTCCGTCCCGACGACCAGCGAGTCGGCCAGCGTGCACACGAAGAGGATCCGCGAATAGGGCTTCAAATACGGGGGCGCCTTCCGGAGGATCAAAAAGAAAAGAAGGGCGGCCAGCGGAAATCCGACCGTCGCAAGGGTGAGGTTGTTGAGACGGTGGACGAAGGCGAAAGGCGTGTCCGCAAACGATTGATTCGTGACGTTCGCGAAGAAGAGCGGATTGTGGACCAGCGGATTCTGCGGGTCGGGCACGGCCGCGGTCATTTCAAATTCACTCTCAGAAGCAACCACCGCGTGCACGGAGATTCGAATGCAATCTGACGGACAATTCGGCTGCTCGCCGAAGACTACGAAAGATTTGGGCGGGAATGAGTGAAGACTACGATTATTGCTGCTTATGACAGCGGCCTAAATGTTTGTACTCTCCAGTCATAAGACGGCAATGGTCTTTGCCCTTGTGTCATTGGCTTCTACTGAGAGGTTCGTTTTGAAAGCAATCGGCAATGAGCCAGCGGCCACTGCTTCAGAACTGGGAAAAAAGCGACTGTTTGTTGCCGACCGCGCGCGATCCTTCGTTTTGTCCGCTTGACACGCGGCTAAACGTCTGGCGGAAAACGCGCGTCTGGTGAGCACACGGAATGTCGCCTAGTGACGAGCGGCCACTTTCCCCTTACTCAACCCTTAGTTTGGCGATCTGCGCGGCGATCCAAACAAACGTCATCCTTCGCCTCGCCAAAAGATGGCGGACGCCGCGTTCACGGCCGCCCAAAGCGATTTCGCCGTCGAGCTGTTCGGAGAGGCAGCCGCGAGTTCGAACGTTTTGCTGATCCTCTCGCCCATCTTTATCTCGCCCGCCCGCTTTTTCCCGTCGATCCGAGGGGGAAGGCGGCGAGTAGAGGGCCATTGGATTGCACTCGGCCGGCTGGAAAGAAGCGAGCGGGCGAGTGGGGCGAATTCAACCCCCGGCCCTCCCCTCGACCATCCCCACCGGACGAGGGAGCAGTAGAGCGGCAGTCGACAGCTCTTCGACCAAGACGGCGACGGACTCGTTTCTTCCTGCCGATTCGAAGAGGGCTTCCGAGAAGCGAAGGCGATGTCCAAAGAGGGCAGGGGCGGCTTTTGTGTCTCTCGCGGTTGTTCGTCGCCTTCGCTCGCTGCTGATCGCCCGTCGATCCGAACCGCCCGCTCCTCCGCTCGTTCCCGCACGAGCGAGTGGGCGAGTGGGCAAAAGAAGGGGGTCTTCTCGAACGGCAGCGGGCGTCTCGTCGAAACGGAGGAGCCGGACGACTGCCGCTGCCCCCACTCCTTTTAATGGGCGAGTTCCCCGTCGGTTGGACACGAGGGCGTGGACGAGAGAACGATTGGGGGGAAGGACCACTCGCAGCCGCCTTCTGCTGCTCGTCGTTCCGTTCCGCTCGCCCGTTCCAGCGGACACTCGCCCGGCCTGTTCGGTGGGATCGCCGCCTTTCTGTCCGCCCGGGGAGATTCGAATTGCAAGCGGGCGGCCGAGCGGGCGGTCGAGCGGGCGGTCGGCATCCTTCACTCACTCACTCTTCCGTCTACTCGTCTCTCCTCTCCACTCGAAAGACGCCCGACTCCTGCACGGCCGTCCTCTTCGTCCTGCCGTTCACGAAGGACCTCCTCTCGGAGCTGCCGGGCGCCCTCACGAACACCCACGAGTGAGCGTCCTCCACTCCCCTCAACCTCCCGAAATGAGCAAACGGCGTGACGGGCGGCCTGCTCGAGGAGCCGAGCGCTCTCCCGAACGCGCCCGCCAGCGTCGACCTCGCCGCCTTCCTGCAGCGCCTCCCGAAGGCCGTCGAGAAGCTCCCCGGCGCCCTGCTCGGCCTCCCCGAGAGCGTCCTTCCGCTCGTCTTTGTCCAGCAACTCCTCCCGCAGCTCGACTCGCTGCTCTCCGCTCTCGGCGGCTCCCCGCTCTAATCGGTGTGTTCAATCGACAGTCAGACGTCGATCGAACCCAAGAGATGGACGAGCATTCGACGAGCGGGCGGAAGAAGCCGCCGCTCACGAGAAGTGAATGCGGCGAGCTCCCCCTTGGGGAGCAGAAGAAGTGGTCGAAACGAAGGCGCCCTCTCGTTCCGTCGAGCGACGAGCTTTCGGTTTGCTTCTTCTCGTCGCCGCTTCGAGTCGACCGCCGCGTCCGCTTCGAGCTGCGGCCGGAGCGGCGAGAGCGGAGAGGACGGGGCCGCTCCGAAGTGGCCGAGTCTTCAGTCGGCTGCCCGTTGGTACGGTGGGTGGAACACGAGGTCCATTGGTTCGTGGCCCCAACTGCCGGGGGCTTTCGTCCACTCACCCGTCCAGCAGCTCGAACACACCGCTTCTCGCCGCCCTCGTGGTCGTGAATTCGGGGGCCTCCGTTGAGTGGGCGAGTGGCCGCGGATTTGCGGAGAACTTTCGGACGGGTCGCCTGATTTTCACCTGGCACGGGCTCAGTCAATCGCTGCTCGAGTTTTCCGCTGGCGACAACGTCTTTGCCTGCTCCGAGTTCACTCGCTTTGAAAATCGAAAAGAGGTCGGCGAGCAGCCGGTTCAGTAGACAAAGCGGAAGACGAAATAGACGCGGTCGATCAACAGAACGCATTTCGTTAGTTCCTCACGCACTTCAGTCTCTCTGATAAGGACTGAATTTTCCGCCTTGCTGTCTCTAACGCAGTCCAATACAATCAAAAAATTCTGCGACCTATCGTCAGTTCAGTTGTCCAACGGGCGGAAATCCCGTTACCGTTCAGTTTCATTTCGACCATGTGATTGCCGGTCTTTGAGAGTTCCGTACACTTCCCGCCAGCAACAACAGCCGTTGTTGCTACAAGATAAACCGATGGAATCAATAGAACGCTCAATTTTGACAGGCTTATTTTGCCGCAGTAAAGACACAATCAGCCAAATTTAGACAAGAATAACAGCGAACATGTAAGTTTAGGGTAGAAAATGGCAAGCGACGAAAGAGACCTCAGTGCATCCCACTTGTCGCTTCCAAATGCAATCGATCTTCAGCAAGCGCCGACGGAAGTCTTCCACTTCTTCCGAATCGAATTCCTCGGTCTGAAGCGAGAATTTAGTCGTCCGAGCAAAATGCGCCTGAGCAAATCGCAGAAGCTTCTCGCACGGGTTCTGAAAAATGTGATTAGACAGATCCAAACCGACAAGTCACAAACCTCAGAACCTGTCGGTTGAGGCCACTGCGGCTGGCAGATCAGATACTGCAGTTTGCTCAATCGAAGCCCCACTGCTTCCGCCCACTCGATGAGACGAGACGAGCGATCGATGAGCACATCCAACGATTTGAAGACAGTCGTTTGCTCCTAAATGCGAATCGGCGGACCGTAAGATTGAATGAAACTACCTACCGTTGGAACGTCGAAATCAAAGCCATCGACTTGCAGCTCCAGCGAAAACCGTTTGTTCAACGAGCTCAAATTCTTGAACGCCGTCTGAAAGTAACGCGCCGTCCTCTCGTTCCACAATGAACCAGGCGATAGTTTCCGTAGGGTCGTTGGATTTTCTGTCTCCCACAAGATGACCACCACTGTTTCGAATGTTTCGTTCCGCTCACAGCTGAAAGCCACGAACGTCTTGGATTCACAATCAGAAGAACTCACGGCCCGTTTGCGGCTATGCTCCCGATCGGGGTTCCAATTTTGAGCACTCGAGCGCGTGTTCGGAAGACGGGAGCAAGATCTAAACCGGGCATCAATCAACGGAGCCGAAAAAAATACAAACACAGAGACGTTTCTTCGTACGCATAAAAACGCAGTTCTTCCGACAACAGTGGCAGATTGCCCAAGACACTCGATTGATTCCGACTTTGCACGAAGACTCTCACTATCTTATCGTGCAAGTACTCTCGAACAATGTGGACTACCACGGAAGGTCGTGTACACAAATTGATCGACACTTCGAATACGTCCACGCAGTCGACACCTGAAGGATGATACAATTGAAAAGAAAACCAATATACACTCACCGTTCAACATCGAGAGCACTGAGCACCACTTGCGAACCAGCTCGAAGCTGAATTGGTAAAGCTCGCCGAACCGGACGATCACGCGCTCCAAGCGGGCCATTCGCAGCACGCGAATGGTGGAACTGACGACCAAGTGGTCGTTCGTCAAGCGCACCACGGGTTCTCTGGTTATTAGGGATCGGAGTCCCATTTCGTGCATGTCGAACACTACCGCCCGTGTGCGTCCTTTGCGGTTGTCGTAGAAAAAGGCCGCTTGGACTGTGGACGAGCAGAAGAGGAAGCGGAGCGTGCGGAGTCGAAGAGCCGCTCGTTGCGGCAAGTAGTCGGGAGCGTTCGAGTCGAGCATGTTGTTCGGCTGCTCGGTCTTTGTCGTGTGATACAGGAGCCGCAATAGTTCATTGCTTTTGAGCGTCGGCGCTTTCTTCTCCGATGGCTGCGTTAAGTTCTCGACAGACATTTCCGGACCTTCTGCCGCCTCCTCGTTCGTAAGCTTCGGCTTCTTAAACGGAGGCTCTGGAGCGGACATCGCGCTGAAAAACCCGAGAAATAAACTGAGTAGTTAGAGGAGGAAAAGCGGCGGTCGGAGGGAGAGTGACCGCAGTGGTCGACTGCCCGTAAAGTGAGGGCTGCAAAACAACGCTGCCCACTCGGCGGGCAGCAGTCGGGGGTCGAAGTCCAACGCCCCGCGGTCCCCCGGCCGCTCCACGGGCCGCTCGGAAGACGGCGGGAGAGCGCGGGGGTCCCCACTTCCCCATTGGAGTGGCAGTCGGGGAGGTCACTCGTGGTCGTCCTCCGCCCTCTCGCCCCCACTTGCGGCCGCCCGATCCGCCCGCTCGTTGCGGGGATGGCCGGGCGGGTGTTCACGAAGCGGACGCGGGCGCAACAACGCGCCTACGAGGAGGCACTCGCGGATTTCGACTTCAAACCGCCGCGCCCGCCGCCGCCCCGCCGTCGTCGCGATCGACGCGGACGGCGGGCGGAAAACGAGCAGCCGGCAGTGCAGCGAGTGCGCCCGCCGCCCGCGATTGTTGGGCAACTGGAGGGGGCCGGCGAGGAGGAGGCCGGCCAGCGGCGGGAAGCGCACGTGTTTGTCAAAGAGGAGCCCGCGGACGGCTCGATCGCTCGATCGAAGCGAAAGCGGAAGAAGAAGCGGCGAAGCAGGCAAGGCGACCGGCAACAGAAGCCAGCGCGCAGGACAATAGTCCAGTGGAACGGCCGGTGGAAGTCCAAACGAATCATCTGTCCGACGATGCAGGCGATGTTTCAGACGGAACGGCGTCGAGTGCGTGGCCGCGAACGAGAGCGAGCGGGAGGACCGATGGACGAGCGGGCGGAAGACGCGGCAAGCGGAAGGAGTGCGTGGCGAAGCCTCGTGCAGGGATTCGAGCGGGACAGATCGGCCGTAGCAACCAGCCGTCCATGGCCGCTTCTCTTCCCCACGAACAGGAAACGTCCAGTGGAGAAGCGGAATTTCCATTCGAAGACCTCACGCATCGCATAGCCGAGAAATCCGAGTTCTCGACCGGCAAGCGGAACTGCGAACGGCGGATGCACTCGAAAAAGCGTCGAAATTCGGGGGAAGGATCGAAGAACAAAACGAAGAGGCGGAGCGTTCGCATCGATTGGCGGTTTTCGGCGACCGTTCGACTCGTTCCTTTGCTCGCTGATTGATCCATCTGCAACCACGGCCGAGCACTTCGGGGAACACGCCTCCGATCGACCGTTCGAGTGCCTGAGCATCGGCATCGAATTCGCGAAAGAGCTGGCGGTCGATCCGAATGGACAGCCCGCCTCCGACTGCGGGTTGCTCTACGGACAGGGTGAATTCAACGGGACTGCTCTGCTTGTGTGCGGCATCCACGTTACTCGCCGACCGAACGCGGCGGCATCGAGCAGCACGACAGGATTCTTTCGTTTGACGAGAGAGCGAGCGGTCGGTCGCCCGCCCAACGGCAGCCGGCCGGCGAACTCGGAGAGCCGCCGCTGCTCGAAGGCCCGCATGAACGCGTGGTCCCGCCCGGCCTTCTCGGCGTCGAAGGCGATCAGCCGGTCGCCGTTCGATGGGATTCGATCCACCATTGCGCTCACCGCTGGTCCGGCTGCCCGCCCAGCACGGGGTCCGCTGCCGGCAGTTGTGATGCGCTTTCCGAGAGGTCAGTGGGCGCGAGCTCTTCCGCGATCCACTGCCCCTCCACTCCGCTCGGCCATCCGCGACGGTCGACGAGTTGGAGGGCGAGTGGAACGAAGATCTGCCTTCTTGCTCCGATTTCCTCTCGAATCCCCACGCCACTCGGTCCACGAGCGGCACGTGCACGAACTGCGGGGAGAGTGGAAGGCGGATCTCCTGTGCGGGCACTCCAACGGCGAGAACGACGGCTGCCGGCAGAGGAGCGATTGAATGGCGGCGAGGACGACGCGAAAGCGCAGAGCGGGGCGGGCAGCAGCGTCGAGCAGAGTGGAGCGAAAGATGTGCGGGGAGTTCTCGTCGACGAGTCGCAGACGGAAAGAAGTGTGCCGCACGGCTCGAAGGGACAGACCGACGCGATGAGTGCGAAGCGGAGATGGACGCGCCCTCTCTTCGATCTCCGCGCAAGTTCGAAGTGACCGTCTGGCGTCGTTCTTCGATGGTCTCCTCTTGAACGCGTCTTGGGCTTCCATTCCACGCATTCGCCGGCTGTTCGCTTTGCTGCACCATCGATCAGAACCGACCGGACGCGTCGCCCACCAGTCGGCCGGTCGGAGCGGCGAGAAGCGGCGGCGACTCCGCGAACAAACGAGTGGCCGGCGGGAGGAAGACCGCCCATCCGATCGCCGGCCGCCCGTCTTCTTCGGCCGGGCGGCCGCTCGCCGTCCTGCTCGTGCACTCCCGCCCTTGCCTCGTGTTCCTCCGGCGGAGAGCAGCGGGCAAGGGGAACGTCCCCCACTCGCCCGTCCTCGCCTCCTTGCCGCGTTCACCTCCCGCCCGCTTCTTTTCGCCCGTGTCCGCCGGCCTCTCACCAGGGAAGTCCACGCAGTTACGGACGAATTTCCACGCTTTCTATACACCATTCGATTCGTCTCGTCACGCTGATTCCAAATATCTAATTTATTTTTGCGATGAGCCAGGCAACGTGGAGTTACGGCCACGCAAAGTCCACGCAGGCGCCCCGTGCAAATCCCGTGCAAACTTCGCGCGGAGGCCAAAAAACGCAAGAAAAGCGAAATTTTTGCGCGCGCATGCGGGCACGTTTTTGCACTGGGGAGGTGGTTTGTGAAGTTGTTTCAAGATCCGGGATTTCGACGCATTACTGTTTGGTGCAAATGGCCGAGTGGTCTACGGCGCTGCTTGCAGGGCAAGCGAGCGGCGGCCGGCCGGGGCGGGTTCGAATCCGCCTCGGCCGCAACTTTTCGCTTTTTGAAGTCTGGAGTAAATTTTTTTTGCTTTATACGACTTGTATGATGATTAGCAATGTACAAAACGTGCTTTTCGATCAAATTGTGAAAACTTTGAAACTTTTTGTACAGTGTTGGAAGGGGATGTTCACGCAGGTGGGCACGTTACTCGTTTTCAGGATGATTTCAACCGACGTATTATACATCAAAATGTTGCTCTTGGTGTGCTCTTTCTACATGGAAAATTTGGCTTTGTGAAAAACAAAACGAGCGGAGAAACGTGGGCACCTGCGTGGGTTCCTGCGTGGGCTCCAACGTGGACTTTGCGTGGCCGTAACTCCACGTTGCCTGGCTCATCGCAAAAATAAATTAGATATTTGGAATCAGCGTGACGAGACGAATCGAATGGTGTATAGAAAGCGTGGAAATTCGTCCGTAACTGCGTGGACTTCCCTGGTCAGCAGCCGGCCGCCCTCCAGCAAACGAGCGAGTAGAAGGTGGATTCCATACGACCGGCGGCCCGCTCGTGCCCGCCGCCCCCTCGAGCGAGCGGAAGGCGGGCGGGCGGACGGGACGCCCACTCGCTTTCTCGCCGCGGAGCTCGAAGGCGCGTTTGGCGTTCCGTTGCCCCTCGCGTACGCCGCTCCGCCGCTCGTTGTTTATTGGGTTTTCTGTTCGTTATTCTCGACGTTTTGCTCCGAATTCTCGTCCGCCGAGGTGAGACTTGTGTTTTCGATCGCTCAGAAAAATACTCACGTGATTTTTGGTCATTTTAGTGCGGAACATTGGTCGGTTTATTCAAACATTCCAAAAATTACAAGTCTCTGCAATTTCTCCGCTTTTGTTCAGTTTTTTAGGGAAAATGGGCGACTCTTCAAGCTACACCAAGTCAGAGGAAGAGTCTTCAGTCGACGTAACAGAAATTCGTTCGGCGACGATCGAAATCGAGTACGACGGCTCGATCAATTTCTCTCCGCCGGTCGACTCGCTTGAGCAAACGTTCGAGGGCGTTGCCGCTGTTCTCGATGACTGCCGAAACTTGGCTGAGCTCAAGATCGTGTGGAGAGTCCTTCCGCATAAAGTCAACTTCCGCTTGATGCTGCAGTGGATGAAGGTGGCTGCGAAGTTGCACGGTGAGTTCCCTTTCAGCCATGCACATTACTCATCTGTTTTAGTTCTGCCTTTGCTCAAATCGATCGAAGTGGTCGCAATCTGGGGGCGATTGATCACGCTGGACTTGAATTCGGTGGTCTATCCGGTTGTGGACATGTTCTTTGACTCGCTCCCGGACAAGATCACACACCTGTCTACCGCCCAGCTCCGCATGGCCTCGTTGCTCCGAAAACGGGGCGTTCGTCCCGAGTCGGTGTCTATCGGCGCCGGTGACGATGAGCATTCGTGTAAGTGGAAAAAAAGCTGGCATCTATGCTTTACGTCTGTTTGCAGACTTGGCGGACGTTTTTCGCCTGGAGTCAAAGCGCATCGAGCTTTCGTTATTGGAAGCCGACAGGCGGCTACCATCAGCTGCATGACTGCGGGCCGCTCGGCCACAACGATCGCCTGCACGAACTCTACATTGCGGCTTCGATTGTTGCCGGCAGCGGAATTCCGCAGGTTCTCCGTAGCTTGCGGAGCATCAACAAGCACTTAAAAATCGAGTGCCGCGGTGACTTCGTCCTTTCCCTTTCCGTAAGTGGATCATTTCTTGATTACTTTGATCGCCTGCTGTTACAGGGACCTTCAGATCTGCAGCAAATGGAGGACGTCAAAGCAAAGGCGATGGAATTCGCCGCAGCCATGCGAGACGCGGAATTCCAAGCGGAGGACGTCGTTTTGCGGCTCTCCGTTTACGACAAGGTTGCTTTTTTCCATTGTGCCGTCTCTACTCGTTTGTTTTAGGACAACTGGAAATTTCTGCCCCGCAGCCACGTGATCGAACAGCTCGGATGGAAGCGCGAAAAACCCGTCGATGACGAGTCGTGGTGCACCCCGGTCTCGTGTTTCTTTGTGCACAACGGCGTTCGAATCGAGATCGAGCTCTTCGTGGGCTGACTGTGCTCAGCCCAATCTTTTTCTTTATTTACTTAACTCTTAGTTCTTTTGACTGACGCATAAACCCCAGTCTTCTTCTTCCACGACTCTTCTTTCAACCGTCAAACTTGTCTACTCGTGTTCGTTGTCTTACCAGTTTGGGATCAAATGGTTGTAGACGAGAGCAATGATGCCTTACAAACGGAATACTCTCTTCTGTTTCTCTTTTCACGCTCCGACCGCCATCGAACGAAGTCGTCAGAAGGTAAACGACAAAAGTAACGACCGACTAGCTTACGACCAATCGATCACAGCCTGTTCCTTTGTTTTTCAAACACCTACAAGGACACTTATTCAGACAGCAGCCTCAATCGACTAGCTGATAGCAGTTGACAGCCGAATCGCAGAACTCGTCCCGCCTGCCCACGCAGGAGAGTGCGGAGCCCACCGGTTGCACTCCCCGCTTGCTCGAATCGCCGCCTCGTTTCCTGCTCGCTGCTCGGACGGCGGGAGGAGAGCGCGAGTGGCCGCATTAAGCGGAGAAGCGGGCGCTCGCGGGCGGCCGTTCGTTGCGTCCAGTGCGCGCTCCCGCATTTCCGCCGGCAGGGGGCGGCCGGCCACTCGGCGGGCGGAGGGGCGGCGAGGGCGAGCGGGAGGACGCCGCCGCCCTGGGGGGAACTCCCTACTCATGAGGGCGGAGAGCGGGAAGAGCGGATGAGGGGGAAGGGGGAGGAGGAAAGCTGCTCCCTTCTCGCTCGCCCGATCCGAGGGCGAAGGCGGAGAGTGGAGGGCCGTGGGATTGCACTCGGCCGGCTGGAAAGAGGCGAACGGGCGGAAGACGGGCGGGACGGCGAATTCAACACCCGGCCGTCCCCTCGACAATCCCACCGGACGAGCGGGCAGAACGCAGAATACTCCTGCCGCCGCCGCTCGTACTGCGCATTCGGCGACCGCTTGTCAGCACTCGGATCGTCCGGGACTCCGCCTGCAAAACGAGACGACGGCAGTCGGAGGGAAGAAGCCGGCCGCTCGCCAGCAAAAAGCGAAGGCCTCCACTCCGTCCGTCTCGCCGCAGCTGCCCGGAACCCCAAAGAAGGGAGAGAGGGACACTTGGGTTAGGAGTGGAAACAACCCTCACCAATCCCGCTTCATCGCTCCACTCCTCATCCAAAGGATAGGGTGGTCGTTCTCCCGCCCTCGTCGATCGAAACAGGAGAGCGCCACGAGTTTGATGAGCCGCAGGAGCCCCGAGGCGGGCACGTCGCTCACCGACAACGTGGGCGAAACGACGACGTTGGACTCGAAGCTCGCCGCAATTCGCGTGTTGCGCGGCGTGAGTTTCCTTCAACCCTTCCCGCTTACTCCCCGCTTGCAGACCCACTCGTCCGCTCCGCTCGCTCCCGTTCAGCCGCCGTTTTTTAGGAGCGAGAACGTCGTGTGATCATTCGAGTGTTTGCTTTCCGCTATTGTGTTGTGGAAGGAACGAAGAGCTTGCGGCTTGAAGTCTTTTTGCAGGCGGTTTTTGCTTTGTGTGATCCAAGCAAACCGAAAAGGATCGACCACTGCGCTCGATCAACGGCTAACGAGTGTTGACAAAAGTAAAGTGGAGTGGGCCAACGCCCACTCTTGTTGTCCGACAGGTGGAGGAAGAGTGGGAAGTGAGCACACGACCAGGAAGAAGAGCTTTTTGTGTCCGCTGTGCGAATCGGCTCTTTCCGTTTGCCGTGATCTCTGTTTGGCGTTTGAAACAGTTTGGCCTCGCCCACCTATTTGCGAGAAAATTTATGGGCAAGGTCTTGTCTGCTCTTCAGTCATTCAATGTCTCGCGCAGTCCAACCCAAGAAAGTGCGAATGTTCTTGAGTAGACTAAAGTGGCCGATGCGGGCAAGAACCTAACTGTTTATTCCGGGAACGAACGAAAAAAAGAAATTCGCCCTCTTCCAACGGGCAACCAACACGGCGGCGTCCATCTCACTGGGCCGACGGAGCCGCCGCTTCCGCCTTCTTCGAGGACGGCGTGGCGTTCGCCGAGGGCATCTGCGACCATGCCAGTTGAGCGGATGGCACAGAGCACTCACCTCCTTCAACACGTCCAGGGCAATGTTGTCTTCGCTGGAGCGCATGTATTTGCGGGAATTGGGTTTGCCGCCGATCTTCTTCGGCACCTTCTCGTAGGCGGGCGTGGGAGCGCGCGCGGTGACCGACGGCGCCAAACGCGAGGGCTCCTTCTTCGACGGAGTGGGCGCCCGGATGCCCGTCTTGAGCTGCTTCTTGGACGCCTTGGGCGAGTCGAGCGGCTTCACACCCTGCAGGGAGGGGAGTGAGTGAGCGGGGAGCACAAGAGGAACTCACCGCCTTGCCCTTCTTCCAGCGCGTCTCGCCCGTCTCGGCCGGCGCCTGCGGAACGCGCGGCGTGGGCGTGGCGGTGACGCGCGTCTCGGTGGTGGGCTCTTTGGAGGGCTGCGTTTTGGCCTTCGCCTTGCTGCCGCCCGCGTTCTCCGTCTTGGCGGCCGACGTCTTGGACTCCTTGCGGAACTCCGGCCCCAACTCGGCGCTCCGCGTACGCTTCCGCTTGCAGCAAAAGATGGAGGCGACGACGCCGGCCACGAGTCCGAGCACGAGCCTGCAGACAAAGGAGTGTAGCGGGAGAGTGAGCGGGAGAACGAACAGGAGAATGCCGACGCCACCAACGATGTACCATTCGGTGGACGCGCTCTTCTCCTCTTCCGGCTTCTCCTTGTGCACCGGCGCGTCCTGCAGAAAAACGAGTGAAGAGCGAAAAAACTGAAGGGACTCACGATGATCAACGAGATCCCGGCAGCCGGCTGCTCGTTCGCCGTCTTGAACCCGAAGGTCACGAGCCAGGCGCCGTCCTTCTCGTCGAACTTGACGGTGCACGGTTGGGGAGGGTGGGCCACTCTGTCCGTGAACACAACGCCCGTCGCGTCCATATTGGCGGTCAAGTCGCGTGCCAGGCGGTCGACGCCTGAAAGCGACGTGATTACAGCTGAACATTGAAGAACTTGCCAATGGAAAGTCCGTCCGCTTTGTTCGCTTCGCCGTTCAATATCTGAATTCCGGCCTGCAACATGCAGCCGCCGATGTCCAGCGCGAAGCTGAAACCAGTCGAGGAATCAGTACCTCTTTTTTGCCTGCTCACTTGGGCGGAACGGGAGCGTCAACGATGTTGAGCGCAAACGAGAACTTTTTTCCTTGAGCTCCAGCTTCACGGATCCCGCCTTGCAAGTGGCCTTCAGCTCCCTGAAACGGGCGGGAGGTGAGTGGAAGCGGAGGATTGGAGCCAGGACTCACGTCTTGCCGCTCTTCTCCTCAAAGCAGTCGGCGTCCTCGCCCGTGGAGCCGACGGCCGCAAGGAGCACGAAGAGGAGCACCGGGCCGACGACCGAGCGGCCGATCATTTCGAGGCGAGAGCGGCGGAAAGAAGCGAGCGGACTGGACGGATAGCTGCGAGAACGAGTGAGGAGGCGGGCGGAGATCCGCCGATTTTCGCCGAGCCGAGGCGCTCATGCAAATCTCGGGAGTTTTGCTCTTGTTTTCCGCTAGCGAGCGGCGAAAGGGCGGTCCTTCGATTCCCTTGCGTTTTGCTCGCCGCTGTCTTCGGCTGACGATGAGCGCCAATTGTCTTTCACGAATCACGCAAACAGTTCTCTTCCTCTCCTTCTTGTTTCCGTGCTCTCTGCGAACTTCAAGTCGTTAAAGACGAGGCAACTCCTCTTTCAGCTGCTGGATCTCGACATTCGTTTGTTGTTGCAGTCCCACTCGATCGACGGCGAGGGCGGCGAACGCGAGCAGGAGGACGACGAGCCTCATTGCTCCGCCGCATCCTGAGCGACTGCAAGCAAGAAAGATTGGCCGCAGAAAGCATAGACGGGAACTCACGATTCTTCTCCGCTATCAACCGCCTTTCGTTCTTCTCCGTCACGAAGCGGCTGGCCGACGGCGTTGATCAAAACGGAAATCTGGAGAGCGGAATCAACTCAACTGAGGCGGTCGACTCACTCGTTTCTTCCCGCCGATTCGAAGCGAGAGAGGAGTGGAAGGAATGAGGTGGATTTCGAGGCAATTGGCGGCTTCTCGCCGTTTGCGAGAACGTGGAAGAGCCGGCTGAAAGAACAATTTGGAGCTCGCTTCGACCCGCCAAGCCGCTCACCTCGACCATTCCGACGAGCGAGCAGAAAGCAGTGGACTCCGCTTGCTCTTTCGATCACGACTGCGCACTCGGCAGGCCGCCGTTTGGTGGGCAGTCGGGGGTCGAAGTCCAACGCCCCGCGGTCCCCCGGGCGATCGACGGGCCGCTTGGAAGGGGGAGGGAGGGCGCGTAGAGTGCGCTTCTCACCTTTTGCGCGTTTGATTTCTTTGGCATTCGAATGCTCGCTCATTGCTTTCGTTTGGGGCCTGCCACTCACTTGCGGAGGGGTGATCTTCCCACTTGTGCGCCGCGTTGGGTTTGCCGGCCATGATGTTCGCTTGATGCGCCCCTCAACTGCCGTTTTCTTCTCGTTTCAGCGATGAACGGCCGCGTGTTCAACAAACGGACTCGCGCCCAACAGCGGCAGTACGAAGAAGAACTCGAGACTTTCGACTACAAGCCCATGCGGCCGCCGCCGGAGAAACGCCGTCGCCCCGATCAGCCGACAGTCGTGGTCATCGACGAGGCCGGCGAGCGGGAGGCGCCGGTCGTTCGGAAAGTGACCCAGCCGCCGCCCTGTATCGCCGAGCAGCACGAGGAGGCCGTGATGCGCCAGGAAGCGTTTTGTGAAGTCAAAGAAGAGCCCGCCGACGATGCGCCTATTGGCAAACCGAAAGGGAAACGGAAGAAAAAGCGAGTGGTCGTCGTTGACGCGTGTACCCTGCAAGTGAAGCAGGAGAGCGGGTTAAGGGAAGAACGATGGGTTTCGACCATGAGTATGTTTTTCAGGGATATTGAACAAGTCGATCAGCCGCAGAAAGCGACCGATGCGGACATGGAAACCGGCCGAACGGACGACAGTCTTGCCCAACAATTGGTGGAATCCCGCGCAAATAGTCCGGCCGACGATGACGAGAACGGTTCAAACGAAACGCTGCCGGAAAAGACGACCCCGACGACAAACACAGCAAACAAAACAGCACGTGTATGTCTTTAATTTTTTGTGATATATAATTCTCCACATTAAGTTCATTTGCTCAACGTGTGGCTTTGCAGCACACAAGCAACGTTTTTATCAGGGCCACGTGAACGGACATTCAAGAACTAGCGGATTCTGTTGCTCCTTCTGCGGGATCTTTTTTAGACAATACCGAAGTCGAAATGATCATGAGACCAAGGTGCACGCTTTCGAGCGCCAGAAGGAAGACAAAACCTACAACGGCGCCATCGAGATTCCCCTAGTTTGTCAACGGTTGGTTAGCTCGTTCAACATGGAGCAACTTCAGGTCGCATTGAAGAAGTACACGCAAATGGGCACGAACTTCGGGGAAGTTCAAAAGAAAGCAAAAGTCGCCGGCAAGGCATTTGCTAAACGATCAAACCGAGGAGACGGGGTGGGTTTCTCTAACCTATCCCGTTACTTCATTTCTGTTATACACGCAGAACTGCAAGGAATGCGGTATTTTGTCGGCATTGGTGGGCGCCCGACACACTGAAGCACACGCCAACACCAGCGACAAGTTTCTCTGTTCGGTGTGCGGAATCGGTCTCACCGTGGATAGAAGACGACATCATGAGCTCAAAATCCACGACTACGTGCGCGACAAAGCCGACTACAAGGCGAAAGAAGCGATCCGCATCCCACCGGTCAGTCTCCTCCTTTCGCTTCATTCAACTCCTTCACCCTTATTGTACTTGCAGGAGCAATTCGGGCAATTGCGGAACTTGGCCACAAATTTCGTCATTGTCCAAGCAAAGAGCGTAGACAGGCGCGTTGTTCGACACAAAAAACCAGTACGACGTTATGGTGTACGTTTTTTTGATTTGTGCTAATGTAAAAATTTTTCTTTCTTGCTTAGAACTGCAAGAACTGCGGAATTCCGTTTGCACGGGTGTCTAAAACACACAAAACATCCCACGCCGACAATCACAACAAGTTTCGCTGTTCGGTATGCGGTATCAGCATCACTTCTGGACAGAACATGCGAAAGCACGAGCTCAAGCTTCACAACTTCGTTCGGGACAAGGCGGACCGAAAGACGAAGAAATCGATCCGCATTCCCCCGGTCAGTCCCCTCCTTCCATTCAACTCATCCATCCCCCGCTTGCAGGAGCAGTACGCGCAGCTACGGAACCTGACCACGAACTTCGCCGCCGTCCAGTCGCGCGCCGTCCCCAGCAAGCGGACCGAAACGAGCGAGCGGCGGCAACGAGAGGGCGAGCGGAAGAAGAAGAGCGGGACGGACGAGCGGATCGGCCGGCTGCTCGCCCTCGACCCGAAACTCGAAGACGCGATGGACGAAGAGGAGATGCGGGCGTTCATTCAAGCGGGAAATGGACGGCGGCCGGGAGGAGTCGGGGGACGGCGAGTGGGAGAGCGGAGAGGAGGAAGCGGCCGTCAAGGTCGAGCTCATTGACGGCTGCTGGCTCGGGTATAGATTACCCCCCCACCCCCCCCCAAATGGGGGTCGACCCAAAAATGATTGTAGAGTGCATGTACGCACACTACACACACTTCGAACGATCGCTGCACACCTTAGCATCAATGTAGAAGTGGTTTTGGTCCCCCCCAAAAATTTTCAAAAAATCGGAATTTTCGCTCAAAAAGCTTCCCGAAAGTCATGTTTACGCATAAAAATAATGTGAACAACACACACACACCCTTTTTGCTCTTTTATACGCAAAAAGCGCGGTTTGAAGGTCGAAAAATGGTTTTTCACTGAAAATTTCGAAAATTTTTTTCGATCCAAATACGATTGTTTTTGATGTAGAACAACTCAGCAAAAGGTTTCAAACCAAAAGGAACATGTTTTTTGTGTTTGCCGTGATGTTTTGTGGGGGGGTCAGTTTGGGGGGGGCGACCCCCAGTGTGGGGGGGGGGGGTAATCTATACCCCTCCCCGGCTGCTGATTGCTGCCCCTCATTTCGTCGAATAAACGTGCAGCAGACTCGGCAGCGGGCGGGAGATCACTCGTTCCATCCACCCATGAGGGGGGCCGCGTGCCGAAGAGGACGCCGCGTGGAGAGGAGCCGCCCGTCCCGACCGCTGCGGCAGTCGGCGGCCGTCTCGCTCGAGGTCGATGAGGGGCGAGCGGCCGGTGGGGGCGGAAGAACCTACCCGCCCGCCCCGCAGAAGAAGCGGCCGCCCACTCGCGGCCGGGAACTCCGTTCGTTTCTCGCCGGCCGTTCGATCGAGTGACCCCCACGACGCTCGGCGGGGAGCTCCAGCGACGACCTCGAGGAAGCCGGCTGGTGGGCGGCCGCCGTCGCGAAGCCCCGCCCGACCGCCGCCCCTCCGCGCCCTCCGCCGGCCACTCGGCAGTCGGCCGCCCTCCAGCCAACGAGCGAGTAGAAGGCGGATTCTCGAACGCCTGCTCGTTTGGAGGGGCCGCTCGCTCGTGCCCGCCGCCCCCTCGAGCGGGCGGAAGGCGGGCGGGCGGACGGGACGCCCACTCGCTTTCTCGCCGCGGAGCTCGAAGGCGCGTTTGGCGTTCCGTTGCCCCTCGCGCCTCCCGCACCGCCGTTTGTTCGCCCGCTCGCCGTTTCGCGGATTTCCTCGTTATTTGCTCCGGATTCTGGGCCGGCGAGGTGAGTTTTGTGTTTCCGACCGAATTTTGGTCGAATTTTTATTCCACACTCAGCGGATATCCGCGGTGGAGCAGCTGCCGAAGCGGCCGCAGTACGGCAACTCGACCAGATCGAAATCTGTCGCCCTCGCCAGGGGTCGAATGTCGAGCGGGCGGGGGGTCGAACCTGCATGCAGCGCCAACCCGACGGGAAGTCCGACTGCATACCAGTTGAGCCACCACCGCCCTTGTTTCCGACCACTCTGAAAAATATTCGTCTGCTTTTCGATCATTTTTGTGCGAACAATCTGCCAGTTTTTCCAAATTCGTTCAACAATCACGTGTTTCTGCAATTTCTCCGAGTTTCGTGCGTTTTCAGGCGAAATGGGCGATACGCTGAAAGAAATTCGGACGGCGACGATTGAAGTGAACGTTGATAGCACGATCGCGTTCGTTCCGCCAATCGGTCCGTCCGTGAAGACCTTCGAAGGAGTGGCGGCTGCCCTCGATGACTGCCGAAAACTCAGCAAGCTCAAGATCAAGTGGAAAGTGTATCCGAACGACGTGAACTTTCGCTTGATGCTGAACTGGATGAAAGTTGCTTCGAAGCTGTGCGGTGAGTTCTTCTTCTTATGCCCGTTCTACTCGCATGGTTTTCGCTTCAGCTCTGCCTTCGCTGGCGTCGATCGCTGTGGACGCCTTTTGGTCGTCGTCTATCGGAGTGACCATCTGGCGCAAGTACCCGTTCACGGACATGTTCTTCAACTCGCTGCCCAACAAAGTGATCAAACTGAACACCAACGACCTTTGCACCGCAACGTTGCTCCGAAAGCGGAAAGTTCAGCTCGAACGGGTCACGCTTAGCTACCTCGTTGACTTTGGCGAGCATGCGCGTAAGTGACTGAGCGGACGTCATCCTACTATGTCTTTGCAGATTACGCCGACCTTTTTCGCCTGAAATCGACGCGCATCGACCTCCAATTGGATCGTGAGCCGACCGCTGGCCCGCACACGCTGCGCAACTGCGGACCGCTCGATCGCAACGAGCATTTGCAGCTGATTGTCATTTCGGGCACGACCATCGCGGAGAGTGGGATTGCGCAAACCCTCCGCCACTTGCGGGTCCTCAACAGCCACTTCAAACTCCTGTGGGCTGGTGACTTCACGCTTTCGCTTCGTGTAAGTAAATCAATTGCACGCGCGGACTAATTCCACTGTCTGTTTGCAGGGAATTTCTCGTTTGAAGCGAGTGGACTATCTCAAGATCAAAGCGATGGAGTTTGCGACGGAGATGGGAGATGCGGGATTCCAATCGAAAGGCGACGCTTTCCAGGTCTTCATTCAGGATTCCGTTCGTTCCTGCCCTCCGCTGCGCGATCTTTAGTCGTTTATTTCAGAAAGGGTGGAAATACGTGTCTCGCGGCCAACTGATCGAACAGCTCGGATGGAAGCGCAAAAAACTCACCTCTGACGAGTTGAAGTGGTACACGCACGCGTGCTCTCGTATGCACCAAGGCGTCTACATCGTGGTGACGCTCGCCAAGTGAAACTGCGCAGCCCGTTTCATGTACTTCCGTTGTGTTCCTCTAAATTACCGCATAAACATCCGTTCTTTTGTCGCGTGTCTCCGCTTTCGACTCTCAACGCCTCAAACCAGTCGACTTGTGTTCGCCGTCTTTGCGCCTTTTATCGACTATCGATTGGAAACGGAACCCACGTTTTCCACGAACCACAGTGGATCGTGAGTACTCGTTCGGGCAGTCCGCACTCGCCGCGGAGCTCGAATCGGCGCCCCGTTTCCTGCTCGCTGCTCGGACGGCGGGAGGAGAGCGCGAGTGGCCGCTTTGGGCGGAGAAGCGGGGACTCGCGAGCGGCCGTTCGTTGCGTCCAGTGCGCGTTCCCGTTTTTCCGCCGGCAGGGGGCGGCCGGCCACTCGGCGGGCGGAGGGGCGGCGAGGGCGAGCGGGAGGACGCCGCCGCCCTGAAGGGGAACTCCCTACTCATAAAGGCGGAGAAGGAAGAGCGGATGAGAGGGAAGGGTGAGTAGGAGAGATGCCTCCTTTTCGCTCGCCCGCTTCTTCCGCCGATCCGAGGGGGAAGGCGGGGAGTGGAGGGTCGTTGGATTGCACTCGGCCGGCTGGAAAGAAGCGAACGGGAGGCGAGCGGGAGGCAAGCGAAGAGCGATTCAACCCCCGGCCCTCCCCTCGACCATCCCCACCGGACGAGCGAGCAGCAGAGCAGCGGCTGTGTGGAGTACCCCCTTCCGATTGCCCACCACGGGGCAGGCAGCCGACCGCCCGCCCGTCGAGAACACGAAGCGACCGCTCGAGCGGCGGACGGCGCCCGCCGGTCGGCGAGGCCGCCCTACGAGCGCCGACACTCCGGAGAGGGCGGATCGGCCGGCGGAGAGGCGGCGGCAACCTGTCGGGAGGACGAGCGGGCGGGCGGGCGGACGAAAAGACCGCCGCCGCTCTCTGCTGGACTTCGCCCGGCCGACCGCTCTGCCGGCCGCCGGCTGCTCTCTCGTCCCCGTCCGCCCTCTCGACCGCCGCCTTCTTCCCGCCGGCAATCCGCCGAACCGAGCGGTCGATCGATCGGCGAGAACTCACGAAACAACTCGCTTTGTGGCGCCCTCCACCGCGTCCTCTCGCCTGCCCATCCGCCGTCGCCCGCTCGAACGAGCGCCCGCTTGCCGCTCTCCCGGCTGCTCGGAGGTCCCCGATCGTCGTGGGCAAGGGCGAACGAATCAAGCGTGTCTCCACGGGGATTTGCGGGTGGAGAACGAGAGAATTCTTGAGTGGACGAGCAGGCGGCAAGAGGGCCCTTCGAAGGATCGACGGCGCAGAGAAAGCGGAAAGGGTGGTGAATGACCGCGAGGCTTCGCAGAGCGCGCTAACTGGACTCGAAGTCGAATGCCCTGCGGTCACTCCAAACACACAACAGCCGTCCGACTTCTTACTCGAGTCGCCTGCTTCTTATGTCAAAGGACGCCCTTGCAGATACGCGTGACTTTCCGCTGGTGTTCGTCCGGCATTTCTTCGACCTCTCGTTCCGAACACCTAGTCACTAGTCGCATGGATGCGTACAGACGTGAAGTTAATTCAACAACAATCGACAGCTCATAATCAGCACGCGTACACGTGCACAAAAAACTGGACGATGGAACAGGAAACGAAAATGGCCATAGAGACAGAACTGAAAACTCCAAAATCGTCTTTCAGCATTGTCTTTTTTAGGGAAGTTGGATACCGCTTATTACTAACTGTATCTATCGCACGAAGCAGAATAAAAAAGACAAGATAAAGCCAAAGACCAAAGCCAGCAGCGAAAACGTCGCCCAGGGTCACTCGGATGGACACCACCGCATGCAAGATGCAGCTGCCGATCCAGGCGATGAAAGAACGGACTTGCCAACGCCAGTCGTCGCACGGCGCTCCATGTTGCTCGATGGGCCCCCTGCCATCGGTCGTTTTCATTTCATTCGGTCGGTGTTGCGGCAGTCGCTCATTGGTCAAGGGTTTCATGCGATTTTCGTTGTTCGCGCTGGGCCGTTTATTCGCGCCGTCGGGTTCGGCTGTTGGCTTCTCGATATTCGGAGCTCCGAGTTGTTCCATCATCAGACGGATCTCGGCGTTCTGGGCGGCGAATTGGTCGGCGACCTCATCGGCCAGGCGGTGTGTGGAGTTCGCTCGTTTGTTGCCCAAGCCGGCGCGGAGTGCGGAGATCTCCGCTTCCAACGTCTCCGACCGCAATTCGAGGCCACGGATGAGAGTGTTTGTCTGCAACTGAATCGATCATCGATCTGCTTCTCTTCAGCCACTCACCGCTTTCAGTTCACCTCTCAACGACTGGACTTCCGCCTGCAGTTCGCCCACTTTCTCTTCGACTCGTTCGTACGGTTGGTGAGCAAACAAGGCGGCGGCGAGTTCGGCTTTCAGTTCAGGCACGAGTCCGTGGATGAGCGCGTTCGTCTGCAAGCGAAAGAAATAAACCAGCTGCATTTCTCCGTCGACCCACCTGCTCCAACTCTCTCTTCAGCTGCTGGATCTCAGCTCGGGCTTCTCGCTGTTGAACCACTCGGTCGACGGAGAGGGCGGCGAACGCGAGCAGGAGGACGAAAACGACGATCTTCAGCGTTCCACAGCATCCCGAGCGACTGCAAAGAAGAAAGATTGGCCGCAGAAAGCACAGACGGGAGTTCACGATTCTCTCCCGCTGTCCACCGTCTTTCGTTCTTCTCCCGTACGAAGCGGATGGCCGACGGCGTTGATCGAAACGGAAATCTGAACAGCGGGAATCAAAGCGACCGAGCCTGTCGACTCACTCGTTTCTTTCCGCCGATTCGAAGCGAGAGGGAAGTCGGAGAAATGAGGTCGACTTCGAGGCAATGGGCGGCTTCACGCCGTTTGCGAAAACGTGGGAGAGCCGGCTGAAAGAAAGAATTGAAGCGCGCTTCGACCATTCGAGCCACCCACCTCAACCATTCCGACGAGCGAGCAGAAAGCAGGGAACTCCGCTCGCTCTTTCGATCACGAGTGCGCACTCGGCAGGCCGCCGATTGGGTGGGCAGTCGGGGGTCGAAGTCCAACGCCCCGCGGTCAACGCAAGAACGCGAAGGCCGATTGCTGTTCGAAAGGGCGAGGGAGGGCGCGTAGAGTGCGCTTCCTGCCTTTTGCGCGTTTGATTTCTTTGGGCTTCGAATGCTCGCTTATTGCTTTCGTTAGGGACCTGTCGCTCACTTGCGGACGGGCGATCTTCCCACTCGTTTTTATTTCGTGTACGCAGCGTTGGGTTTGGATGCCCTGATCTTCGCTTGATGCGCCCCTCAACTGCCGTTTTCTTCTCGTTTCAGCGATGAACGGGCGAGTGTTCAGCAAGCGGACTCGCGCCCAGCAGCGGCAGTACGAGGAGGAGTTGGACGCCTTTGAGTACAAGCCCATGCGGCCGCAGCCGGTGAAACGCCGCCGCCCCCATCAGCCGCTAGTCGTGATCATCGACGAGGGCGGCGAGCGGGAGGCGCCGACCGTTCAGCAAGTGCCCCCACCGCCGCTCGAAGATGCCGGAGAGCAGCGGGGACCGCCAGTTCCAGTCAAGGAGGAGCCCGTGGACGACTCGACCGGCCGGCCGAAGCGAAAGCGGAGGAAGAAGAAGCGGGTGGCTGCCGTCGACGAGCCCATCCCGCAAGTGAAGCAGGAGAGCGGGTAAGAGACGAATGAGGGTCGGATCATGAGTGTGTGCTTTCAGCGAGCTCGAACAGGAGCAACAACATCAGCAACCCGAAGCGACGAATACCGAGTTGGAAACCGGCGGACTTGGACTTGACGGGAGTGCGACGAAACGGCCGAACGGAGTCAATCGCAGTGCTCCACCCGAGCACGCTGACGACGTCCCAACTGACGGTGCATCGGAAATTGTGATCGATGCGGCGAATCCGGCAAGCAAAACAAACCTCGTTCGTCATTCTTTCTGGCTTCTGATTACTCACTGTCTACTTCCAGTTGACTTGCTCGACATGTGGCTTTTCGACAAACAATTCCAATTACCTTCGGGGGCACTTGAACTCCCATTCGAGAACAAAAGGTTTTTGTTGTTCGTTTTGCGGGATCTTCTGCACACACAGCGCTTTCCGAAACAGCCACGAGAAACATCAACACGGATTCGAACGGCGGGATGAAGACAAAACCTACACTGGCGTCATTAAAATACCAGCGGTTCGTGAACAATTACCTTTATGTAACCACTGAATTTCAGGACAACCACGAGAAGTACGCGCAAATCGGCACGAATTTTGCGGAAGTCCAAATGAACGCAAAAGTCGCCGGCGTGTCTGACAAACAAAAGGTATGTGCTTGGTCATTTCGAGCTCCGAAACGCTATCTTTACATCAGTTTTGGCGTTTGTCTCAGTAGTCATTGTATGCTTTAGTTCGTATGCGCGACGTGCGGTTACGGCACCAACAAATCATCTCTTTATCGTCAACACATGAATGCCCATTCGAAAACACACGGCTTTTGCTGTTCCTTTTGCGGTCTTTTGTTCGGAACAAGGCAACACCGAAATGGCCACGAGCACACGCAACATGGATCCGAACGGCAACACACTAGCAAAGAAATCCGAGGCGCTATCAAAATTTCAGCGGTTCGCCTGACATTCGTGATTTTTATTAGTTCTTTTTATTTCAGAGTGACCTTTACAAGTGCAAACAAGTGGGCACCAACTTCGCAGAAATCCAAGAAAAAGCAAAACGCGCCGACGAGTGTTTTGTTAAGGCCAATTGGGGGCGAAGTAACGGGGTGCGATTTTTAAAAGTGCCGAGCTTGATTAAGTTCTCCTTCATTCTTAGAACTGCAGCGAATGCGGGATTCCGCTAGCACTCGTGGCGATCAAGCATGCCGCAGCACATGCCGGTCTCAACGAGAAGTTTCTCTGTTCGGTGTGCAAGATCGGTTTTACCGGAAGACAGAACAGAGAACGCCACGAGCTCCAGATCCACAGCTTCGTTCGGGACAAGGCGGACCGAAAGACGAAGAAATCGATCCGCATTCCCCGGTCAGTCCCCTCCTTCCATTCAACTCACCCATCTTTTTTGCAGGAGCAGTACGCGCAGCTGCAAAACCTGAGCACAAACTTCGCCGCCGTCCAGTCGCGCGCCGTCCCCAGCAAGCGGACCGAATCGAGCGAGCGGCGGCAACGGGAGGGCGAGCGGAAGAAGAAGAGCGGGACGGACGAGCGGATCGGCCGGCTGCTCGCCCTCGACCCGAAACTCGAAGACGCGATGGACGAAGAGGAGATGCGGGCGTTCGTCCAAGCGGAAGTGGACGACCGCCGGGCGGAGTCGGGGGACGGCGAGTGGGAGAGCGGCGAGGAGGAAGCGGTCGTCAAGGTCGAGCTCATTGACGACTGCTGATTGCTGCCCGTCATTTCGTCGAATAAACGTGCTGTGGACTCGGCAGCGGGCGGGAGATCACTCGTTCCATCGGTTGGGTGCCTAAGAGGACGCCGCCCGTCCCGACCGCTTCGGCAGTCGGCGGCCGTCTCGCTCGAAGTCAACGAGGGGCGAGCGGATCGTCCGACAACCTCGGCAAAAGATGCGGCGCTTTTCGATCTCCAGTTCGCCCAGCCGAGCGGGAGGAAGCGGCCGCCCGTCGTGGTGGTCGGCGAAGACGGGCAGTGGAAAGCAGCCATCCAGGAGTCTTTTCTACTCATCAGACAGATGGAGCGCTCGCTCAGGCCGACCCGAAAGCCGAGCGGAGTGGAAGACGAGTGAAGTGAGCGGAATGGAGGGAGAGATCAGCAGTGAAGGAAGAGTGCAGACGCCGCCTGCATCCCCTGCATTCCACTGGGCGGCAGCTCTCGCCATTCGGTCGCACGAGTGCTCCTTCCAGCGGGCATTCCATCCTTCCGCCTGCACGAGCGACCAATCCCACTGCCCACTCGTCCGCCGACTCGAGAGAATCCCCCGGGAAGAGTGAGCGGCCGCCAACAGGTGACCTCGGGCGCCTTCTCGCCGCCATTCGACCGCCCGCTCCAACCGACTGGCCGCGAGCTGGGGTGACCGCCAGCCCTCCGCGGTCCCTTGTGCTCTCCCCTCGGGGATCACCGCTGCTTTCGAAGGCGACAAGTGGGGATCTGGAACGCTTCGGCGCCGTCCACTTCTCTTCGTTCGCTCGCACTGTGGGAGGTTCGAGGCCGAGCTCACCGTGGAAAGAACGCAATCAGCGGCGTCCACCCGCTCGTCGACTCGCCGCGCTCCCCCCTTTCATTCACTCGTTTCAGCTTTTCGATGGACGAGGAAAACTTGACTTGTGGACGAAAAGAACCCCTTCGGTGGAAAGAACCCGATTTCTGTAGCAAAAGAAACATTTGCGGTTTCGTTCATTGGCGATCACAAACGAAGACAAACGGCGTATGGAAGCTGCCGAGTAGCGTCGTCCAAACACTCGGGGCTTTCCAGTACGCAGAAGGGCGACCTCGAATTCGGCCTCCGTTCCACTCGCCCGATCGACTGCACACGAACAGTCGTTTGTTCAACAACCAGCCACTCCGGCCATTGGAATCGCGGAAACGACGAGAAGGAAGCCGCTCGGGGGCGTCGCCTGCCGGCCGACGGCAAAGAGCAGCCAAAATGTGGACAGGAAGTTGGCGGACGCCTCCTTTTTTGCAACGAGTGGCAGTGACTGCCGCTCAGCCGGCAGTTCGATTGCGGTCTTCACTTCGGCCGGCAGTGAGTGGACTGATCGGAGCGCCGTCAACGTCTCCCGCATCTCCAGCTCCTGCGCGCACTGCCAGAAGCGGGCGGTCAGGAGAACGGACGAGGACTCCTGCAACGAACGACGAGAAGAGGCGAGCGGAACTCACGGCAGAAAACTCCCTCGTTGATCACGAGACGAGCAGCCAGCGGGAAGTGGCCGCATTAAGTCGAAGTCGTCGTCCAACTGCTCCCCGCAGTCGGCGGTCTGCAGGGCGGAGAGCTCGAGCTCGCCGACCCCGTGCTGCCGGCGCTCCCGTCGCCCTCCGGCCGGCTGCAAGAAAACGAGCGAGTGGGCGGCAGGGAACGCACGAGACGAGCAGCGCGTCTTGTTTCCATCCGAACAGCGCCGAGAAGCTTCCGTTTATTCACGAGCAGGAGAGAACAATCGTCGTTGTGCTTGGTCGACAAAATCTCCGACCACCCCACAAGAGGGAGAAGGCGCAGATAAGGGCCACAAAAACGACAGCGGAGATGAGAGGAGGCTTGAAGCGATCGTCCGAACGAGCCGGCATCTTCTTGTTGCGCGAAGTCTCACGAGCAGTCGGCTCTCCGAGGTCTCTGGAAGCGGACGAGCGAGCGAGCGGGTGATTCCGTTGAGTTCACTCGAGACTCACTGCTGCCGGCCGTTGGGACGATCGGAAGGTGGCGAAGAGCGACGGCTGGAGTCCTTCGAGCTGAAAGCAGCAGCGGTGGAGAGGAAGGAGCGGAACTCACGACTTCTCCTCGTTGCGGCGGCCGACCGAGTGGGCAGTCGGCCGATCGGGCGGGTGATTCGAACGGGAACGTCCTCCGGTGGGCGGCTTCTCGCCGTGTTCGCTTCGAGTTGCAATGGGCGGCGGCGACTCTCACAATCAGGGACGTGCGAGTAGAGCGGTCGCGGATGTGAGAAGAGGATGACATGGACGTGACAACAAAACAACCCGTAGAAGCGGTGGGACGTCCTGGAATTCGAGAGGAGTTGAGCGGTTGAAAAAAGCGGAGGAACTCACGGAGATTCGAACGGGAACATCCTCCGTTTTGTCCGGTCGGGAGAAGAAGTGCACGTCCTCTCGCGAACACAACGACAAAGCGACCACTTCCACTTGCTCCTTTTCGCCCTTCCGGTTCGCAGCAGCAGCGAGAGAGCCCGCCCGCCCGCCCGCCACGAGCGGCGGGAGGGAGTGGCCGCTCCTCTCTCTCGACTCTTCCGCTTTCTTGTGCGCTCCGGGCGGAATGCGAGTGGGCAGTCGACGATGGAACGTTCACTTGCGATCGCCGCGTCTTTTCTGCTTTCTGATCGCTGCGCGCAGACAGCTCGCCGTCGGCTCACTCGCACGAAATGGCCGAGAGATTTCATTCACAGCAAACAAACGAGACCGCACGCGAGCTTCTCCTCGCTGCCTCCCATCCTGCCCGAACTAGCGCACGACAACCACACGAGACTGCTCGTAGAACACAACGTTCGGCTCCACGACGATCAGATCCAACAGGAACTCGAAGACGCGCCACTGAAACGAAGGAGGAGAGGTCGCTCACCACAACGCGGTGCAAGTAAAGAGCAGCGGGAACACGACGAACACCAAGCGGAGCACGCCGACCTCTTTCCGACCACATTCCTCTGATCCACCGACTCGTCGCCCAATGCGACCGCAACTCCGCAAAGGGCCAAGACGAAAAGCACGAAAAGAAGCGTCCAAGCAGGGCCATACCGATGAAAGCGGTGGGCGGACGAACGGGCCATGGCCGGTAGAGTGCGGGGCGTCGCTGCCGATTGCCGAGCGGCAGCAGGAGGGCGGAGAGCAACGATTTCAACGCGATGGAGAGCGCGAACCCGCTCCGGTCGTGCAGAAGCGACCCGCGCGGTGCGAGTGACACGCCGGGCATCCGGTCGGAGCGGAAGAACCCACCCGCTCGCCCCGCAGAAGAAGCGGCCGCGGCCGCTCACTTGCGGCCGGGAACTCCGTTCTTTTCTCGCCGGCTGTTCGATCGAGCGGCCCCCACGACGCTCGGCGGGGAGCTCCAGCGACGACCGCGAGGAAGCCGGCGGGTGGGCGGCCGCCGTCGCGAAGCCCCGCCCGACCGCCGCCCCTCTCGCGCACTCCGCCGGCCACTCGGCAGTCGGCCGCCCTCCAGCAAACGAGCGAGTAGAAGGCGGATTCTCGAACGCCTGCTCGTTCGGAGGGGCCGCTCACTCGTGCCCGCCGCCCCCTCGAGCGAGCGGAAGGCGGGCGGGCGGACGGGACGCCCACTCGCTTTCTCGCCGCGGAGCTCGAAAGCGCGTTTGGCGTTCCGTTGCCCCTCGCGCCTGCCGCTTCGCCGTCTGCTCGTCCGCTGTGCTTTTCTCATCGTTTTGCTCCGGATTTTCGCCGATCGAGGTGAGTTTCTGTCTTTTTTTCCGACATTATTTGTTGTGTCGGTTTTGGTCGATTTTGGGCTCGGGTATAGATTACCCCCCCCCCCCAAATGGGGGTCGACCCAAAAATGATTGTAGAGTGCATGTACGCACACTACACACACTTCGAACGATCGCTGCACACCTTAGCATCAATGTAGAAGTGGTTTTGGTCCCCCCAAAAATTTTCAAAAAATCGGAATTTTCGCTCAAAAAGCTTCCCGAAAGTCATGTTTACGCATAAAAATAATGTGAACAACACACACACACCCTTTTTGCTCTTTTATACGCAAAAAGCGCGGTTTGAAGGTCGAAAAATGGTTTTTCACTGAAAATTTCGAAAATTTTTTTCGATCCAAATACGATTGTTTTTGATGTAGAACAACTCAGCAAAAGGTTTCAAACCAAAAGGAACATGTTTTTTGTGTTTGCCGTGATGTTTTGTGGGGGGGGGGGTCAGTTTGGGGGGGGCGACCCCCAGTGGGGGGGGGGGTAATCTATACCCCTCCCCGATTTTGCCCGCAAAATTCGTCATTTTCTCAACCAAAACCCGTATTTTTTTGGCAGTCTTTCCGATTTATTCTTCCAGGCGAAATGGATGATCGTTTGGTGCCCGATATTGGCAACAAGAAGCCCCGTCTCGACGCAGAGCAAATTCAATCGGCAAAGATCCAAATCGACCTCTATGGTGCGATCACTTTCACACCGCCGATCGAGCCGTTTGCGCAGACCTTCGAGGAAGTGGCGGCTATCCTTCCGTGCTACCAAAAACTGACCAAGATCAAGATCGTTTGGCTAGTCCTGTCGAATCGTTTTGATTCGAGGAAAAGTCCAGTTGTGTCGGTGTCCCTAGTGGGATTCGATCGGGCGCATTTTCCAGCCGAAACGCTGCGTGAGGTCCGCGGAGCGAGCGGAGCGGACGAACAGAACGCCAAACGGACGGGACCCGACGCGAAGGCGAGCCGCCCGCCACTCTCCCTACGATGGACGAGCCGCCGAGAGACGGGCGCATTCGGGCGATCGACGAGCCGCCAGGCGGCGGCCTCCTTTTCCCCGCTCTCCCCTTCCCTCCCGTCCACTCCTTTCTCGCCCCACTCCCCCTCTCGTGCATCTTCGTGTACCCCCCTCTCGTTCCCCGCCTCATCGTTCCCGTTCCAGAAGAACGGGGGCCACGAGCGCCCCCTTTCGCTTCGTAACGTTTCACCCCCTTTCGCTCAACCGTTTTTTGTGTACCAATCGTTCGTCCAAATAAATCTTCGTGTTCGTTCGATCCTCGTCATTTGCGGCGTCCGCGCAGGAGAGGAGACGCTCCCTCGCGCGACAGTCCAGCCGCGTCGCGTCAACTTTCGGCTGATGCTGAAGTGGATGAAGATTGCTGCAAAACTTCAAGGTAAGTCCCATTGACCACTCTTTTTAATCCGGCTTTGCTTCAGCTCTGCCTTCGCTCAATTCGATTGAAGTGCATGCCTTCTGGGTGCCATCGATCCAACTGAACATCGATCGGAAAAAGTACCCGTTCATGGAAATGTTCTTGGATTCGCTGCCCGACAAGATCATCCAGCTGACCACTGACGACCTCCGAACTGCGACGTTGCTTCGAAAGCGAAAGGCTCAGCTCGAATCAGTCTCATTCGACGTCCGTAACAAGGAGCATTTGTGTAAGAGAAGGGGGGTTGTTATAAGTCCTTGACTTCTGTCTGCAGACTTCGCGAACCTTTTTCGTTTGAAGCCCACGCGCATCATCTTGCGCTTGGATCGCGAGCCGACACGCCGTCTCCACCAGCTGCACGACTGCGGACCGTTCGACCGTAACGAGCATCTGCAGGAGCTCCACGTTCGGAACAAAATCTTCGCGGACGACGGAATTCCGCAAGCACTCCACCACTTGCGGTCCCTCAACGACCACTTCAAACTCAAATGGAGCGCTGACTTTTGGCTCTCCCTTTCGGTACGTGAATCGTCTTCCAACTGATTCGATGGTTTGTTGTTTACAGGACCCCTTCAATCGGCAGTCAGTGGAAGACGTCAAGATGAGAACGTTGGAATTGGCCACGCCGATGGGAGATGCGGGATTCCGATTGAAGGACGACGTGTTGGAGGTCTGCGTTTTCGATTCCGTCCGTTCTTCCTCTCCGTTCCGCCTCTACGCGCCTGTTTAGAAACGCTGGCAGCATGTGTCTCGCGACCAAGTGATCGAGCATCTGGGATGGAAACACTTGTTCTCGCTCGAGGCGACGGGTTCCACGTACACGGGTTCGCCCGTTCCCGACGGCGTTCGCATTCGCGTGATGCTCTTGTGATGGATCTGTTGAGCCAACTTCGCCTGATAATTTGGTTTTCGTCTCCCATCTAATCGGCGGCATAAATAATTTTTTCTTCCGCATTTCCTTTTTTGACTTTCGACGTGTCGAAGCAGTCCGGTAAGACACCCAGTCACTGCGAATAGAATGGGAATCGACTAAACACGGAAAAAATGACCTTGAGACACACGGAGAATGCTCTGTAGGCAACTCCACACCCATTCGCCTTTCGCACCCATAGGAAGAAGTCGTTGGTGATGCAGCGGCCGAAAGAATGGATATAAAGCTTTTGCTTGGCTGGTCCGTTTATGGATGTAATTGACTCGCCTGATAGACACGATCACTTTTGTTCGCTCAGCAACCGCAAACAACAAGCTGATCCAAGACCAAAACGAAGGACTCGTTCCGCCAGCCGCCGACGCAGAGAGCGGAGCCCACCAGTTGCACTCCCCGCTTGCTCGAACCGCCGCCTCGTTTCCTGCTCGCCGCTCGGACGGCGGGAGGAGAGCGCGAGTGGCCGCGTTGAGCGGAGAAGCGGGAACTCGCGAGCGACCGTTCGTTGCGTCCAGTGCGCGCTTCCGGTCCGCCCTCCCGCGCGCCCGCTCGAGCGGCGGAGGGGCGGCGAGGGCGAGCGGGAGGTCGCCGCCGCCCTGGGAGAACTCCCTACTCATGCGGGCGGAGAGCGGGAAGAGCGGATGAGGGGGAAGGGGAGTAGGAGAGCGGCCCCCTTCTCGCTCGCCCGCTTGTTCCCGCCGATCGGAGGGGGAAGGCGGAGAGTGGAGGGCCGTTGGATTGCACTCGGCCGGCTGGAAAGAAGCGAGCGGGCGGGAGAGCGAATTCAACCCCCGGCCCTCCCCTCGACCATCCCCACCGAACGGGCGAGCAGCAGGAGTGGACGGCCGTGTGAAGTGCCCCCTTCCGACCGCCCACCACTCGGCGGCAGCGGGCCGCCATCCCGCCGAAACGAGTGAGTGGTCGGGCGATCCTCCCGCTGCCGCCCGCCCGCCGCTCTGCGCTGGACTTCGCCCAGCCGACCGCCCCGCCGGGATCACGAAGCGGCCGCTCGAACGGTTAGACGCCCAAAAATTACATTTCATTGAGTGTAATGAGTGAAAAAACACGGCCGACGACGGGCGGCCTCGAAACACACGTCCGTCCCGTCCATTTGCACGCGCCAGCGGAAAAGAAAGCCGTCCGTGGACGCCCCGAAGAGATCGTCCACGGCTTTCGGATCGAAACGTTCGGCTTTGATTCCGCAGCCAGTCTCTGCAGCAAAGAACGACGTCAAGCGGGCCAGGGCTGGGCGCAACTCGTCCTAACAAGCGAGTAATTTGAATTCAGCGGAAGAGAAAACTCACGAAAGAAAGGAGTGCCCATTGGTGAGCCCAAAGGACCACGCGCAGTCTGCCCAGCCGCACGCCCGCCGTTTTCGCCCACACGACGAGGCAAACGGAGCGCGCGACAAGGAGCTTTGCCGCTGCTCCAAGTTCTGATTCGTCCTAAACGACGATGAAAAGACTGAAAGGTTGCGCAAGCTTACCGGCCAGGCATAAAAGTGAAATTTCATGATGTCGATGTCGAGCAGGAACTCGTCGTTCAACGAGCGGAGATTCTTGAAGGCCCTCTTGAAGTCATGAGCGTCGTCTTCATCCCACAACACGTCGGAATAAAGCGGAACGTCGACCTCCGGAAGGTACATGTCTTGCAGCACGCACAGGCTGACCCGTCGGACCGCATCGTTCCTCTCGCACCTGCAACTGTTCCTGTTCCTGCTCAAAGTTTCGTAACTCACAGCCCAAACGCCGCAGTTCGTTTGATCATCGCATTGAGGCGGAGTTCACGAGCGGGTGCGCGGAAGAACGGGCCGAGATCTAAGCGAACAGGTGGCGAAGAACTGCAAGAAAGACGAACCCGAGCGGCTGTTGCGTATCCAACCGGTCGCCAACTCCAGCTCCTTAAAGAAGCGCCCCACCAACAAGCCGGGGCAGTCGTACGGGTCAAACGTGGCGCGGACGAGCTTGTCGGCGAGAAAGTCTCGAATTATCGCGGCGACCTCGAGGCCACACCTGCTGGTTCGCACGTCTACTTCGACCGCTTCCAAACTGCGGTGATCTGAAGCACGCGATAAAAAAGAAGCGACAGGAACTCGCCTTTGAGTGCCGAAAGAAGTGAGATTTTCTCCACGACTTGTTCGGGCGTGGACGCTGGAAATCCGTTGAAAAAACAAACACGCGTTCCAGCGGAGCCGCTTGAAGCAGATGAACCACAGAGCCGATTGCAAGATGGTCGCTGCTCAAGCGGACATGCAGCTGCCCGACGCGTACCGACCGCAGCTCGCGGCCATACATGGCGACTCCAGCTGCTTGTGTGCAGTTCTTGCTTTTTCCGTTGAAGAACGCAGACAACATCGACGGCGAGCAGAACAAGAATCGGAGCGTGCGCAAGCGGAGGATAGCGCGTTTCTGCACGTAGTCAGGAGCGGTCGAGTCGAGAATGTTGTCCTGCCGCTCGGTCTTTGTGGCGTGGAACAACGTCAACAGTCGGGAGCCCGGCGTGAGCTGCGGCGGTTTCTTGTCGGCGGGCTGCGGATCGGACATCTCGCTGGAAATGGAGGGAGTTGAGGGAGCAGAGGCGAGGTGAAAGAGAAAATGCGGCGGTGGGAGAGTGACCAACCTCGGTGATTGACCGCGCGTTATGCAAGAGCAGAAAAACAACGCTCACCACTCGGCTGACCCACGCGGAGGTCCACCTCGCTTGAACGCGCCCGCATTGAACGGAGAGGTCGGGCATAAAGTAGGTGGGGTGGGGAGAGGGCAATGCGACCTCGGAGTTGTTTACGAGTCGGCAAGGAAGGCGCTTTTTGCTCGCGCGCAGCACTCGACCAACTGCCGGCGGACTTCCGCTTTCTTTTACCCTTTCACACGTTTGTTTCCAGCAATATGAACACGCCGGACGAATGCAAGCCGAAGCTGAAAACGGGCGTCAAATTCGGCGTGCTGTTCCACGCGACGCACAGCGGGCAGCTGCACAACGAGCTCAACATCTTCGCTCAGGACTACTTGGAGCAACAAACAGCCCTCCGGCTTCGAACTCTCCGCTTCTTTTTCTGTTCCCGCTCGTTCCCCAACGTCTTTTTCGACTCCAACGGGAAAGGACGAAAGAAGTGGCCGGCGATCCACGTGGACGTCGACTTCGAAAGCGGCATGCAGTCGGCGCCCAACGACGGCGTGGTTTTGCGGCTCTCCTTCCACCACGTGTCGCCCGCTTCTGTTGCCCGAATTGTGCGGGTGGCTGCAATCGCGCACATTTGGGTGCTCTTCTTCGGATGGCCCACCCTCGATTGGCAAAACTTTCGCGATTGGACTTCGATCTTCTCGGCGCTCAAAGGCGAGTGGAAGCGGTTGTTCCTCTTCACCCACTCTCACTTTAGACAATCCATCACTGAAAACGATGAAGCTGCATGTTTACGGCTGCACCAAGAACACTCCGACCGTACCGATGCTTCGGGATTTCTTGCCCAAAAAGATCGTCGAGATCAGCTTGCACGAACCCAACCGCACCTTTTTGTTCGACGGGCTGTCTTCGACGGCGATGGAAAGAGCTAGCTTCACGCATTTTTGGCCTCTACACTGTCGTGAGTTCACTGCTTTCGAGCTTCATTTCGCTCATTGTTTAGCGATGGTCGTCGACTTGCTGCCGTTCTTTCGGGCGCGTGCTTGCGTGCTGAAAATGTACGTGCAAATTGGGCTGCTTGCCGCAAATCCGCCGTAAGTTCTCAAGGTTCCAGCCAGTATCTGCTTTCTTTTAGGTGCGAACGAAACGAAGCGGTCGAGCGGGTGATCATCGACGCGCTCTCGTACGACACGGCGGTCACGCTCCTCCAACTCCCGTCCGGGTCGTTGTGGGCCGAAGAGGATGAGCGAGAGCATCAAGTGGCCTTCGCGAATCTCCGCTCGCTGAACAATCGTTTCGAGCTCCAAATGAACGTCTTGCGCTTTGAGTTGCCGGCCCTGACGGTGAGTTCACTCCGTTTTCCGATTTTAAGTTGTTCAGGAACCGACGCAAGTGTTCGCCGCTTTGGAGAAACTCGTCGCTCGTTCCCGCCTGCTCGTCCAGTACGCCCAAGAAGCGCGCGTTCGGCTGCGCGAACTCAAAACAGTCATCTGGGCGTCCAAACGAGACGCGCCGTGTTGGGTTCGTTCTTTCGAGTCAAATCGGCAGCAAAGGGGTGTTCAGGAGTCCCGGGTGGCGGCTACGAAGCAGTTCTTCGCTCAACGCCCGAACTTCACGCTTCAAACCAAGAATTTCGACGCCGGAATCCGTTCCGAGCTCAACCACCACGCGTTCAAAGTTTTGTGCACGTGGCGAACGAAAGTGGACTTTACCGACGTGTATTTCGTCCTTGCTTGGACTGCTTACCAGTAATTGCGAGGGATAGCGATTGCCCGTCTCTTGTTGCATTGTTCTGCGGGCGCGGGAGAAGAGGTGCGGCCCGCGAGGGCCGTCCTCCTCCCCGGCCGTCGCCTTGACCCACGAGGATCTCCGAACAGGTCAACGTGCACGTGTATGCGAGGTTTATTGAGGGCGACGTACAGCACGAGGGGATCAAAGGGGGAAGATCACAAGTCGAGCGGGGCGGCTCGTCGGGCCGCCGCCCGCTGGTCGCTTCCGCTGGATGAAAGTCCTCGTCGCCGTCCGTCGGCGGGCTTTTGTACGGCGGGCTCGGGGCTCGGTGGGCGGCGCTCGGGGCGGGACGGAAGGCGGCCGGCCGCCGGGCCACGTGGGCCCGACGACCCAACGCCGTTGGGCTCCAGTAAGCTGGCAGGCGCCTGGCGGGCTTACAGTTCTAATGTTTTGCTGTTTTTAGATGCATTTTCGTCGTTTTTGTGTTGCGTTCAGTTGAATAAACTGCTTATAACGAATAATTCCATGCATGTATCGATCAGGCGAACTCGCATTCCTCAACAACCACCTGAAAGAAACAAACAGCTATCGAAAGAACACGTTGTTGTTGATTACTCACGTCTTTTTCGCCAAATTCAACCCACTTCTTTCTTTTTTTGCGCCCACGCCGTCGCCACTCATTTCGCACTTGATTTTTACAACACCGCCCGACTGCTTCGCTTTTTTCCACTCGTTCGTCCGGCGGCAATTCGTCTAACGGCCGCGGGTTTAAACCGACGAAACGAAGAGGCGTTCGCGTACAAGAGCGAGAAGCAGCGGAGAAGAACTGGTTTGAGCGAAAGACGGCAGTGAGTGCGTGAGTGAATTGCGGGAACGTCGGCCGTTCTCCCCGCTCGCCGGTCGATTGCTCCCAATTTGGGCGACGAACTGCCTGCTGTTTGTTTGTTCGAAGTCGACGGAAAGAATCTTCCCTTTAGCCGCTTCTTTCTTTCTGTCGACAATGGCGGCCGTGATGCAGCTGTTCGTCTTTGTATTCGCCGCGTTGTTCTCGCTGGCCAACGGGCAGATGGACTGCTCGAAGGCGCCGTCGGCCTCGTTGCGGACCGTCTGCATGCAAATCAACAACTGGGACAAGAACGCTCGGGTATGTCCCACTCATTTCTTTCGTCCATTGCTTGCGTGTTTAGGCCGCACCGGTGCCCGACAAGAACGGGATCGTCCTGCCGCCGGGCATCGAGGCCAAGGATCTCGGCGCGGCGGCTTTCGAGATCCCGCAAGTAGCCGCAACGGCCGAGCAGTGCATGACTCTCGGTATCTCGCTTCTGTTAGTTCTTATTCAGTGTGGATTGCAGGTTGTTTGTGTCCGTACATGGGAGGTCAATGATCTTTATGGTCGTTCCTTCCTCACTTTTTTGTTCAGGCCAGGGCAACGACCAAACGAACCAGTGCACGCTCGCCAGCGGGCAGCAGTTGCGGAAGGCCCTGCGGAAGGAGTACCGAGTGCTCAGCGACGAAGAACGAGAACGCTACCATGCCGCCATGCTGGCCATCAAGCGGAACGGCGCCTTCGACGAAATTGCTCGAACTCACGCCGTAAGGAAAGTTGAAGTGATTTCTGACTGATTCCTGGAGGTTGCAGCAATTCGCAGAGTCTGGGGCGGCTCATGCTGGTCCTGCTTTCTTGGTACGTGAGTCCCGCGCGTGAAAAGCCGACTAGAAGCCAGGCGAGCCGGAAATTTTGGTCCAAGTCGTAGATTTTGGTCCAAAACGGTCCGCCATGGCTTCTAATGATCCTTCATTGTTCTATGACCGTTATTAATCGATTTTTTGTTCCGGCCTGGCACAGAGAGTTCCTCAAACGGTAAGTGTTGTTATTACATCAATGTAAACCTTTAGCAAGCGCCCAGAAAAATTTGACCAAAATTGACCCAAAACGAGCAAAGATCGGCCATTTTCTTTGGGAAACGGTCCCAGGTGTCTGCTTGTTGCTTTATTAACGTTTTATTGTTAACCTAGGCTGCAGTGAAGTAGTTATCAACGTATATTTGAAGTCAGTAAGGGTGCGAACATGACCTATCTGGCTTAAACGTCGAAACTTTCGCAAAATCTGCTGTTTTTGATCTAGCTGACAGCCCACGTTTGCAAGGCGGTTTGTGTTGGTACAGAAACACCACTTGAGGCAATAAAACTGATAAGTAGTCAGAATAATTTCACCCCAAAGCACTGAAACCATGAAACTAAAAACGAATCTTATTTCTGACCTTTCTGGCTTGCAGGATGGAGATCGCCCTCAAGAAGGTGGACCCCAGCATTGCGATCCCGGTAGGCAGCCTCCCTATTTCTCTGTTACCTTAGCTGCTTTAGTACTGGGACAGCGCAATGGACTCCTACTTGCCCACGCCCGCAGACTCGATCATTTGGACCGTACGGAACGAAAAAAGAGTAATCTAGTCTTCTAATCGTTGTAGGACGCGTTCATGGGCAACCCGCAGGGCTCGGTGACCAGCGGCCCGTTCTCGAGTTGGACGACCATCGAACGCCACCCGACGATCACGCGGAAGGTCGGCGCCGAGGGCTCTGTTTTCAACGAATCGAACATCATGGATTTCATGGCCTTTACCGACATTAACAAGGCCCTCGCCCCTACTGCTCCGCGAGCTGTAAGTACTAAGAATAGTTGTGTTGGTTGCAGACATGGCTACAAATCTGCTCCCCCCTAAAGAGCAAGACTAAAGTCGATGCTTAGGGCTGCCCGTTCATCCCGACCTTCTCGGCCATCGAGTACACGCACGGCAACGTCCATTTGTTCGTTGGAGGCGACATGCACGAGACGGGGACCTCCGCAAACGATCCCATCTTCTACTCGCACCATTCGTTCGTGGACTTGCTGTGGGAAGCTTGGCGATTAGCTCACCAGGTGGGTTGGAAGGAAGAAAGGAGAGTGAGTGAATGGCCGTTGCAGGACCGAGAATCCCGCGAGCAGGACTACCCGCTCGACAACAACCTGTGCAGCAGCAACTTCCACTTCTCTTCCGCCTTCATGGAGCCTTTCCGGCCGTGGCGCAACTCCGACGGGCTGAGCAACATGTACACGGACAACCTCTACGAGTACGCGCCTCGTCCGTCCTGCCCCGCCTGCGGGAACTCCAAGTACCTTTTTTGCCTGCGCTCCCGCAACAAGTGCGCCTCGAAGATCAAGCCGGGCGGCAACTGCCGAGGGTTGGATCCCGGTGGGTAGCGAGGAGTAGTCATGACTACTGTTATGATGCTTCCCGTTTGCAGCCGACCAGCCCTGCTACAACGGCGCTTGTCAAGGCGGCAAATGCGTGGCCACGGGAGCCGTAAGCAAGCAATGATCGAGCAAGCATGAAAGAGGAGGTTGTAGAATGAACCGACGACTCGCCGCCCGCCCGTCGCGCCGAAGCCGCCGGTCGGGCCCAAGGGGCAGGACGAGACTTGCTTCAATTCGTGAGTTCCGAGCAGAAGTGGGTTACTCGCTTGATTGGTGGTTGTTTCAAAGCGATCCTTCGATTCGAAGCAAGCGAAGTGCAACAAAATCGATCACTTCAACCCCTTTCAATCATTCACCCATTTGCAGGCACCAATGCTGCGCCGTCTGGTCGGGAATGGGCGAGTGCAACCGGAATCCCGGCTACATGCGACCTTGGTTCGTCCTTCTGCTCGCTTTCTCCACCCGTCGCTTGCAGGTGCAAAGCTTCGTGCGGCGCGTGTAATCCTCGCAGCTACTCGTTGAGTGTTGGTGAGCGTTCCGTTTTTTTTATTTAAACAGCAAGTCAATTAGAATGCAACGACCGGCACGTGAAATGCGCGCAGTGGGCGCGGACGGGCGAATGCAACAAGAACTTCCAGTGGATGTCCGAGGTGAGCGCAGGGGTTTGCGTTGTGGCCGATGGGGACTAGGTGGCCTTCTGACTGCCGATCACCAACTTTCTGCTCGCTACCACACAGTCCTTCTTCAAACCTTACGTTGTAGAACTGCCGGAAAGCGTGCGGAAAGTGCGGCCAAACGCGCGCCCAGTCTTGTCCCGGCGGCAAGGCGGCGCCCGCCAAACCACAAACTCCGTCCACTCCGACGATCACGCCCGGCAGTAAGCGGAAGCAAGCGGAATGGGTGACTGAACCGTGGAATCACTTGCAGGCGGCGCCACCGCTTCGTGCACGTCGCCCGGATGCTTCAACGAGAACATGTGAGTGCGAAAGGAAGAGTGAGTAATTGATTTGTTTGTTTCGTGCAGGTGCTGTCAGTACTGGGGACGTCGCGGTGAATGCAACAAGAATCCCGTAAGCTTCATTCAATCAAGCAGTGATCAATACTTTTGTTCAGATCTGGATGACTTGCAACTGCCGGTTCGCTCCGTCTTTTATGCATCCACTCCACTCGCTTGCAGTGTCTCGTGCGGAATGTGCCGCCCGGCCTACCAGTACGGCGGCTGTCGGGATCACCACGAGAAGTGCGCCGGCTGGGCGGCGACCGGCGAGTGCGACAAGAACACGTGGATGCTGGAAAATGTAAGCGCAATCCACTCGCTGCTGCTCATCCCTCCGTTCAGTGCCGCTTTTCGTGTCAAACCTGCTACACGGGCCGCGAGTTGAGTCAAATCTGTCGCTTGTACAAGGGTCGCCGCCCGCGTTCCACGAGCTTCGGTCTGATGAGCGGCGGCAGCTTCCTCGCGGCCGTCGGGCTGGACGAGATGGTCGGCTCGGAGGCGCTGGATTTGGGCGTGGTTTAGGCGCGAGCACGAATATTCGTGGGTTCTATTTCCGGTCGCTTCTTTCTTCTTACTCCCGCTCACGTGTCCGCTTTCTCCTAACGAATAAAACCGCTTCATTACACTCGTTACACTGCCGCTCGTTCGATTGATCGGTCGCTCGGAACACGAACAACTGCCGGTGAGCGAAGAGGAAGAAGAAACGACGAGGAAGTGATTAACAACCAACTGTCTGATTCGTCCGAACGAACGGCCGAAGTTACACAAAAGAACAAAGAAGAGAAACGCTTGACCACGTTCTTTTCCGTGAACTGCCCTTTACGACCACGAGTCCCGGCGGGCGGCAACGAAGAAGGCGGGCTGGGAAGGCGGAAGTTGTGCGCTGGTCCACGTGTTTGGCGGCCGATTCTTCCGGTCGAACCCAGTACAAAAGAAGTGACCGGCCAGTGGACAACATCTACTTTCTCTTGAACGACGATTGTTGCTTCGAGTCATGACAGGCGGAATGCTACCGCTCCTTCTTGTGCTCCTCGCCTTCGTGTCGCTGGCCAGCGGGCAGATGGACTGCTCAAAGGCGCCGAGTGCTTCGTTGCGGACGGTCTGCATGCAGCTGAACGGGTGGGACCGGAAAGTTCGGGTGCGTTCACTTCACTGTTCGTGTGGCCACTCAATGCTTATAGGCGCTTCCAACGGAGAAATACGGAGTCGTTCATTCGCCCGGAACGGAACCGGGCGATGACAACGGGCTCGGAACCAGCGGACCTCCGCGGCCTCTTTCGATGCAGGAGTGCATTGATTTCGGTTCGGTTTTGATCGTTCCATCTTGTAAACGCTGTCTCAATTGCAGAATCGCTGTGCAAGTTCTCGGACGGTCAGTTTTCTTTGTTTAAATTCTTGTGTGCATTAATTTTTGTGTAGGCAAACTCAACAAGCAGGCCCACGAGTGTACGGTGCCCGGGCGTGGCGTGATGCGCAAAGCGTACCGGAAGGAGTACCGAGTGATGAGCGACGAGGAACGAGAGCGTTACCACGCCGCTCTGCAAGAGACCAAGAAAGGCGGCTATTTTGATTCGGTGGCCGTGTCGCACGCGGTAATGGAGATCGCTGAAGTTCTTGTTTCATTATTGTTCTGTAGAGATTTGCGGACGCTGGAGGGGCACACGCGGGCGTCGCCTTTCTGGTGAGTGAATCCTCTTGAGCAAAAAGCGACTGAGTTTGATTGACGGAAATTTCTGTCTACTCGATCTCGTTTGGTCCAAATCCTGTGACATCTATTCAATCAATATCTCATCGCTCTACGACCCAATTAATCGCGTTTTCAACCAGGGCTGGCACAGAGAGCAGTTGAAACGGTAAACGCCCTTTACTGCGTGGACGATAAACATTTTTGTTGTTTGCAGCATGGAGATTTCGCTCCGCACGAGAGATCTCGACGTTTCGGTTCCGGTACGCGCGCTCAGCTAGTTTTGGTTCACTCTTTCTTTCATTTCAGTACTGGGACAGCGCAATGGACTCCTACCTCCCTACTCCTGCCGACTCAATCATCTGGACGGTAGGGAACAAACGAAAGGGTTGATCGATTCTGTTCGTTAAGGACGCGTTCATGGGCAACGATCAGGGCCCGGTGACCAGTGGCCCGTTTGCTGGGTGGACGAGCTACGAGAAGAACCGCAAACTCACCCGCAAAGTCGGAGCTGACGGAGCGGCCTTCAACGAGACGAACATCCAGGAGTTCATGGCATTCACGGACTTCCACCAAGTTCTCGCCCCCACAGCGCCTCATGCCGTAAGAAGTGCAGGTCTTGCAGGAGTTGCAACGAGAGATTCAGGGATGTCCGCACATGCCCACGTTCTCTGCAATCGAGTACACGCACGGAAACGTTCATCTGTTCGTCGGAGGCGACATGCACGAGACGAACACATCGGCCTACGATCCGATCTTCTACTCGCTCCATTCGTTCGTCGATTTGCTGTGGGAGGCGTGGCGGTTGAAGAATCAAGTGAGCGAGGAAAAAGAAGAGGAATAATGACCGGATTGCCCGTTTAGAACCGAACAGCTCGCGAAACGGAGTACCCGTTGGACAACACCGACTGCAGCAGCAGCACGCACTTCGCGGCCGCCGAGATGAATCCCTTCCATCCGTGGCGAAACACGGATGGGCTGAGCAACAACTACACCGACGAGTTGTACGAGTACGCACCGCGACCGGCGTGTCCGTCCTGCAGCGACTCCAAGTACCTGTTCTGCTTGCGGTCGAAGTTCAAGTGCGCCTCGAAGATCAGGCCGGGCGGCAATTGCCAGGGATTGGATCCCGGTGAGCGGAAAAGAAGTCGTGATCTATGCGGATGGCCTCTCGTTTGCAGCCGACCAGCCCTGCTACAACAGCACGTGCCAGAACGGAAAGTGCGTGTTCGTGAGCACTGCAAGTTTACGCTTCCATTAAACGACGAAATTACGGAGATTTCAGAGCGAACTGGCAGTTCGTCGTCGGCCGATCGCTTTGCAGCGGCCGGTTGCCAGCGCCAGCGACAGTCAGAGCGAGCCTTGTTTCAATTTGTGAGTGTTTTCGCTATCATTCTTTTCATTCGCCTTTTGTTCAGCCAACCATGTTGTGAGACGTGGAGTGCAGCCGGCGAGTGCAACAAGAATCCCAACTACATGCGCTATTCGTTCGTTTTTCGGCCTCTGCTCGCTTACATTCTTGCTGCAGGTGCAAAGCTTCTTGCGGCGTGTGCACTCCTCGAACCTACGCGTTGACAGACGGTGAGCAGCCGGAGATGACGGCAGAAGATTGTTGTGATTAGATTGCGACAACCGGCACGCGAGGTGTCAGGAGTGGACGATGACGGGCGAGTGCTTAAAGAATTACAACTGGATGTCCGAAGTGAGTGTTCGGATTGCTGGACAGCGAATTAGGGGCTGTTAACTGCAGAACTGCCGACGATCCTGCGGAAGATGCGGACGAACTCGCGCCCAGTCGTGCCCCGGCGGCAAAGCGGAGCGCGCACGGCCGCAGCCGCAGCAGCCGCCACAAAACCTTGTCGCCCGGACGAACACGGAGAATTGTAAGCGGGATCAACTGAAGCGGACTGTATTGGTTGAATTGTAGCCGGAATCACGGACTCCTGCTACTCGCCGCATTGTTTCAACGAGAACATGTGAGTACACGGGACTAATAATAAGTGCAAATGATCCGTTCGTTCAGGTGCTGTCAACTGTGGGGAATGCAAGGAGAATGCACCCGAAATCCCGTGAGTCATCGCTAGAGTCTACTTTTACTTTTCCATCATTTAGGCGTGGATGAATTGCAACTGCCGGTTCGCTTCTTCCGCTCACCCATCCGCTCATCTCTCCGCTTTAGTGTGGCCTGCGGGAAGTGTCGGCCGTCCTACGAGTACGGCGGCTGTCGGGATCACCACTCGAGTTGCCCGTACTGGGCGTCCATGGGGCAGTGCGATCAGAACGACTGGATGCTCGAGAACGTTCGTTCATTCACTCGCTCCCTTCTTTCATTTCCGCTTGCAGTGCCGAGCTTCGTGCCGTTCGTGTTACAACAACTGGGAGTTGAGTCAGCTGTGCAGCGCGTACGGAGGCCGTCGGCCGCGATCCGCCGGCTTCGGGTTTCTGGCGGCGATCGGAGCGGATCGAGCGCACTGAATCTCTTGATCGCTTGTAGATAGCTTGTCATTTCGTTTACATGATTATTTCTTCTGCTGCTGTAAATAAAACGTTCCCCGGTTGCAATCGATTCGAACAGCTGACTTTTCTTCTTCCCAATCGAATCAAACCGAAAGAAGGGAGCGGGCTGGTGTTCTTCGAACGATCGCGGCCGGTCGCTCGTCAAACTCGCCGGTTCGGATCGCTTTTGACGTGAGTGAACGGTCAAGTTTACACAAGTGAGGGTGACAGGTGAACGGAAGAAAGAAGAAGAAAGATGGGTCGCTCTTCTTTGGCTCTTCCGCTTATTCACTTCTTCCTTTGCTCGTCGTTTATGTTTAATCGAAGCGGTAAAGTTTGCTTGGTTGAGCGAGTCGGGCGAACTCGAAGCCGTGAATCACTTTCGATCTGTTCGGTTCAAAACCCACCCGTTGCTCATTGCATTCCGCTTTCAGCATGCAGCCTCTCGTTCACTGGTTTCCATTCCTTCTTCTAATCGCTGAGATCTCAGCCATCAAACTGCCGACGGCTTTCAGCGGCGTCATTCAGGAGGATCAGCTGAACAAGAAAGGAGGGGTTCGTTCATTACTTCGTTTGGTCCACTCAACTCTTTCGTTCAGCCCTCGCACTTGCCGACGGTAAAAGACGGCTGTTTCAACGAGCACGAGTGCTGCGATTCGTTGCGGACGATGGGCCAGTGCGTGCACCACCGCGACGACCTGAAGATGTGGTGTGCGGCCAGCTGTGGTTTGTGCCAGCCGGCATACGATCCGTCCGTTGGTTCGTTCTATTTTGTGGGCCGACAACGAGTATGATTGCTTGCAAGCGGTTGTTCTTTGTGCGAAACGCGTGGGGAAGAGTGAAAATCGCTTATATCAACGGATAAAATCGGAGTATTTTATTGCTTTTCAACCTCCGACATCTTCTTCACTCTCTCCGCTTACTCCTCGCTTCTTCAGAATGCAACGACCGCCATCGGGACTGCGCCAAGTGGTCGAAAGAAGGCAAGTGCGCGGAGAACGAGTACTGGATGAACGAGGTTCCTTGCTCCGACCACTGCATTCAATCCACCGGTCATTCAGAATTGCCGTCGCTCGTGCAAGCGCTGTTGGCGCACTCGAGCGGTCGCCTGCCCGGGCACCCGCCTCGACTGCTCGAAGGCGCCCACGCTGGCGATCCGTCGCTACTGCGAGCAGCTGCAGCGTTGGGACGAAGGAGCGAGAGTGAGTGGTCGGGAGAAGAGTGACTGACTCTCGTGGGTTTGCAGAAGTCGACGATCTTGACCCACGAACCCGCACTGCCGCCCGGCTCTCACTCACTGGCCGACTTGGCGCCTTGAATCCGGAGGTTGCCGCTGTAAATAGTCCACTGCAGGAATAAACGAGTAGCTTCTTGTTATTGGGCAAAGAGATTTAAAGGTCGGAAGAAGGCGGAAGCTCAGCATTCATTGCATCTTCGAGTGTTAGAGCAGGCCGCTGTGCGGACAGGAAGTTCTTCCAACCTCGTTCAATAAATCGCTGTTTATTGCTGCTTCTAAAGCTCTAATCATCGTCTCGACCAATCTACCACCTGATCGAATAAGCGTTCAAACAGCCACCAAATTCGCCTCTTCTTCCTCCGCACTTGTCGCTTCCACTCGCTGGTCGACGGCCGCCGCTTGGGAGCACGAGCGACGGAAATTCCGATTGGAAACCCACGGCCGCGGTTCTCCTTCGGCCGTGAAGTCGAAAATCAGCGTGACGATGCAGCAGAAGACGGCGATGAAGACGAGGATCCGCGTCCACTGCAACGGAGCGAGTGAGCAAGCGGTAAAGAACGGATGTTTGCGAGGGCAGAGCAGTAACTACATAATAAATGGAAAACGTATTATGATCTTCAGTTTGGTCCGCAAACCACTTCTCAAATCAATTCAATGGGCAACCTTAACCAGACCCAAGAACACCCGCAAGAACTCACTTCTTCTCGGCTGTTGTTCGGCGCGAAGTGCGTGATGGCGGGCGGCAGGAGGAGGATCGCGAAGCTCGTGGACAGCGAGTTCAGCGCCATGATGAAGTGGACGAAGCGGCCGGAGATCTGCAGGGAACAATCAAACAATCCTTCCCCTTAGACACTCACCAACTGGCAGCTCTTGATCACACCGACCACGTTCAATCCGCTGAAGAGGTAGGCGAGCGTGAAGAACAGCTGGCCGGCGAACGCCTGCCCGGATGGCAGGAAGGCGAGCACCACGAAGCAGGCGGACATCGTCCATTGCGAGAGCGACGCAAAGAAAATGACTCGGCCGCGCGCACTCAACGGAAGCCGATCGCTCAGCGGCCCGACCACGAGCTTCAAGCCGATGCACAAGATGGCGGGCACGGCCGACGTGATGCCCGTGTGCTCCACGTTCAGGCCGAGCACCTGCAACGATGGAGAGCGGTGAGTGAGGCAAAGAATAAAGCGTTAAGAGAATGGGTGGAAAGGCCAGACAAATTTTGTTGATTCGCAAAACCAATACGTCATTGAAATGTCCAAACCGAATGATCGTTCGTGCTTTCGACCGAACGCCAGAAAGATTTCCAGCGTCGTCACTTGCCTTCGACAAGTAGGTGGGCCCGAACTGGGCGAAGATCTGGTACGAGAGATTCCCGCCGCAGAGCGAGATCACGGCGCCCAGCACCGCCCAGTCGGTGAGCATCTGGCGGTAGGGAACGGGCTCTCGTTTTTGGTTCTTGTGCTGCTGTGCGGCCACCACTTTGTCCCGCTGCAGGAGCGACAACTCCGCTGAGCTCACAAAGCTGCAACTTCTCTCGATCAATAGAATTGTTTGGCAGATGAAACAAACGGATGTTGGGCGGCGGAGTCGCGATAGAAAGCGAAGAACCCGACGAACAGGAGGATCGTGGCGACTCCTTGAACGTAGTAGATGACCGGCCATCCCCACTCGCTCTCGCAAAGCAGTCCGGCGGTCGGCATTGCGATAATCTTCGACATTTGGAGGTGCGTGGAGACGAACGACAAGTAGGCGCCGCTCGAGGCCCACGGCGCCCATTCGGCGGTGACCGTGCCCATCATCACGAACGATGTAGAGGCGCCGATGCCCTGGAGAAAGGAAGGATTAATGACGAGAGGTCGAAGCGAACCTGGAGGAATCTCATGAAGAACACGAGTTCGATGCGCGTGTGAACGGCGGGCGGCATCAGGAGCATCGAGATGCCCGAAATGAAGCCGTAGATTGTGAAGATCGTTCTGGAAGCACACGGAAACATTTAAATAAAGATAAGACTGTACCGAGTGCCATAGCGAGCGATCAACGCAGAGATGGGCGCCGCTCCGACCAAACAGCCGACCGCGATCGCCGAGAACAGCCACGCCTGCTCGGCGGCGTCGTAGAATGGCAGCAGCTCTAAACGAAAGATAGTTTGACGTGTCTGAACCTCTAGAAGCCAATCTGTGATTCCGCTTGTTGGTCCTTTCGTTCCTTTCCGCTCTCACATCCGCCTCCCTCTTTGACCTTCCGAATACTTTCAGCCGGTTTTACGGCCGGTTCTCTTCCCTGTTCTCTTGCTCTACGGAGTAGCACGAATGAATCCTCTCTTCAAGGTCCCCAACCAAGCGAAAAAACGAACCTTCGAGCTCCTCCGCGTCGAACGTTTTCAACCCACGTGCGAGCGTTTGGTTAACGATCGTCTTCACGCGTTTCGTCATGCAAATCACCGTGAAGTTCAACGTCAGCGAGTTGCCGACGCACAGCGAGAGGCACAACCACGCGAGTCCGACGACCAGAAAGCGGGTTTTGTGGGCAAAACACGACGCGGCGGCATTCGGGCGTTCTTCTGCGGCCTTCGAAGTGATCAACGGAAGGATTGGGCCGCAGTCCTCTTCGCTTTCTTTTGTCGTCTTTCGCATCTCCGCCTGAAATCGAGGACAGATTGAAAGCGACGGGAAATGCAACAGAGAGCACGAAAAGACGAACACGAATAGGGTTCAATCCCCTTCCCCGTTCCCCGGGGATCCCGCCAAATTTCTGTTCCCCCTTGCCCGTTCCCCGCTCCACCCGATTCCCATTCATCCCCGTCCCCGCCGCCGGACGGGGGCGGGATTGAACCCTAAACACGAATAGAGGAGCAATCAATCAAAACAATCGAACGCTTTCATTCACGTGCAGACGAACAAACAAACACAAGTCAAATTCGTATCGTTTTTCTTCACTTGACCCTTCGGCTACGAACGGCGGAAAGCGAGCACGGGGTCGAACGGAAATAAGCCAGCTGATAACCGCCACTGCACTTGCGGCCGTCGGGTCAAAGCGGAAATGAGAATTGCATCTCCATTTTGCTCTTGCAAATAATCCCCCAGCCGAGTGGCAAATAAAGCGATTGGAAGTGAAGGTATGTTACCTGTTCACTCGTTAAAGAAATTACCGCTGTTCACCGACCAAACGAAAGGTAAACAAAGAAACACCAGCGAGAGCGCGGAACGAAGGGAACGAAACAAACACAAATCATTCCGACGAAGACGGAAAAGGAAGTTCCCCACTCGAACCGTCAACTTTCGATCAAAATCGGAACGTTCTTTGTTCGAGGACTCACGTTCGTGTTCCCTTCTCGGAAATCACTCCGCGCTCTCCACTTGCCGCTCGCTCACTCGCCGCTCGTCCATTCAAGCGGCGAACGGCCGTCTTTTTTGATCGAAGAGGTGCGCAGGGTTCTTTTGTGTGAACAGCAACCTCTTGACTTCCTCTCTTTGCATTTCTTCTTTGCAGTGCGCGCATGTTCGAAACTCCAAGAACCGAGTGGTGTTCCGAGAACAAAACGGCCAAAGAACACCTGCGAGAACATTTCGATGACGTTTCCGTTCTGCAGGTAAGTAAACAGAAATTAAATACCTCTCCGCTTTTCGTCCGTTTGCTACTTGCTTTATTCTTCATGCACCTGAAGTTCATGGATTTTGTTTATCTAACGAGAAGCGTGGGCAGCAGACAAGCGAACAGTCGGTCCAGACACCCGTCACCTCCTTTCCAGACGAAATGCACGTGTCGCGTTCGCGGTCAGACGGCGGAAATCTGAAAGCACTCTTGCCATTAACCTTTTAGTTGCTTAGTTATTCGTGCGTATTTCCGCTCAATTCGAAAGCTTACGCATTCATTTCTCGTCCGTTCACTTGCACTTACCGTCGGCTCTTCCCACTGACGCGCGAGAGTGCGGAAGTAGACCTCCGTCTCCTCGTCCACGCCGAACGCCATCCGATTGCCCGTCAGGGTGAGGAGGATGGGCGCCTCCTTGCGGTCCGCGCCGTCCGTTCCGACTCGGTTGAGGAACGAGCAGCGGGCACGGGCGGCTTTCAACAGTCTGCACAAAGAAATCACTTGAATTCAATCCATTTCATTTCAAACCACTCACTTGACGCACTTCCGCTTCCACGGATCCACGCGAGTCATCGGGATGACGACGAAGAAGATCCCGTAGAAGAGGATCGTGAAGTTAAAGCAGGCGGCCGCCGTCTGTCGAACGAACACGTTCGGCGATGTGAGGTCGAGGAAGACAGTCTGCAATGAATTGTACACAAATATCTAAGAGCTTCTTCCACTCACCACTTGGCAAATGAGATTCAGTGTGAAGCCCATGATGGTGACTCGTTTCATGATTTGTGTCGTTCGGACGTTCTCTGAACAAACGTCGAAATAAAAGAAGTTGTTGTAATAAGAGACTTACCCGAAAGCTGGTAGCGTTCGCTCAGCGTGTATAATGCAACGGTTGATGACTGGAGTTTTGTGTAGAGCCGCCGGTTCACTCGTTCGGCGACGTTGAAGCACTGGAAAAAGAAAGAGGATGAATGGTTGAGCTGGATGCGAAGGGAACTCACCAAAAAGATAATGGCGTTTGCGCAGGCGGCTAGGGCGACCAGGTACTCGTATGCTATCATATCTGAAGCACAAAGATAGGAATGGATAAAAAGTTAAAGGCGAACCATGGAGCAAAATCACTTCGGCTCCGATGAGAACACACAATTGGACGACGGCGCTCAAAGCGACCAAATGCAAGTGGTTGGTCGTTTCGTACGTGGCCAGCTGAGCGATCGCGATGAAGCGCTCGGCTGCCACACTGCCGGTGGCCGCCAGGTACGCGCCGATGAACGCGATGCGCAGAAACTCGACCGATTCGAGATGCGGGACGCACGAGAAAAAGTGCTTGAGCGAGGCTGCAACGCACTAGTGAACACAAACCGATCAAGACAACTTACAGGCAGTGTATCCCTTGAACCAAAGGTAGAAGATGACGTACACACGACAGACGAGCATCCCGTAGAAGTTGGCCGCTATCATGTAGATGAGTTGCATCAAATTGCGGGAGAAGAGCGGGCACGTGACGAAAACGTAGAGGCCGACGCCGACGAACGAAGCGGAGACGAACGAGAGCAACAGTTCGCAGACGTCACTCGCCAAGTAGACCCAAAAGAAGCGATCGTGGGGCACGAAGGTCGTCGAGTTGACGTCCATGTCGCCCTCGGGATTCGCCGCCGTCTTCACCGACCATTCGCACATCCCTGCTGCTTGTTGACTGAAGGAAACAATCGATTAGAGGAGATCGTAGGGGAGAAACACGTGCACGTGGCTCAACTAGAGTAAACGATAACAAGGGAGTGGAGTGAACCGAGCCAAACAAACTCGTTTGTCACACGACAATTCCCTTCCTGTTTCTTTCTTTTTGGTCCAACTAATTCAATTGACGGCTTGCCATCAAATGGGAAACGTCAGCAATCCTGTCCTATACCGAGAGGAATGGACCGTATTCTTCGGCCCCGCGTCCAATTGCTCCAAATCATGCGCCGTCCTCCAGCGACCTTCAACAGTCGGCCGGCAGTCGGAGGACGATTGCACCTGTTCGTGGAGTGAAGAAATCCGGCAGATGTTCGTGGACGCAAAGTCAACAAGCCGCCCCGGAGTCCGTGATTTCGAACCGCCCCGACCGACCGAACGGATCGAAGAGCTGCTTAATCATGCCACTGCTCATTCGAACAGGTGCGTTCTTCCGATTAGTCCACTAAACCACTCGGTTCTTCCACGAACTCCCGCTCTCCCACCAATCGAATTCGCAGAACGGCGGCTGGAATTGGCCCGAAAGAGAGTGACTACACCGGCCGCCCCAATTCGATGACCATTGAACTCCGAGCAGGTTGTTGCAGAAACGGGAGCAATCGGATTAATCGCGAAGTTCACGACGACTCCAATTCGACACACGGAAAGCGGAGTGTTGGGCTCAATTGGAAATGGCGACGGCGGCGGGAAGGAAGGAAGTACAACGAGGCGCGTAAACAATTTGGTGTTTCGTTTGGAACGACGAAAAAGTAGTCGCTGCATTCTTCCTTTCGATGTGGTCTTTCTGCCTCCTAGGCGGTCTGCAGAAATGATTATAGAGCGGGAACAACCTCAAATGTCGTTCTAATTGCACCTTCCGCCGTTTTGATTGTCGTGGCCTTTTGTCGACCTTCTTTATTCACCGGTAATTACCGGTATGAGTGAAACAAAGGCACATGACACATCAGCAGCGGAACTGTTTCAACGCACTAGCTTCTTTGATTCGCATCTTCATTTATCGACGAACGAACATTTGAAACAAAACCTGACTAGACACTTCTGTTTCGTTTCTTTTTTGGCTTATTCCCAAGGGCTGGCAGTGCGCCTTTGCGTCGCTCGAACGAAGCGTCCCAAGCGGCCGAGAGGGACGAAAAGTAGAACTCGGTCTCGCGTTGGCAGTCGAAATTCATTTGCGTCCCGCTGGCCGACTTCAGCACCGGCTGCTCAGGCGCCGGTTGTGGGCGGACGGTAATTGGGCGTTTCAGAAACGAGAGGACTGCTTTGAAGATTCTGAAATCATTCGTGTACTCTCGGTCGTTGGGTTCAATTCAGTAATCACTCCCTCCTCTGCTCACTTTAAGCTCACATCACCCGCCTTTTTCCCCGAATCCCTCTCGTTATAGTCTTCTCCCAACTCACTCAAATGATCGCCGCCTCCACTGTTCGGTGGTGAAGATGGCGATCGAAACGAAAGCGATCGCGTAGAACACGCAGGTGTAATTGAAAACGATGACCGTCAGCTGGCGGATGACCGTGTCCGCAACGAACACGTTGACCGAGAGGCACTAAACAAGAATGAGCACAGGACTCGAACCAAAGCTTACTGAAAGGAGGATCAAATTCGCGCAGAACGCAACGATCGAAACTCGCTTCAAGATCAACGTCGTGCGAATGTTCTCGGCCAACTGGTAGCGATGCGAGAGCGCGTAGATCTTCGAGGCGCGTGCCTTTTGGTACAGCTCGTTGTTCACTCGTTGGGCGGTGAGGAAGAACTGCAAACAGCAATCAAGAACCTTGATTCTTCTGTGTACTTACCAGAAACCCAAAGATGTTCGCAAGAATCCCGCAACACACCAGGGCAATCAAATTGAGACGATCTAAACAAAATATTAGCATTAAATAATCATCCTCTCGTTGTACCATAGTAGAGGACGAAGTAGACGAACACGCCCGACCCAACTTGAATCAAGATGCCGCACATGGTGACCCACAAGTGCGAACGGTGCTCGTAGCTCGTGATCAGGTACAGGGCGATGAATCGTTCGCAGATGATGCACTGCAGATTGGCCAAATAGGCGGCCATGAAGGCGAGTCGCAGATACTCCATTCGGTCCAACTCCTCCACACAAACGAAGAGGTACCGCTTTGCTGCTGCAACCAACGACCTTCCTTGGTGTCGCTTCATTCGTACTACTCACAAGTGAGATAACCGAGCTGAAACATGGTCCACATAGAGTGCACTCGCAGGCCGAAGATCGCGTAGTACGAGACCGCAATCCCGTAGATCAGCCGCATCAAGTGGCGGTGGAAGATTGGAGTCATCTGCAATCCACTTCCTTCCTTTTGCCTTTTGTTGATGCTCACAACGAACACGACCAAGCCGAAGGTCGCGACAAAGAACGAGACGCCGATCACCACGAGCTCGACGATGTCGACCGCTCGGTAGATCCAATCGGTCCCCGGTGGCATGAAGAGGAAAGCTGCCGAGTCGTTCAGCGCGTAGTTCTCGTTCGGGCCGTGCAGAACGCAGGGCATTGCTGCGGGTTCGAAACTAAAGAGGGTAAGTTGGAGCAAGTAACGAGTATTGCTTGCTTACCACTCGAATACCACTCGAATCCAATCGATACGACGATTCAGTACGAATAATCGACTCCTTTTACCCAAAGAACAATGCGACGTGTGCCCGCACGACAGTATTCTCCGAATCTTTCGGAAAGCCAACTTCTTTTGGTCCTTCCCTTATGCAACCTCGAACCCCACAAAGTTCAAGTGTTTAGCCGGGCAGGCGGGCAAGCAAGCAGGCGGTTGACCGAATTTCTAATCGCCACCAGCCGAAAGCCGCGAACCGAGGGCCCGGAGGGGTCGGCCGGGAGCGATTTCAACCGCAAGCGGCGGCGAGCAGGTGGAATCCACCGTTTTTCATTAATTTTGCGGACCAAAACCGAGAACTCGGCAGATTCGGGGCCGAAATCCGCCCGTTTCTCGCCGAATTCGCTCCAGAACTTGTGCTCGAATCTCGCGGCTGGAACTTTCGGCCGTTCACCGCTGCCTGCTTGCCTCCAGTGAGCAAACGGCCGGAAAGCAACAAAACGGTAATTCGATCAATTACGATTTGAGAGCAAACGGTCGGAGTCAAGCAAACGTGCACTCTTGTGTTGCCTCGGCTGTGAGTCACGAGCAAACAAACACAAGATACAGGTGTTGACGTCAAACGATTGTCATCGTTTTTGTACATTGCTTCGATTGGTAGATCAGTTTGCTTACGTTGCAAGAGCAGGAGGACACGAAAAGCATTGATTTTGTCCAAATGTAACACATTCCCGTTCACTGCTTTCGTCCGTCGCTTATCGCTTTCCGCTCGCCTTCCCGCTCGCTTCCGCTGCCTCCATTTTCGTTCTCTTCATTTGTTCAATTGGTGGGAACAGAAGAGGGAGCGCCGGAAGAGGCCGCGGACGAAGGCAGGAAAAGAATTGTCAACAAACGGCGCTCTGCTTGTTGTGGAATCCTTCTGTTAATTAATTCCTCAACGACGCACGCCCTCCGCTCGTCAATTGGGAGTGGAAAAGAACGATAAGGAATTGGCGGCAACAATGACCTCAAATGATTCGTGGCGAGCGAACGGATTGTCCGCTTTCGGAGCAAAATACTCTCCGATTTGCAGTGCGTGAGTGATCGCCGAAGGATCAACGGTCGGGGCGGGGCGCAAACATCACTCACCTCGCTTCGTTTTCGCTCCCCACTTCGTCGCTGAACCCATTTGTACGCACTCAACTGCTCACTAATCCCTTCGACCTGCGAGCACCGCCATAAAGTTCGTTCACTCGTTTGAATCGCGTATAAAACGAGTGAACGTTGTCGCTCGTTCAAAGCGGTCAGCTCGACATTCCCGCACGTCCGTCCACTCGTCCGCGATGAATTCCACTGGAAACAAGCGTGTGCTCGGCCAATCCATCAGCCGACATCACTTCCGCTACGTGCTGTTGCTCGTGGCTACTCTCTGCTTGACGATCACCTTCTCCAACATGATCAGCGTCAACTTCACGATCACTTGCTTCGATCCCGTCAAGATGGCAAATCAGGTGCGTTCAAATCTTTAGCTTTTTTTTAAACAGTTGTGGTTTAGACCCACCCGCACACTCTGCACCGCTACTCGCCGAACCAGAAGACGATCCTGCAGTGGAGCGTCTCGATCTCGTCGATGATCGCCACCTTCCCGTTTTCGTTCATTTGCACGCGGTTCGGAGCACAACACGCGTTCTTCGTGACCGGCCTGCTCTCCGCTGCGTACGTGAACTTTCGAATAAACAAACAACCGATTTCTTTGCTTTAGGTCTACCGCTTTGATTCCCGCCGCCGCCGACCTCGGCTTCTGGTGGTTCGTTTTGTTGCGCGTGTTTCAAGTGAGTACTTTCCGCTTCTGTTTTACTTCAGATTGTTTTAGGGCCTTGCTTACGCCTGCTCGTTCGCGGTGATTGGGGTCGTGACGGGCCGCTGGTCGTCGCTGACCGAGAACGCAATCTTCTTGTCCCTCATGACCACTTTTCCGGCCTTCTCGAAAATCTTCACGAACTCCATTTCGGGAGTGGTTCGTCCACCCCTGCCTGTTGAATTCTCTCTGTAGATTTGCGACAGCGTGCTCGGTTGGCCGTGGGTGCACTACGTGCATGCGATCGTCTCGCTGGTCGTCTTCATGTTGTGGTTCGCCTTCTACACCGACCGGCCGGAGATCAACCGCTTCGTTTCGTCCACGGAGCTCGCGGCCATTCACGAGGGCAAATCGGAGGCCCACCGGAAGCCGCCTGGCAAGATTCCCTACCTTGTGGGTTTCTTACAGCGATCGATGAAGGAATGTGCGGGTGATTGCAGAAAATCTGCAAGAACAAGGTCGTCTGGAGCGTGTGGCTGAACGCGTTTACCGACCTGTTTGCGTCATTCTTCTTCATTTTGTACGGGCCGACGTACAATCATAAGGTTCGTTCACTTTAGTGCTTAAGGAGTAGCAGTATGCCACTAGTTATTTGTTAAAAAAGAACGGAAATCTCTCTAGTTTTTTGTTCTGCTATCCTCGATATTACCAGCTCTTTTTTAGGTCCTGAAGTTTGACGCGACGGACACCGGCTTCCTGGGCTCTCTCGATTACGTCGGCATCATTCCTTTCAAGCTGGCTTCTGGCTACGCTTCGGACAAATACCAGTAGCATTCATTGTCCCCCTTCTTCCTTCATCTCGACTGTTTGCAGCTGTATGCCGGAGCGGCAGAAGATGTGGACGTACAACACAATAGCGACCATCGTGCCGGCCCTCATCTTCATCGCAGTTTGCTTCGTACCTACGGACGTGCCGCTTGTGACCATCGTGCTGTTCGGCATCTCAAACACAGCTATCGGCTTCAATGGCGGCGGCTACTACAAGTGCGGGAGTTTGGTGTCCAGGTAGCCGCTCTTTCCATCCAGTTCGTAATCGAATGCTCGCAGGCAATACGCCGAATTCGTCATAGCTCTCACGCAATTCATCAAGTGCGCGTGCTTCTTTATTGCCCCGCTCTTGGTTCAAATTTTCGTCCACGACGAGACCAACGGAAGCCAGTGGCACCCCATCTTCCTGATCATGAGCGGCTCGTTGTTCATCGTGAGTTCTCCACTTCCTACTTCTTTCTTTGACTGTTTGCATAAAGTCGAATGCGATCTTCTGCGTCTACGCCACGGACAAACCGGCTGAGTTCACGTACACGCCGGTCGAGGACGACGCGGAGGTCAAGCGACGCGCGTCTACAAACAAGACCGCTCTTTGATTTTTTATGTACAAAATCTGAAGGTTGCGTTAATAAATTATGCACTCAGTCGTCTCTGGCCTTTCTTCTCTTGAATACTTTCGTGAGGGAGTGTCTCATGATTTGCCTCGGGAGACCTTGAAAACTTCCTTCTGCAGTTTGCGTCAAGCACGAAAAACCAAGAACTCTTGCCAGGTTGCGGTTGTGTGAGCTGTTTCAATAAAAAAAGAAGCATCTGGCTCAGTTTCCCGAGAGGAGGGCATTCTCCAAGTCGTCTGTCTCCCGTTCACTCAACTCGATGAAAGACATGAGCGATCGGGCGGGTGTTCGCGTGAGTGACGGCGGCGTTCTCTCGCCAACAAACCAGTAGAAAATCCAGACGACACGGGGGATCGCCGTTCGATCACTTGACGGGCGTTCGGCGATTAAAACTGATGCAATTCGACCGCCGTTCGAAACTCTCGCGATCCGTTCGTCTATTGAGTAAAATAAAGGCAACTCTTTCGATTGCGATCAGCTGTCTCGAAATTTCGCCAACAAGCCGGCCGCTTATCGTCGGCGAAATCCGCCAATCCGGGCGCATTCCTCCGGTCCGAAGTACGACGCGCGAGTAACTCGTCGGCATGCGATGAAATCGACGAGAATTGAGGAGTCGCGTGAAAGCGGAAAAAAATGAGTCAAGCAAAAGATAAGATCTCCGCACTCTTGTGTTCCTCTTGCTAATCCGACGGAGATCCCCGCCGGCTTTTCCCGCCGCTTCGGATGCCCGCCGCCGGCGATCGACCGACCGGACGGCTGAACGGGCGGCGGGCTGAACGAGCGGATGTTGCCGCCGTCCGCCGTCAGCGACGAGAGCGCGCGTCTCGCCGCCGCCGTCAAGTGATCGATGGAGTGCAAACGAACAAAAGAAGGAAGTGGGTGTCTCGCCGGCTTCAAGCTCTCGACGAACGGGATGAAAGGGAGTGCCGCTTTTTGTCACGCCCTATGCAAAGCAAATGGAAGCGGAGTGCTTGGATCTCGCCGTGTCATTTGTTCTCGTTCGTGCCTGCAGATTCGCGGATGTCGTCGAAAATCCGCAAAGATGATCGCCGTTTGATAAGCGGGCGGACGGGCGCGAGATCCCGTTTGTTCCGCTGAAGTCCCGCCTTCTGCGCGAGCAGGCGACAAGGCGGCGATCAACGTGCCGCCGAGTTATGAACGACGCCCATCCCGTCCGCTTGTTCCCGCGCGCGCCGCGTATAAAAGCGGCGAGAATCTCGCGGATTCCAGCAACAGCAGCGGTCTTCCGCCTTCTTTCTTCTTGCTTTTTTCGTTCTGCTCATTTATTCGATTTGTTTGCAGCCGACATGAAGTGGTTCGCGTTGTTCGCCCTCCTTTGCGTGATGCTGGTGATCGCCTCGGCGGCCGACGAGCAGCCGAAGACCGACGCCGTCCAGCCGGCCGCCACCGACGCCGCCGCCAAGGCCGAGACGCCGAACAAGGAGCGCGAGGACCGTGCGGCTCGCCGCCACCGCCGCCGTCACCACCGTGAGTTCGGGGACGAGCAATACAGGGTAGATCTTGAGGATTGAAAGGGGCGATTGGCGTGTGAGTCCACTCATCTTTTTATTCATTTTTGCTTGATCAAAAAGGCGAATTCGAGAAGCAGGGCACTTCCGTCCTCAAATCACCTTTCACTCGCTTCCTTCGAACCCGACTGATCTCACTGATGTTGCAGGCCGCCGCCACGGACGCCGACGCCACGGACGTCGCCGCCACCACCGCCGCCGCGGTTGAGCGCTCGCTGATGGACGGCGCCGGCGCGAAATCCGAACGGAAATCCGCCCGCTCGTCGTCAATCGCGCGTCCACTCGCTTCTTCCCGGTTTCGTGCAATACCCCCGTCTTTCTCTCGTATTTAACGCCGGAAATTCTTCTCAACTGTTGCCATTCCCCCAACATAAACTCTCGTTTGCCAATGGAATCGGCAGAAGGTTCAAACCTGATCGTGGACGAAGATGGGTTTTTTTGAGCTTTTGACAGTCAACGACAACTGATTCAACGACCGGCGCTAAATCGACCTTAGAAATGAAGAACAGGCGTTCCCTTCAAATTTATTGAGCAAACATACAAGCAAGAATCCCCGATCCCTCGATCTTGACGGCGACTTCAAATTCTGCGTCCCCCGTTTCATTCTGGTCGTCGTTAATGCCGGCGCGCGAGTGGGACTACCGCCTCGGGATGGCGCACGACTAAACGGCTCCGAAAGGGGTGGCCAGGTTCCGCAACTGCTCGAACTGGTCCTGCAACGAGGGAGGGCAGAACGAAAAGAATCGGCTTTGTCGTTTTGATCCCGTTTGCGCTCGGATTAATAATTCTTCCGCCTTCTCACATGGCCCAGAGATCGAATACACTCCAGATTATGCCCGAAAGAAGATACAATTATCTGATTGTAGCCCTTTATAATGACGAGCGATCGTTGGAATCGACTCCAAACGAGCAGAAGGCGGCAACTTCTCGCCCAAAATGCGAACAAACCGGATTGAAGGGAGTGGGCAGTCGGATTAGAGCGAGGGCTACCGGACGCCCAAACCTCGCGAAACAACACCGTTTTCCCGGAACGCGGGAGCGACTCACGTGCGTTCCCACCGGTCTACGGCGGCTAGCAGGAAAGAAGTGAGCAATCGGGCCGCCGAAGGTTCCGTTCGTCTCACTTCTTTCTCACGGTCGCCCGCCTGCACTTTCCGCCGCTTCAGCCGCTCGTTTCTGTCTGGTCAATCGACTCGAAATGATTTGGGACTTGAGCACGTGCCTGAACGCCGCCACCTTCGTGTTCGTTTGGATCACGTTCCTCTCGCAAACCCACCTCCTGCACAAATGTCTGCGGATGAGGGCGAGCGAGCGGCTGAGCGCCCCGATCCTCGTGAACATCTTCTTTTGGGTGCTCACGGCGGCTGCGGGGATCCCGTACGCCGGCTACCTCGTCTTCAGCCCGTTCCCTCGTTTCGGTGAGTTGAGAGAGAACGGGGGATGTTCACTACTCGCTGCAGGCTACGCGGTCTTCGTGGTCGGCACGCTGTGGGTCTCGTTCGCGGCCTCCGCCTCGGTCAGCGTCTCCTTCCTCCTGCTCGACCGAATCCACCTGCTCGTCCAACCGGTCAGCTACGCCGCCCACCGAAAGTCCTTCGTTGTGCTCGCAATCGCCGTTTGCTCGGCGATCGCCGTCTTCGATGTAGGCGCCCTCGTGGTCACCGAACTGCCGGTCGCCGAGTTCGCGAGTGAGTGCCCTACTCCCTTTTCTAATCCCTCCGTTTGCTGCAGACTGCTCGACGTTCGGTTGTGTGGTCCAAAGAAATCGGGCGGTTGTAATCACTGCGATCAAGTTCGTTGTCGGCTGTTCGAACATCCTGCTCGCCGTCGTCTTCCAAATCGTCCTGCGAAAGTTTGCCGCCGCCAGCGGAGCTCAGCGGCAGTTCAGAAAGGTTCCTTCGTTCTTTTTCCGTTCAATCATTCACCCGTTCGCTTGTTTTAGGCCAACAACATCACTTCTTCTGCCATCACAACGGAGTTCTGCTGCAACGTCGTCCCCAACACGCTCTTTCGAGTGCTGACCGTGCTGGAAGTGCCCGGCTACCAGCAGCTGGGCGTCTTTCCGGCGTTCATGATCGGTGAGCTTCTTTATTATTTCTTACCCTCTCATCTCTGGATTCTGTGCAGCGGTGGACGCCCTGTCGACGGCCATCATGGTGAGCAAGAGGGAACGAAGGTATTCTAAAGATCTCTTTGTTTCAGTACCGCTTCATCCTCACCGCCCACCAGAAATCCCGCTCGGCTCAAACGACCGTCGTCCAGTCGCTTCCGTCGCGTGGAGACGTTCTTCAGACCACGAACAAGACACAAACGTTTTGATTCGACGGTTGCATTCGATATTCTGTGATGTGAAAAGAACCTGCCCATGAGCAACACTCGACGGCGAAAGCAATCGATTTAACAGCGCCCTTGAGAAACATGAATGGCGTGCTTGTTTCTTTATTTCTGACTGTCTACCCGTCATCCGCCTTGAAAAGAGCGGGCAGGCGATTCACCCTGGGCTCCCTAGTCTCCGACGCCCCTCCCACGGTCTCGACCGTTTGGTTTGTTTTGCGACGGGAAGGGCGGCGTTCGAGTTCTTGTTTACCAATCAGCCGGCCAACGGACAAATGAAAGAACAGAGCAAACAGCGGCGGTCGGCCAGCGAGATGCCGGGAAGCGGGAGAAGTAGGGCGGTAGCAGGAGGATCGCTCGCCCACTCGCTTGTTCTTCCGCGCCGCCCGCCCCCACTTGCTGCTTGTCGGCCGGCCGCTCGCCCCTCATCGACTTCGAGCGAGACGGCCGCCGACTGCCGAAGCGGGCGGGACGGGCGGCTCCTCTCCACGCGGCGTCCCCTTCGGCACGCGGCCCCCTCGTGGGTGGATGGAACGAGTGATCTCCCGCCCGCTGCCGAGTCTGCTGCACGTTTATTCGACGAAATAATGGACAGCAATCAACAGTCGTCGACGAGCTCGACCTTGACGGCCGCTTCCTCCTCTCCGCTCGCCCACTCGCCGTCCCCCGACTCCTCGCGGCCGCCGTCTACTTCCGCTTGGATGAACGCCCACATCTCCTCTTCGTCCATCGCGTCTTCGAGTTTCGGGTCGAGGGCGAGCAGTCGGGCGATCCGCTCGTCCGTCCCGCTCTTCTTCTTCCGCTCGCCCTCCCGTTGCCGCCGCTCGCTCGATTCGGGCCGCTTGCTGGGGACGGCGCGCGACTGGACGGCGGCGAAGTTCGTGGTCAGGTTCCGCAGCTGCCCGAATTGCTCCTCCAAGTAGTTAATTGATGAGTTGAATGGAACGAGCCAACTGACTGGTGGAATGCGGATAGCATCCTTCGTCTGGAAGTCGCAGCTGTCACGCACCAAATTATGGAGCTTGCGCTCGTGAAGCCGTCGGCCACTTGGCTTAGTAATGCCGATCCCACACACGGAGCAAAGAAACTTTTCGTCAAGGTCAGCGTGTGTCGCAGGATGCCCCGGATGCACAAATGCGAGCAGGATTCCACATTCTTTGCAATTCTGAACGAGCAAATAAGAAGTACATTAAAAGATAAACATGTACTGAATACGATCGAGGCGTCCGCTTTCCAAAACACTTGCCGGCCCTTTTTGCATTTGCTTGAATCTTTGCGAAGTTGGGCCCGATTTGCGTGCACTTGTATAGTTCATTCTAAATTAAAGACGTTTATAGAAGCAAGTGCAAAATTACGCAAACCAATGGAATTTTGACGGCCCCACAAAATCCTTTGTCGGTCGGATGTCGATGGAAACCATGTTGGGTTTGTTCGTGCTCATTTCGACGGCTGCTATTGACCAAAAGGAGACCACAAAACGAGCAGCAGAAACCGTGTGTTTTTGAATGCGCGAACAGATGATTGTGACAAGCCGCTGAATTCGGCGCCACATAACCGCACATTTCGCACAGGAACTGAAGCAGAAAATCAGTCTTCGCACAACAGCCGAACATACCCGTGGTTTCGCGAACGCGCCGGCGATTTTCGCTGTCGTTTGAACTTGTGCGAAGTTCGTGCCCGCTTGCGTGTAATGCATGAGCTCCTCCTAAAATTTCTTTGTTATGAGTTACTGGATGTTCACAAACCGGACGAATTTTTATGGCACCGTTGTACGTCTTGTCTGCTGCTTGCCGCTCGAAACGGTGATGTTTTACTTCGTGCTTATTTCGCGCTGCACTTTCTGCGTATATAATTCCGCAAAACGAGCAACAAAAGCCGGAGGTTCTCAAGTGGCCGTTTAGGTGATAACGAAATTCATTATGCATGTTGGTCACAACGCCGCAAGTTGAGCAAGTAAACTAAACAGGTGCGATGATCGATGAAGAACATAATGGGCTTACGCGGCCGGCTTTGCTCGCCGTGTACCCCGTTCGAGTCGGAGTTTCCAACAGCGTCTCGTCTAAAGGGTTGCTCGCACCCTCGGATAAAGCGGTCAGCTCGGGTTTGGCGGTGTGTTCCAAAATACAGTCGTTGTGTGCATCCGCCCCAAATTCCTCGACTATTACTTCTTGTTGCTCGAGAGGTTCCTCCTGCTCGCTGGAAGCGGAAATCAAAGGTCACACGTATTGTTAGGTTTCCTTACGCGATCTCCTGCTTCACCTGCTGGACGAGCTCGTTGGCGACGGTCGTTTTGCTCCGGCGTTTCTTCTTGCGCTTCAACCGAGCGGGCGACGCTTTGTCCGTGAGCTCCTGCTTGACCGGCACGCCTTCCGGCCGTCCACCGTTGAATGGGACGAGCGCTCTCCGCCGCTCGTCGGTCTGCCCGGCTGCCGACTCCTCTTTCACGTGGACGGCGGCCAGCGGCTGCTCCGACGCGTCGTCCACACGCTCTCGCACAATCGCCGACTGTTGAGCTCCAAGAAGTTCTCCTGCTTCCTCCCACTCGCCCTTTTCATCGATCGTGACGAAGACCGGCGGTTCCGTGCGACGGCGTCTTTCTTGCGGCGGGAGCATCGGCTTGTACTCAAAGGTCTCCAGATCTTCTTCGTGGGCGCGTTGTTGCGCCCGCGTCCGCTTCGTGAACACCTGCCCGGCCATCTCTGAAACGAAACGGATAGAAAAGAGCATAAACAGCGGGGATCACGAGAATCAAGCCGACCACACCACGTCTTTCCTCCAACTTCTTCAACTAAACGGATGAAAGCGATTCACGCGTCAAGGCCGCCGCGCGGTAAATGAGATGCCCGCACGAATGGAAGCCGCCGCCGCGTCCTCACGCGCCAAATGGGGCGCCCGTTCCCATAAAATCTCCGCTTTGTCGGGCGGCATAAAAAAGAGGAAATGACTGCGAGGGGCGGCAACGACCTTTGGATCGCTGGGAATCGAAAAACAACGCCGACCTTTGGAGTGAAATCGATTCGAACCGTCTTTGTTTCGCAACTTGCTCATCCGACGATTGAAATACCGCCGAACGGGGTGGAAGTGGTTGCTCCTTACGCACCACGACTTGCTCAATTGGGAACAATCAATGCTAGAGTTTGTGAGAGGTGGCCGGTTTACTCTTGACTGTCGAACAAAGAAAAATACACAAAGTGCAAGAACAACACAGATGAGTAAGTAGAAAAACAAGGATGCTTCCGACGAAGAAAGCAGCGGGGATCACTCCGAGTCGTCGACGAACTCGCGGAAGATCGCCTTCTTGCTCGGCGAGGGCTCGTCGACCGCCTTGCTCCGGCGCGTCCGCTTTGGCTCGCCGTCTTTCGGCTCCTCCGCATCTTTGGGAACCTTTCGCTTCTTCGCTGCAATCGAAGGAATGAGGGAGAAGGAGGGAGGATCACGAACGTTTCGTCGCCTTCTTGCTGCTGCCCGCCACCAGGTCGTCCGAAACGTCGCCGTCGCTGGCTGCCGAGTCGTACCTGAACGAACGAACGGAACGAATCGATTGGATTGCAGGGAAAAGGCAGCGGACTCACTTTTCGTCCGGCTCGCTGCCGCTGCCCGCCGAGGAGTCCCGCTCCGCCGCCTGCTTGCGGAGCTCCCGAGAGACGTCGAAATCGTCGTCTTCGGAGTCCGTCTCGTCCTCCGCGCCGCCCGCCGCGTCCGCCTTCAGCTTCTCGCGGTAGGGGTCCAACTCCTCGTCGTCGGAGGCAGCGAACGCGTCCCCACCGGTCGCCCGGTGCTGCAGCCGCTTTGCGTTCCGCACTTTGAGGCGCTTCTTCTCCACGAAGTCGAAGAGCGCGTCGTACTCCTCCCTAAAGCCTCGAATCGTTCGTTGGATGCCCGCAGAGGACTCACTTCGGGATGGACGAGAAGTTGAGGGTCGTCCCGTTGCGCTGCACGATCTCGAAGTCGAAGAAGCGCGTGGAGGCGTCCGAGCGCGCGAAGTGCACGTTGTCGATCTCGTCGAAGCGCAGGTACATGGGCGGCTTGTGCACGAACATGAAGCCGTTCTCCAGCGGGTACAAAAAGCCGGACGCCTGGCGGAAAGCGCACGAGAACACCGGGCATGTCATCGCTTCTCTAAACACTTGTGTTAAGATGTGAGAACTGTCCAGTGCGATGCTCTGGTTTTACTTGTTCATCTTTCCTCGAATTCACCCCCAATCACTGGCCCTTCTTTCACCACTCACTTCGCTTTCCTCCCGCTGCCGTCAATCTGTCGACTCTGACCACTGGGCAGCATCTCCACCGATTCTTGCATGTCGCCCCGATTCTACCCTCTTGCTTCCCCAACCGCATAGTCGACTACTCACCGGTCGGTACCGTGCGGAAGGGTGATCTGCAGGTTGGTCAGCAAGCGGAAGATTTTGGTCAGCACGTCGTAAAGGCGGCCCTCGATGGTGCGCGTCTCGGCGTCTGTGACCAGCTGCTCCAGTCGTTGGCTGCAAGAAGGCAATCAAAGGGCTTGAGTGGGCTGTCTATCGGGGTTGTTGCAATGGCCGAGTGGAAAGTAAGAAGAATTTCAACGAAATTCCATCTCCTTTGCCACTGGACCATCGGGCGCATGAACAGAAGCAAAAAGGACGAACTCACTGGCCGCCGCCCAACTCCAGCGAGACCTCCTCGTCGAGCAGGCACTCCAGCACGATGAACGGGTAGCGGGTTTGTCCCTGGCGGACGGGCGGGTGAATGCTGAGGACGAGGAAGACGCGCCGCTGGTCCTTGTGCGGCAGGAGGAAGAGGCGGGAGATCGAGTTGAAAGGGATCTTGTAGTCGTACGACTTGCCGTGGAACGCGAGCCGGTTCGCGAACACTTTGATGTCGTAGCGGCCGCTAAACAGAAGATGAGGGGGGCATTGTGGTTTTTTGGGTTGCAAAGCGGTGACCAAAGCGTGGCGTAAGAGGAACATGGAAGGAGGTTAACAGCCTTTGACAAAGCGGTGAGAAATTCTCCACACACTTAAAACGTTCCACCCCTCTTTCTGCTTTCATCCGCTAACTCCACGATTCGCATTGATAGACAGACGACCGTCGAGCGGCTTGCTCCGCCAGGCAGCAAACGATCAAATCGTTCTGAGTTGGCAGACGGAACGGTCGGGAAGGAGCAAAGTGTACACAAATGCAAAAGAAAGAAAACAAACCGCGGAGTCGCGCAAAGGACCTCCATAAGCGTGACGAGCGGCGCGTCCGTCTCGCCCTCCACGTGGCGCATCACCTGCTGCCGGAATTCCTGCAAAAGTGAGCGAAATCGAGCATAGATGGCAGCAATCAACAGCTCACTTCGACGGCGTCCTCCCCCTCCCCGTCGTTGCCGGCCGGCTTGTGGAGGCGCAGTTCGCAGAGCTGGACGGGCGCGTCTTCGTTCGCGTGAAACTCGAGCGTCAGCTCCGACTTGTGGCCGCCCGCCGGGCATTGGGCGACGTTTCCGAGTGGGATCTCAAAGGCGATTCGCTCGTCCACGCGGAACACGAGCGTTTGGCCTCAAAATCCGCTCGTTTCGATCGGATGAAGGCGAGAACGAACCCTCGACCGCCGCCTCGCCGAAGTTCCAGCCCGTGACGCTCTGCTCCTGCCGCTCCACGTCCTTCCGCCAGTGCTCCCGAGCGAACGCCTGCAGCTTCGCGAAATCCGAGTCGGGGAGGCCGACGAAGCGGTGCAGCACTCCCGCCTTTGTGACCACTTTGAGACCGTTCGCGTTGCCCACGCGGAGCCAACGGACCTCCGCAATGTCGTTCGCATTTACGGTGGAGACCTTGCCGGTGGCGCGGTTCTGATATTTGAGGTGCTCGCGCGCGATCCGCATCGATCCTTGGGCCTAAAGAACGAGTGAAAGGGAGGAGTGAGTGGACCGACCATCGCCCCATAGTCCTCGCGGCTCACGTTTCGGTACTCCAGTTGGTCTTGGGACATCCCGGCGTCTAAAAGCAGCCGTAAGTTCTGCTCGTGAGTAATTTAAACGGGAATTATCGAACACAACTGCTGGAAGGACACGGAAGGTTTGTTTGGAACGATGCTCAACGAGTGAGTTCTTAGCGAAACCTCGCGAGCAAGCGGCAACTCGGCGCTTTCTTCCCCGCAAACTCGCGCGGTCCATTCGGCAGAAACAAGCGAGCACACGGAAAGCGGGGCGCCGGTCCACTCGGTTTTTCGCTCGGCTCACCGCGCGCCAGTCGGTCGGCCGACCGGTGGACGAGGGCGGCAAGCGGCACTCCGGCTCGCCGGTAACCTCGTCGAAACGATGCTCGTTTGGGCCGCGGCAAACCCGCGCGCTCGCTCGCCTGCTCGCTTTCGATCGGGCGAGCCTTGCGAGCGAATCCAGCGCGGTGCAACGCGGCAGGTCGTTCGGTTGGATCAAGCGAGCGGTTGGTGTTCCTTTCGGGCATCCACTTGCGGCTGATCGACCGCTCGCTCCTCGCATCCTCCAACCCAACTTTTCCGCTAATCTTTGCGTTCTTCAGCAGAATGTTCGCTCCGCAGTCGTCTAAATCTCAGTGGACCGAATGTAAACGGCCGAAGCTGAAGCCGGACGGCCGACTGTGGACGTTGTTCCAAGCAACGCGCACCGGACTTTTCGGCAACACACTCGATGCTGCTGCTCTCGACTACCTCCACCAACGGACGGTTCTTCACTTCCGAACGCTCCGCTTTCTCTTCTGCTCGTCCGGCTTCCTTTTAGCCTTCTTCGACGCAAACGGGAAGAAGCGGACGAAAAAAGCGGCGATCAAACTGACGGAAGTGTTGGCGATGAGCTCCGTGCAGATCGGCTGGAAGTTGCGCGTGCAGTTGAGTAGCGATCACTCGACCGCCCACTCGATCACGCGCCTCGTTCAACTGATCCGCGTGGATTCGATTCAAGTGCACTTCTCCTTCACCGACGTCGGACGATTCCGTTTTCCGCAGCTTCGTGATTGGATGGCGGTTCTTTGGGGCGTGAAAGGTGAGGCTCCCCTATTCCTTTGAGTAATCAATTGAATCGTTTAGATCACGCCCATCTAAAAGAAATCGAACTGAAAGTCGAAACAATGCGAGTGCCGGTCGTCGCGCATGTTCTTCGAGATTTCTGGAACGAAAAGATCGTCGAAGTGGACGAGATGAACCCCCGCGCCCGCGCTCTGGTGTCCTCTTCTTCGATTCCTCTGAAGAAGGTGGCCGCCATTGCGCTGTTCGAGTACCCGCCTTGTTCGTTCCTCTCCTCCAAATCAATGCAATAGTGGATTTCAGGCCTGTTCCCGTTCTTCCGCGCACGTGCTCGTGTGCTGCACGTGTACGTGCGTCCTCCGCCGAACCTCGCTGCTGGTGGGCCGTGAGTTCGCTTTCTCTAAACGAGTGACTTCTTTGTGTTCAGATGCGAACTGAACGAAGCGGTCGAACGGGTGATCTTCGACGTCGTCCCCAACCATTGGCCGCAAATCCAAGCGGAAGGCAGTCCATATGCCGGGTGGAGCCGGAAGGACGCGCTGGGCTTCCGATCGTCGCTCGAGTGCCTCCGCTCGTTGAACGAGAGCTTCGTGCTCGAAATGAACCTGCTGAACTACCGCATGCCTCCTCAAGCGGTAGCCGCTGTTTTTTACTCTTAATTCTTAGAATTTTTAGACAAAAGCCGAGCTGTTCGCCGCACTGAAGATCCTCGTCGCTCGCTCCTCCGAACTCGTCCTATGGGCCGAACAAACGGGCGTTCGCCTGCGCCAACTGCGAACGCACATGAGTTTGCCGTACAAACACGAGGACAAGGTTCGTTCATTGCTTCACTTTTTCCAACCTCCCCCCACGCCTTTCAGCACGAGAAGCAAGCGTGGACAAAAGAATTCTTCGTTGAACTCGCAGAATTTCGCCTTCAAACCCACGACTTTGACGAGGAACTGCTCGAACGTTTCGGCCACAAATTCACAGAGTTATCGTGTGTGTTCGAGTCGACCGTTGGGTCTACCGCTGTGTCGTTCGTGTTGTACTGAACCCTTTATTAACTAAGCATTGTTTTTTTAGTTTCCATTATCTTTTTTGTAAACTTTTGCAGTAATCAATGAATACGATAGAGCGAAAGAAAGAAACAATAGAGCCAACAGGTCTAGCGCCTCCTGAACGCGTTGGTTCTCTCACAGTTTGCGTCCGATTCCGACCGCGACGTTTGCGCGAACCTTCGATCACTCATTGCGTGTCGTCGACTCCATCTTCACTTCTCGTTTGATTTATTCCGTTGCACAAACTAAGCAAAAATCAATTGCTTAATGAAGAAAATAAGTAAGATTGTTCTCGCCCGTCCACTTGAGCATCTTCTGCGGCAGTCGATCGATGCAGTGGGAGAGCAACTCGCGGTCTTCTTTCCCGAATGGTCGCTCGACCAATGACCATCGATTGTCGTCAGATGACGTGTTTTGAGCGTATCTACTGCTGACATTCAAGCTTGTGTCGATCACAGCAGCGCGCTGCTTGGCGTGAGAGCAATGCCCAAAAACGTGGCCGACAAATCGATCGATTTCGTTGAGTTTCTCCTGCAAATGCGCACGATCCGACTGCAATCAAGGATTGATTTAAACGGAATCAGGCGCAGCTCATCTCTTTGATGCAAGCGAACTCGCAAACCACTTTCTTCAGCCGCGACATCGACGACAACGCCCGCAGTCCGTCTGCGGCACCGCTCGGCATTTGATCGAACGAAAGGACAAGCTCCTCGGTCGCGCACGTGGCTCCAGACGGCGACAGGTCCTCGGAGGCGACGTTCACTCGGAAGTGCGCTCGTCGAATTGCGTGCTTGAACAAAACGCACATTTGGAGCTGAAAAGAGTGTAAGCGGACGAAGAAGCGGTAGCAGAAAGAACTCACTTGCACGGGGCAGTCGACCTTCTCGTTGTCCACGAACTCGTCCAATTGCAGCGGCTTTACGTTTTTTCGTTGTAGCAACGTGTGCGGGCACTCCAGTTTCTTCAGCTTGGACCCAAACGTGTTCAGAAGAGCCACAAAACACGCGAGGGTCTCGTCGTGCTGTTGCTGCGCTTTCAGCGTCAACGCGGGCACTCCTGAAGGTAGCGAAAGACGTTGAAGTCGGTAAGGAGAACGATCGCTCACCCACGAACTCCTTGAAGGCCTGCTTGCAGTACGCACTGCCACTCACCGCGCCCATCGTCACGTCGAGCCGGCCGATCAGGTCGCCCATTCGAGCGGAGCGGAGGAGTCGGACGAGCACCTCGAACTGCTCGGAGCTGTAGGAAGCGACCGAGATGTCTGCGAACTCCCACCGCAATTCGCCGTTCCGCTGCTCGAGTGTCGCCCTCACCGTCGACGAGCGCAGAAGGCGACGGAACGTCCGCAGGAAGCTCTTCGAAAGGAGCTGCAATCAACCCGATCGTGAAGCAGAGGCGGTCGATGCGCGGAACGAACCATGAAGCCGGTGATGGCGGACGGAGTGTCGAAGTAAAAATCCCACCAATGACTCCGCTTGCACGCGCGAACGAAGGCGTCCTGGACGAGCGGCTGCAGCTTCTGCTTCTTCGGGGCGACCGCCTGTTTCGTGATCTCGGCTTCCGCAGCGGACATCTCAAGTATTGCGAGTTTGGGTTCTGAAAGCGATAGTTAAAAAGAGAAGCAATTGACGATGCGAATTGAACACGAAAGTGAATCTCGCGGCCGCTTTCAGTCGACCAGCAGTAAACGACGTCCCGTTTTGTGTGAGGGTCACATGAGAGGGCGGCTTGGGAAAGAGGAGTGTGTACTCTCCCCTTAACTCGCCTTCGCGCGAAATGCCGCCTTGGTCGTCAAGGTCAAAGGTCAATCGGCCGGGAGGTTGCCCAGCCCGCTTCCGCGCTGAACGCACACGTAGTTCGAATGGCTGCGTACTGATTGGATGAGGGCAGTGCGACTGTCGAGCTGCTGCCAGTGCGCAGTTGACGCCGCTTGCCGCCCGCACTTGCCGGCGAGCTGAGACGAGCTTCATTCTTAAGCTTCAACTCAACTATCCCACAGCACAAACGAACAACAAGGACAAACTGCCCACAACCGCTGCTCGGCGAACCGCTCAACGGCGAGCACTCGGTGGTCGAAGTCAAAACACCTTGCAGTCACAAACGAGAGGGCGGGCGGTTAGGCGACTTTCCTACTAGTTCCTCGTGAACGAGAGACGTGCTAGGGCTCGCTCGTCACTTGCCACTCGTCGACTGCCGCTCGTTGCTTGCCGCTCGATCTCCCGCATTTCAGCGAAATGTCCGCCCAACCGCCGCCGCCCGAACGGAAGTCGCCGCAGTTCAAGCCGGACGGCCGGTTGTGGACGCTGTGCCATGCGACGAAGGGCAGCTTTCCGGACAACACCCTCGACTCCGAAGCTCCCGACTACCTCCAGCAACGAGCAATTCTTCGACTGCGGACTCTCCGCTTCCTCTTCTGCTCGCCCGCTTTCCTGTCCGCCGTCTTCGACCGCAGTCCGAAGGATTGTGTGGAGCCGGTGATGGTTTCTCTCGGTGATCTCACCGTCGTGTCGCCGGGGAGCAGCAAGAAGCTGTGGGTGGATCTGACAAACGACCACCTGTCTGCCGGTTCCGCCGCTTGTATGCTTCGAGTGGCGCCGCTGAAGCGCGTGGTCGTCGCGTTCTACCGCATCAAAGAACTCACATTCGAGCTGGTCCAGCAATGGGCCGTGCTACTTTCCGGACTGCGAGGTGAGTGCAACCGCTCATCCTTCTCAACAGAAGAGTCTTCAGATCACCGCCACCTGAAAGAGCTCGAATTGGGCGAATTCTTTTGCGCTGCACATCAAATTCCTTCGATTGTGCGCGATCTCATGCCCGGCAAGCCAGTTCGTGTCGGAATGACCGATTATCTGCACGCGAACGTGCTGCACAGTCGTGTTTCCGTGCTGGAGCAAGCGTACCTCTACGGTCCGCACAATTTCTCATTGCCAACGGGTTTGTTTCAAAGTTCTTTAAAGAAATTACCGGCTGCTTTAGATCTCGTCCCGTTCTTCCGTACACGTGCCCGAGAACTCGTAGTGGGCGCCGAGATCAAAAGCATTGTCGCGCACGGGCCGTAAGTCAATTGGAAGCGTTCATTCGAATTCGCGGCCGACTTTGCAGCTGCGAAAGGAACGACGCCGTCGAGAAAGTGATGGTCGGTTTCCTGAAGAGTTCGAACGCTTCTCCGTCGGCCTCTTCGGTGTGCTCGTGGACTGAAGAGGAAGAACGAGAGTTTCGGTGGGCTTTCGGCAACTTTCGTTCGCTCAACGAGAAGTTCGGGTTGACGGCGAGTGTCGGCGGCTTCCACATTGCGGAGAACACTGTGCGTTCGATTTCTCTAATCCTTCTTTCAAGTGCTTGTTCAGGAACCAACAGTCTTGAGCAACGCGCTGAACGTCGTCCTCGAGCGATCCTCCCGCTTGCTCGAGTGGGCGAAAGCGGCGGGCGTTCGAGTGGAGCGCCTGTGGACGGAAATCTGGCTGACCGGATGGTCGAACGATCCTCTCGTTTGTTTCGCCCATGAATTCAGTAATCACGAGATTCAGGACGGGTACAGCGAGGGCCTGGACTGCGTGGAGCAGCACTTCAAAGCCACGAATTTCGAGCTCCAACGCGACGAATTCCAGCCGGAAATGGTGGAGCACTACGCTCGTCGCTACCACAGAATTCATTCCTGTTGGCAACGAGAAGTGGACGGCACGGAGGTGTGTTTTGTGGTTACGGGCCGCCAGCGCTGAACCGAACGTTTATTCGTCTTGTTGTTTCTTTCATTGCGTTTCCTGGCAAATAAACTGAAGAGGGATTGAAAACTGTTTCTCCTGTGTGCCCTGTTGCTTCACTTCCGCAACCACCCGTTGAAAGAGCGAGTCCGAGAGACGAAAAAGAGCTCCGCTCTGATCACACCCGTTGATTAGACTTACTTGGGGGTCTTTAACGCCGACAAAGACTTCTTGATTTAAAGTTTATTCAAGAAAACCACGAGCAACACTTCCCTTTCATTCCACCTTCACGAACCCTCCCGATTCTCCAACGTGCTCCTCATCGTCGCTGTGAGCGGGCGAGTCGGTCCGCTTGCTGGGGACGGCGCGCGACTGGACGGCGGCGAAGTTCGTCGTCAGGTTCCGCAACTGGCCGTATTGTTCCTGCAAGCGGTGGATGGATGGTTAAATGGAATCGGTGGGATCGAACCGGTGGGATTTTGATCGCCATTTTAGTCTTGTTGTCGGCCTTGTCCCGCACAAAGTTGTGGATTTTAAACTCGTGGACTCGTCTGTTCGAAGGTGCAGTAAAACCTATGCCGCATATTGCACAGAGAAACTTCGCGCGAGTCTCTGCGTGTGTTGCGGTGTGATTTGGAGCTGTGCGCGCAAACAACATGCCACATTCTCCACAGGTCTGAAAAGAGATATCAAAGAATGATACATCATCGAATGGACTCACTCCCTCGCCTCGTTTTGATCGCATTTCAAAGGACACGCCGGCGCGCTTTGCTTCTGTTTGGATCTCGGCAAAGTTCGTTCCGACTTGCGTGTACTTCTCCAACTCGCTCTAAACGTAATGGAAAACTGGAATGAAGTCGACGTCGGGCTTACGGTCGGAATCTCTATGGACCCTCGAAAGCCTCTGTCTTTCTGCTGTCGCTCAAACCTGTGTTGTGTTCGTTCGTGCTCGTTTCGGTCATTGCTTCTTTTAAATAAAACGCCGCAAAACGAGCAACAATACCCGCTCGTTTTGGAGTGCCCGTCCAGATGTTGGCGATAAATGGTTGAACTGAAGGCCACAAAACCGCAAGTTGCACACACCAACTGAAACAAACGATCAGTAGACAAACATAAGCAGAATCAGGATTGATTTAACGCTGCAAAAAGACAACTCTCACCCGCGGTTTTGCATCCGCGCCGACGGCTTTTGCGTCCGCCTGGACTTGCGTGAAGTTTGTGCCTACTTGCGTGTATTTCTCCAGAGCGTCCTAAAATCGAATCGCGTTGTACAAACCAACCGACCGCTGACAAACCAGGGAAATCTTGATGGCGCCGTAGTACTTCCTGTCCGCGATTTGTCGTTCGAATCCGTGCTGCTTCTCCTCGTGATCGTTTCGGCGGCCGCTGAAGATGTACGACACCCCACAAAAGGAGCAGCTATAACCGCCTGTTCTGGAATGTCCGTCCAAATGAAACCGGTAATTTTGGGAGTGACAGGTCACAAAGCCGCACGTAGAGCATGTGAACTAAACGCGTAGCGTGATCGGCGACAAACAATCGAAAAACTTGCACATCCTGTTGTGTTTGCGGTGGACACCGTTTGAGTTGCGATTGCCGACGGTGTTTCCTCCGCATCGTCGGGCGGAGCAATTGCCTGGGCTTCCACCGGTTGTTCGGCGCTCTCCTCTTGTGCGCTCGCCCGCGACTCCGCAAGAAGCGCTTCCTGCTGTTGGTCGCCTTGCTCGGACTGTCTGAGCAAACATTTACTAGCCAGCTGGTACGATTTCGGCCTCTTACCCGATCTCCTGCTTCATGCCTTGAACGAGTTCCAGGGCGGTCTTCTTGCTCGGGCGTTTTTTCTTCTTTCGCTTGGCGATGGGCGCGTCGTCGAGAAGCTCCTGCTTGACTCGCGCGCCCGCTTCTCGCCGCTTTTCGGCATCCTCGGGCTGCTCTACGATTGCGGGCGGCGGCTGGGGCACTTCGGGCACGGTCGGCGCTTCCCGCTCGCCGTCCTCGTCGATGATCACCACGGCCGGTTGATCGGGACGTCGGCGTTTGGGTTGAGGCGGAAGCATCGGTTTGTATTCAAACGTCTCCAGTTCCTCCTCGTAGGCGCGTTGCTGCGCCCGAGTCCTCTTTGTGAACACTGGAGCGGTCATTCCTGAAACGAAACTATTGAGAACGCTAAGGATCGCGAGGAACAAGCTGGAAACAGGGACGAACGAGCCCTCTGCTTGCCGATCTTCTGCCCAAAACAACGAAAGCCAACCGCTTGTTGAGGTCGCGCACTCCCACGCGATCGAAAAGCCGCCCGCTCGTGTGAACGCCGCCCTGCCTGCTGGATTGCGTTGGCTGCGAATGACCGCGCGTCCTTTCGACTTTGATCCCCGTCCGCACGCTTGCCGCCGAAGGAAGAGCGTTTTTTTTCACCACACAGTTCACAGGCGGTCAAGCCGCTGCGGTCACTCGCTTTCCGACCGCCCTGCATTCTTCAAACCGCTGACCTTCCGCTCAGCAAAAGGACGCTTTTGTACTCGCAATAAAAAAGAACGAAGCTGAAAGCCGACGGGCAGCTGCCCGTGATGCTCGACGCGTTGAGCACCGGCCGATGGAACAAGACGCTCGATTCCCATCCGTTCAAGACGGTCAGCTCGCGGCTGTACGCACCGCCTAGTCGGAAAGGGACGGCGATCGACCGAATCACAACAGTGAGAGCGGCACATGGATTCGCCGTTGCGCTGGCCACTCGCCACGTGCAATTCGCGTCAAGGATCCATCGGTCCCTCGTCCGCCTTCCTTCCACGCCCTTCCTCCCGACGACCAGCTGGAACAGCTGGCAGCCGCTCGAAATGATTACTGCCCGCCGACTGCCGAAGGGATTGCGCAACCGCCGGCTGCTTATTCCACCGCCACTCTTCGCCTGATTGCGCCCGATTTGCATCGTGCGGTCGACTTCGTTCGGGCGGGTCGCTCGTCCCACTCGTTCGTTTCGTCTTCCAATCGGTCGAGTGGCCGCTTCCTCTCGCTCTCTCCCGCCTCCCGCCCGCTGCAGCCATGACTACGCCGTCAGGGACCGAGCAGCACTTCTACGACAAGTGGACGCCCTGCCGCAACAAGGAGCGCATGTGGGAGAACTGCAACTTCGAGGTGAACTACCGTGAGTTCTCCGCCCCCTTCAGCCCACTCATCCCTCGCTTCTTGCAGACCACCTGCTGGCCGTGATGGGCGGCGTTGTGGCCGGTGAGTTCGCCCTCCGTCCGCTCATCCTCTCGCTCGCCCCTTCAGCCTCCGTTCTCCTCACTTTGCTCTGCTCGCTGCTGTCGTTGAGCAGCAGCTCGTTGTCCGGATGCCTCCATTGGTGCGTCCGCCCCGCCCGCCGCTCATCCGCTCGGTTTGCAGCGGCCCTCGGGACAAAAAGAAGCCGGGCGCGACGGTCGGCCGCCCGCAGACGGCGGCGAGCGTCCGCCACGTGCGCCGCGTCCAGCGCAACGCCGTCGACCTGCCGGCCAGCGAGCGCCCGTCCGCGCCCGCCTCCACGCGCCAGACGACCGTCGCCGAGTCGGAGGAGGAGGCGAGTTCTCTTCCACCTATTCCACTCATTCCGCGGCTTGCAGGACGTCTCGTCGGTGCGCCCCACGCCCAAACGCGCCCTGTGAACCGCGAAGTCCGTCCGCGCCTCGTTCTTCGTCCGCCGCGGCGCCGTCTTCCTCTTTTTGTCGTGTGTCGCCGTCGTTTAGTCGAGAATAAACTCTTGTCTTTGCTGCTTGGCTTTGAAAGGAAAGGAACACGCCTCCGCTGCTCCTAAAGGGCAGTTCTGTTGATCATTTCCCGCTGCCTCCACGACGTGCGGGGGTCTGCCAGCCGTGTTTGATTCGTTCGACGCCGTTCGGGGACCTCCAGGCAAACTCGTCGCTGCTGCCCGGCCGGAAGGACGAGAAACGAGCGGGCGGGCGGTCAAAACATGTGAGTGCCGTCTGCTTCCTCCCGCTTCCAACGCCGCCAAGGGATCGCTCGTCCGGGATGCCCCCTTTCGACTGCTGAAGCCGCTCGTCTTCGATCACCCACAGCTTCCTCCTAACACGTTTCCCGCATTCACTTCCTTTCACTCGTGCCCGACCGGTCGCTCGTCTCGCTCGATGGCCGCTTTCCTTCTGCTGCTGCTGCTCGTCGTCTCGATCGCCCCTTCGAGCGGGAAGGAGGCGTCCTATTGGATCAGCGGGAGCCTGCTGTGCCACGGGAAGTACGTGAACGGGACGGTGAGTGCGGTCGCCGTCCGCCCACGCGCTCGTTGCAGAAGATCGCCGTCTACGAGGAGGACTCGGCGGTCCGCTTCCACGACCTCTGCAAAGTGGTGACCAGCGGGCCGGCCGGCTTCTTCGCGGCGAGCGGCTGGGCGGACGACGGGCTCTTCAACGGGACGCCCGACGATCTGCTGCTCGTCTTGTGAGTCCCGCCGCCCACTCACTCACCCGCCCGCCCGCTTGCAGCCGGCCGAACTGCGACGGGCACACCGGCTGCGTGGTGCACCGCCTACCCGCCGCCCTGTGGGACGACGCGCACGGCCGCTGGGGCACCGAGCGGCAGCACGCGATCGGCGAGCTCGAGCTCTCCGCCCTGCCGCCCGTCGACTGCTGGGAGCGGCTGGACGGCGACCTCGCCGCCGGCTACAAGGCGGAAGAGTGCCGCCACAATTGAGTCTTTCGTTCCGTGAATAAACACGTGATTCGTTCTTGCTGGTTGAGATGATCGTTGCTTGTCGCCCGTGGGAGTCGCCGTTCGATCGACTTGCGGACCCGAACCGCCCGCCTTCCGCAGCGGGTGTGCGAACGGCGGCGTGGAAGAAAAGTGAGTGGACAAACGACTCGCAGGATCCTTGTGTTCGTTCGCAATTGCTCGTTTCCATTGGAAGAAGCGAACGGCAGCAAACGGGCGCTCGGACAAGCGGTTCGCAGGAGCTGTGAACAAGGGGCAGCGGTTGGGTGGCTGGGCGATCGCTGGGTTCAACCACGCGGCAAGCGGACACCGAGGACGCGCGAAAGGTCAGTCGTGTGGCGCGCAATGAGAGCTGCCCGGCTTCTTTCCACGCCGCTAAAACGCCCGCTACCGGCCGCTTTGCCCGCTTTTGAAAGAAGAGCCTCCTTTTGATCGGGTGCTCGGGCAGGTCGCGCGTTCTTGCCCACTTTTCCACTCGGTTTACGTCCGTTTGCTTTCAGCGGGATGTCCACGTCGCAGACGCTCAAAAAAGAACAGCTGCCAAAACTGAAAGCTGACGGTCGATGGCTGGTGCTGTTCCACGCGCTGAGGACCGGACAGTCGTTCAACGACCTCGACCACTCGTCGCCCACCTACCGCCAGAAGCGGGCGGCTCTTCGGCTGCGCACTCTCCGCTTCTTTTTCTGCTCCGCCGCATTCACTCACGAACTCTTCGATTTGAAGCTCAAAGGGCGGACGGCCGAAGCGAAGGTGTCGGTGGGAGAGCGGCCGTACTTGGAGTCCGCACGTCTTGGACGGTCGTATGTGCGGGTGACCGGCGATCACCTGCCCGGCCGGTCGTTCGCTCGCGTGCTGACTGTTGCTCGACTGGAGCACATCGAAGTTGCTGGTAGGCTTTACTGGCAACTACTGCAAGAACCGGACGGCGATTGGCACACCGTCCTGTCTGCCATGAGAGGTTCGCAGTCACTTGTTTCCTTCATTGCTGCTCGTTTAGATCATCCCACTTTGAAGAGCGTTCATTTGTCTCATGTGTACGTCATAACGTCACCCGTGCACCACATCCTGCAAGACTTCCTGGCCAAGAAGATTCGCTCGGCTGCTCTGCAAGCCTCTCGCTACGCCGTCTTGATGGAAGGGATCTCCGCGGAGCCGCTGGACATCGTGCGGATCGGGGCTGACGGCGAGAGACCTCCTTGTTGTTGTTCTTCCCTCTATTGCCAATAAGTGCGGATTTTAGGTCTCTCTCCATTCTTTCGGCTTCGTTCTCGTGTTCTCCGCGTGTTGGCCCGCATCGAGAGCGTTGCCGCACATGGACCGTGAGTTTGCAGAGCTTGAGCGAGTGCATTCTTTTGATTCAGGTGCGAGCGGAACGAAACGGTCGAACGAGTCATCTTCAGCGTGTCTCGCCTCGAATTACAGCCGCCCAATCATCTTGGCTACCAACTGTTCGGATGGGTGAAGGGCTCGTGGAACGAAAAAGAGGAACACGACTTCCGCCAGGCGTTCGAAAACCTTCGCTTTCTGAACGAACTCTTCCGTTTGCGAGTGATCGTTCCGGGTTGCTTGATGTACAAAGCGGGGATCGTAAGTTCTTTTCTTTCCTTTCTGCTCACGGATTTTCAGACGTCCGCCGAATGCAACAAGAAATTGGGCCTTCTGCTCGATAATTGCGGTCGTGTCGTCCAATGGGCAAACGAAGCGGGCGTTCGCTTGGATCAGCTGCAGTCTCAAATCTTTTTGGGCAGCGAAACGTTGAAACATTCGGTTTGTTTCGATCGTCGACTAGGAATCGTCCTTGTTTGTGTTTAGCGGCAGCACTTAGAAGACGTGAAACGGTTCTTCGCCGACCGCCCGGAATTCACGCTCCAAACCGACCACTTCGATGCGGAATTGATCGAACGTTTCTACCATCAGCACACGAAGCTTGTGTGCGTGTTCCAACGGACGGTCGGCTCCACCGCTGTGTGCATCGGCGTCACTCAGGACATCATTCCGCCTCAATGATTCCTCTTGACCATGTTCTTGTCTTCTGTTCAACCTGAATAAAAGCTATCAAAGAATTGCAAGAAGAATCTGTTTCATGTGGAATAAAACGTCCGTTACGTAAATCGAACGGCAAAAGCGCGCGAAATCGGACGATAAACGATCAACGGAAGCCCCCACCCGTGCCCTAACCCACGAAAGACGCCGCTCGTTTGAGCAAAGTCCACCCGTTACGCGGTCGTGTGAACAACGCGGGTGGGTCAGCAGAGCGTCGCTTGGGTCAACCGTGTGGCGGGCGAATTTCCAGCGTCTTTCTTAACGCGCTCGACCACACGATCGCTCACCCATTTCAAGCTTCCTCTTTCACTCCTGCCGTTTCAGCGAAATGCCTGCCCCGCCGCCGTCCGAACGACGATCGCCGAAGCTGAAGCCCAATGCTCGATTGTGGATGTTGTTCCACGCGACGAAGATCGGTCATCAGTACAACACGCTCGATTCCGAGGCTGCCGACTACCCGCAGCAACGAGCGGCCGTTCGGCTGCGCACCCTCCGCCTCCTCTTCTGTTCGTCCGCATTCCCATCAGTCTTCTTCGACTTGAAAGAGAAGAAACGAGCGAAGAAAGCGGAGATCTGGCTGAGTAATCCGCCGTTTGTTGTGACGGCGGGCATTGGGCCGCTGTCGGTGACGTTGTCCCGCGATCACGTGACCACCGACTCGATTGTTCGTCTCGTGCAAGTGGCTCAAATGGAGTGCGTTCTCGTGGTGGTGACGTTTAGAGGGGCTTTTTGGCTCACTTTCGCGCAACTTCACGAGTGGCATCCGATTCTGTTGGCGTTGAAAGGTGGGCGGACATCCTTGCATTTTTATTACCGTTCTTTTAGAGCACCGCACTTTGAAGAGCATCGCTTTAGATGTTCGCCGATTATATGGCCTTAACGTCGTGCCGATAATTTGGGACTTTTGGAGCGAAAAAATCCGTGACCTGCGTGTCGACTGCTTTCGGGCGAGTATTTTGCTGCCCACCCGGTCTGTGAGATGGCTGGAACGGGCGCACGTTAATGTTTCCTCTGGCTGGCCAGGTTCGTCCCACGCGCTGTGCTCAACGGTAATCTCTGATCATTAGCCACCGCTTCACTCTTCCGAACGCGTGCTCGTGTGCTGCACATTCGGACGTGGCGCTATTGCGAGAGCATCGCTTTGCACGGGCCGTGAGTTCAGTCCTCAATTGGAGACGGCCGCTTCTTCAGATGTGAGCGGAACGAAACGGTAGAGCGCGTGGTCCTCGACTCGTACGTGCACACGACACTCGCCGACCTCCTGACATCGGACGGCCTTCCGACGACGCCGTGGAACGAAAAGGACACGCGCGATTTCAAGGCGGTTTTCGGGAACCTCCGCTCGTTGAACGATCAGTTCGTCCTCGAGCTGAAAATCCCGCGCCACTTTGTGGATCGTGGGATTGTGAGTTGAAGCTCGTTTCTTTTCATCTATCTTCTTTTAGAAACAAAGCGAACTGTTCACTTCGTTAAAGACTGTCGTCGATCGCTCGTTCCGCCTCGTCCAGTGGGCCAATGAGGCGGGCGTGCGGCTGGCCAGACTGCAAACTAGAATCTTTTTGGCGTGGAAGATGGCGGATTGTTGGGTTTGTCGAGCACTTTGGATACTTTTTCCGCAAGTTTCGTTCAGATTACACGACTCCTATGGACGAAACAGTTCTTCGCCGAACACACGAGCTTTACCTTGTACGGCGATGACTTGGATCCGGACGTGATGGCTGTCGTTCAGCGTTCCAGCTACAAGAGACGTCAGCTTTCGTGCGTTTGGAAACTGAAAGTAAACGACACTGATGTGCATTTCGTGCTCAGCTGATAGATTTTCAAGGGCCACCCCTAGAATCGATGTTTATAGCGATCATCTTTTTGTATTGATGTTTTTGAATGCAATAAAACTGTCAGTTACGCACTAGATAAAAGAACTCAAAGAAAAGCGAAGCACACCCTCGCTTTCCGCTTGTCTTGTGATCAAAAATGGAGATTTCACCTGTCTCACCTCACCGGTCATTGCAAGAGTCCCCGCTTGTTCTCGCGGCCGCCCGCTTACTTCTGCCCAATGCGTATAACCCGCCGGCGGAGGTGCTGAAGTTGTTGATGGCGCTTTCGCCCGCCGGCGGCCCACGTAAATACCGCAATCGAGAAGCCGGTTGATCGGAGGCAAACGGCGATGACGGTGGTCGTCGCAAGCCAAATGAAAAACAAAGAGGAAGTAGACGAGAACGAAGAGAGAGGGTACGCACGATTGTTGTGCCCAATCACTCTCATTGCAAAAAAGGACGGCGAGGACGCGCCGCGCCGTCCGCTCGATCGCCCGCCCCAAATGAGCGTCCACTCGCCTTCTTCCGCGTTTTTCTCTTGCTCGGCGGGGAATAAACGACTCCCGCTAGCCTGTGGGCCCTGTTCGATCAAAGATAAGAGAAAATGGTTGATGCCGCTGCGAAACGGCGGGAAAAGCGGTCGTCGCGAAAAAGAACGAAGAGACGACAGTCGAAACCCACGTGGATGTCTCATTGATGGAAAGAGCGGCAGAATAGGTGACTATACCTTTCCGATCTCACCATTTTTCTCGTTCTTCACGGCCGTCCTCGTCGTTTCGAAATCCGACGAGTACTTCTAAAACTCGTTACACTTTCTAATCAGTTGCTTTGGAAAGCGGAAAGCGCGATCGGAATGCCGCTTTCCGTCGACCAAACGCTTCAGCACTTGCTGTCGGCGTCTCGCTGGGCGGCAAAGTGAAGAAAGCGAGAGCGAACGAGCGGCCATTCGGTCAATTGAGTGGAGGAGTAGTGGGAAAGTTGACTCCCACAGCCGCTAATCGATCCATCGCGCTTGTCTTCACAAGAAAAAACTAGCGCACTACTCTACGAACCGGTTCTTGAGACGAGCGGGCAGGCGAGTGAATAGACAAGACAAAAGTAACAAGGAGGACTTGTTTTGCTGGTTTTCGCCGGGGACTTTTGAGGTGCAAAAGCAATAATTGAACCAAGCGTTCGACCAAGTCAAAGAAAAAAGAAGCAGCTTAAAGCAAGCGACGTCCGGCAACATTCCACACTGTTTCGATTGCCGCAAAGAGGAACGTTATGTTGGACAGGCAGTAAGCTCAACGTACACCAGACCGTCGGCTTTGCAAACGAACAAACCGGGCGCTGTCAACTAAAGAGCCTTACACGTTGTAAGCGGTGGAACTCGAACAGGCTCGAGTGGCTCCGTCGAACTCCAAACAAAACAACCGCGGGTATTCCTCTAGCAAAGGATTACGAAATCACTTCCGCATAACCACTCTCATTCGGACGATCGCTCGGCAATCGAACTTGCACGAAAAACAACAAAATTTTCCGAGTCTGCTGCTGTTCGAAGACGAGCGCGAAACAAACGCATTACTTTTGCGTTCACTTCGAAGAAATCGGTCGTCTTCTTTCTGCTCGGCTTCTGCAATGGCCGCCGCCCCCGTCGCCTTCACTTCGCCGCCGCACACCGTGCTCCCCATCTCGTTGACCACCCTCGAGAAAGTGTACGCCGGGCGCCTGATTTCCATCGACTACACGAACGCCATCGTGACGGTGGACGAGTGTGAGTGCTTTTGCTTCTTCGCCATTGCTCTGCTCCGTGTTCAGGCTGGTGCTTTGGCGATCCTCAGCAGGTGATGCACAACGACGTGCGCTTCCGCCTGCACGCGGTGTCCATCAAGCACCACGTCCTGCCGATCCCGCGTGGGTGAGTCCAAGAGGAAGAAGGAGAAGGAGGGCTGGAGGGGAAAAGTGGAGCTGTGGGTCTAAAAATCTGTGTAATCAAAGTAGACGAATGCGCTAGTTCTCGTGGTTTAGCCCGGCGGCGGAGGGCGAGTTTTCGTTCGAAGATGACGACGCTTTCTACCAATCGGACGAGGAGGACTCCGAGGAGGAGGACGAGGGGGTCGCCGAGGAGGAAGACATGGACCAAGGCGAGGAGTAGGCGTGAGTTGTTTCGTTTCCTTCTCCACTAATCCCTCGACTTCTTTCAGGCGAGAACAGATGGCTGCTTTTTTTCTTTCCGTTTGTCCACTTCGTCGTCGATAAAAGTGTCGAATGACCACCTCCACTCGGTGCTCTTCGTCTTCTGCGAGCTCGTCCACCTGCAGCTGCCGTGGAACGGGAGTCCTTTCCGCTCAACTTCTCCCTTCTCCTTCCTTCTGCTTGCAGGAGATCGTGAAGCTGAAGCGGAAGCTGCCGGACGAGCTGTCGCGAACACGCGAGGACGAAAAGGACGGGAACAAACGGCAACCTTGCGGAGAGCTCTGCCCGCCTTCCAGTGGTCGTACGACCTCGAAGCCCACGGATATCCAGCGATCGATCATCCCTGTTGCTCATTTCTCGCCTCATTCCCGTTCGTTCCGCTTCTTTCTTTAATCCATCCAACCCTTAGAGATTCCTTTGTTCTTCCTCTTTGTACCCGCCGATCGCCGCCTACCCCGCTCGGCTCGCTTTCCTCTCTTCCTTTCGAGGGGTTCAAGAGAAGCAGGTGCCCGTCTCGGAGCACACCCGCCGCCTCCCCCGAGTTGCGGATCGCCTTCTTGGACCACGATCACGGCGGCGAACTTCTCGTCCTTCCCCTCATACACTCGAACGAGCGGACGGCAGGGGGGCGTTCGGATTCTCTTCTCCCTGCCCACTATATTCTCTCCACTCTCGCCGTTGTTTACCCAGAGCGAGCCGCCAACGCGCCGCCCGCCCGCCCGGCCGGTTCGCGTATAAAAGGCCGTTCTGCCGCCCATTCGGGGCTTCGCACCCTTCCGCCCTTTCGGCTCCCTTTTTCTTCACCCTTCGGTCCTCCCCCCCGACCCCCTTCGAGCGGCCCGTCCGCTGATTTGTTTCGTTTGAGTAGACAATAAACTCTTCCCTTCCAACGATCGTGGTCGGCCGATCGCACTCTAGAGGAATCACCTTCCCCCCCCATCCTTTGGCCATCGAGACGAGTGCCGAAGGCCCGTCTTCGACAAGTGGTGACCCCAACGACTGACACCAACCGACTGAAGAAGTCGCGATCCCGCTGAATAAGCGGCAATTCCAGCGAGGGCCCACTGAACAAGTGGAGAACCCAGCCACCAACCGACCGACGGAAGCCGACCGCCGCCCCGAGTGCCGTGAACCTCGGTGCGCCGCGAGTCGCCCGCCTTTCGTCCAGTCGCCTGCTTGCGTCCTTCGGACCGCGAGGCCGACCATCGATTGAAGAGCGAAGAGTGAGGAGTACCGGGGAAGAACCTGCGGGTCACCCGAAGAGCGAAATCCGTGGATCCAAGACGGACCACGTGCCGACCGACAAGCGGTCACTAGAAGTCGGAGGCCTCGAGAAGAGAGCCGATTCGAGGGGAAGAGTCCAAAAGGTGACCCCAAGCAGCGAAAGCCGTGAGTCCCCGAGTGGCCACGAGCGACCTGCGGGCTGAAAGTGCCCAGCGCTGAAGTCCCACAACTGGGCAGGAGAGCGGACTCGGAGAAGAGTACCGCAAGGAGTGCAGACCCAACGAGCAGGGCAGCAAGACTCCAAATCGAGCAGTGCTCACCAACGGCCTCGTGATCGAGAGCCAATCGTAGGGACGAGATCCCGAAACGCGTCCGATTGCGGACGATCAAGTGATTTGCATTCCGACCGACCGGAAATCGATTGGAGTGGGGAGGGTCACCAGTGAGGACCCAAAAGAGTGCACGTGCCACTCGAAGCGGAGGCCAAACAGCCGGCCAGACGAACGGCCATCCGATTCGGATCGAACGGAGCCGACGGCGTCAAAGAGAGCGCCATTTGAAGCGAATTGTGTGAATCTCGATCGAGCGCAAGTGATTTGAGTACTCAAACGAGTGCAATCGACGGGAAAGCGGACAGACGGTCCAAATTCGAGTGTTTTCGGCTAGCCGGTGGGCTTGGAATTCGTCTCGCGTGTTCTTTGTGCGTGTGTTTCGGCCGAAAAGCGGCCTCTTTCGGAGTTCGACCGTTGAGCTTTCGGCGACTCGCCCGTTCGCACGAGGCGGCCCACCGCGGGTGACGCAATCCGCCCGTCGACCGGGCGAAAACAAGCGGCCCGCCGAGCGGGACACGTCATCAACCGCCGCCGAACGGCGAGGAGCGGCGAGGAGCGGCGAGAAAAACACCCGCCGACCGCGAAAACAAGCGGCGGCCAACGAGAAAAACATCCGCCGAGCGGGCCGACCGGCTTTGTAGTTTGTGCGGGTGTGTGTGCACCCGACCGCCAAGCGGCTAGCGAGCGGCCGACGAGCGGGAAAAAGGTGCGAGCCGAGTGCCTGCCGCCCGCCCGAAGAGCGGCGGAGTGAACGCCGAGATACCCGCGGGTGACTAAAGAACGGGGCCGTTCGTCGAGGATCCCCTTCGAGATGCCGCCGCCGACCGGATTCGTGTCCAAGTCGGGCGCCATCAGGCAGTTCTACGGCATGGGCCTCAAGAGATTGCGCGAACACACGGCCACGGCCGACGCCTACCAGGAGGTGCTCGAGGATGACGGGGCGGGACGCAGCAAACGCGCGAACGCCTCGCGCATCGAATGTCAACTCATCCGAATGAACACGACGCTCCGATCGCTAGAACGTGCAATGCTGAAGGCCAAAGAGAACTGGGCCAAATGGGACACGCTGTGCTTCGGCAACGAAGAGGAGACCCTCTACCGAGAGACCTGGAAGGCAGAAGAGGGACACAACGTTCCCGAACTTCTCTCCGTGGCCGAAGAGGCAGTTGACCACGTGAAGGGGCTAATCGGCGTGACGACCGTGCTGCACTCGCGACTGAGCGATGAGTTGAAGGACGAGACTTTCAATCTGTCGGGAGGAGGAGGATCGGGATTTCCGTCCGTCCCCCCGGTCGCTCCGATGGCTCCCGCTTTCGGGTACTCGTACGTCCCGACGCGCCCGCCCATCCCCACAATCAAGCCACCCCACTTCGGCGGTGACGTGGGCCAATTCCCGCAGTTCCTGCAGATCTTTGAGGCCGTGATCGACTCGCAGCCCCTCTCCAACGTTCAGAAACTCGCACACTTGCTTTCACTGCTTGACGGAGACGCCAAGCGAACGGTCGATTCGTACCCGTTGCTTGCGGAGAACTACGACGAGGTCAAGCGCGTGCTGGTACACAAGTACGGCCGCAAAGAAGTGATCCAGTCGCGATTGATCGAAGAATTGATGGGGCTGAAAGATCCGAAGGATCGAGTTGCCGATTTGCGTTCGTTTCTGGATGCGGTCCAGCGGATTTCGCGCCAACTGGAACTCCAGGGCTGTCATTTGGACTCCGCGTTGGCGACACACGCGATTCAGACGAAACTCCCGCCCAGCATCAACAGCGAGCTCAACAAAATCCGATTGGGACGCGATGAGTGGAATCTGGAATTGCTTTGCAAGTACATGTCCATCACGCTGGAAGTTCGGGAGGAGACCGAGCGAATGCAGGACATCCAGTTGAGCAGACGGTCCGCGCACGTGACGGGAGGCGGAATAAATCACTTCCACCGCAAAGAGCCGGAGCGCTTCGACCGTTGGCGAGATTCGCGAGATGACGGGCGCCGAGGACGCCGATCAGGCGAGGATGACGATCGCCGTGAGCCGTGGAGAACCGTACGGCGCGTAGACTTCGGCTTAGACGACAAACGGTCGTCCTATGCCGTCGATAAGCGCTGCATCAAATGTTTTCGGTGCGGAGAGCGCGGACATCAAGTCGCAACGTGCTGGTCGGCGAAGGCCGCCAAGGAGCGGAAGCCGCTGCGAATGAGCGCGCAACGGTCGAGGGACGCCGACGAGTGCTCCACATCGACGAGCGAAGCGGAGAACGCGGAGCAAGTGGAATGTCCGCCCGTCCCGACGCTCTCCATCGAGCCGCGCACACGCGAATTGCATCCGAAGGGAATCCTGAAGAGCAGCAAAGCGAATTGTGCTCCAGTTGTTTACGAAACGGACGACGAATCGAGCGTCCTCAACCCCGAGATCGCGTCTGAACGGATCGACCGATTGCCGCTCGTCATGGTCGAGGTGATCAACGAGCAGTCGAAGAAGTCCACCCGATTGGCCGCACTTCTCGACACGGGCGCCAATGCGAACTTTGTGACCACGAGCGTCCAGAAGCAGCTCGGACTGCCGAGCAAGCCGGAGCACGGCGTCCAACTGATTGGATTCGGAGGACGGTCGAAGAAGGCCGTGACCACGAGTGTCCGCCTTGGAATCCGCCTGCAGAGCGGAGAGGTCATGCCGATGGAGGCAACGGCAATGCCGCACTTGATGCACCGACTTCCAGTGACCGACGTGAAGGAAGAAGGCTGCAAGACGCAGATGCTGGAACCGCAGATGATCATCGGCAAGCAGCACGTGTGGAAACTGCTGCGCATTCCCACCCGAACGAACGGGGAGGGATTCATGATCGTGAACACGGCGATCGGCGACGTGGTCATCGGAGAGGACCGATTGACCCGTCCTCCGGACATCCGTACGAGACGCGGCCGGGAGGAGCGACTCCGTCGAGCGAAAAACCGACCGAACGACCCATTCGAGACGCGGGACACGCGAACGGCCGACGGAGTGCGCAATTGGCGCGAAGATTCCCGGCCAACGGGGAAACGGAACACCCCACTCATTCGAAAAAATGAGTCGCGCAGTTTGAAGCTGTCCGATCCGAAGCAGTCGGAAGCGACGATGCGGAGCGGAGAACCACAGCGTACGGACGTTATCGCTTTCCCGTGCATCGTGAAGCGGCGCCAATGGAAGGCGGTCAAGCCGTTTAGGACGAAGAACCCGAACGGAACTCGTGAGCGAGTGTGTCGATCGACCGCCCGAGAGCCGACTCCAACGACCAAGCTGAAGACAGACACGAAGCAGAGTGCTCGTGGTCCGCAAGCTGAACGCGCGAAAAATCGTGACCTGCGCAAGAGCACCGTGGCTACGAGCGCCGTGATGCAAACATCCGCGCCGAGCTTCAATGAGAGCCGACGAGTGATCGGCTTCAAGGAGTGGAGCGCCAGCCGCTCGTTCCATCAGAAGCCGCCCGACTTGCGCACGAGTCGCGACCGCTCGGCTATTAAATTGAATCCGAACGACGATCACTCGCACATCGAATGCCATTGAGCGCGTGCGTTGCGGAGTGTTTCCGTTGATGAGTCGTCTTGTTGAACTGAAGTGTTAAAGCCGATTAACGGCGGTTGTTGCTCCATCTGCGGAGATTCTACTTAATTAAAGGAGGATGACTGTATGGCTACGAGCCCTTCCCTCAACTTCTGTGTGTAACTTCCAAAAGGCGGCGGGGAGTGTCGCGAACACGCGAGGACGAAAAGGACGGGAACAAACGGCAACCTTGCGGAGAGCTCTGCCCGCCTTCCAGTGGTCGTACGACCTCGAAGCCCACGGATATCCAGCGATCGATCATCCCTGTTGCTCATTTCTCGCCTCATTCCCGTTCGTTCCGCTTCTTTCTTTAATCCATCCAACCCTTAGAGATTCCTTTGTTCTTCCTCTTTGTACCCGCCGATCGCCGCCTACCCCGCTCGGCTCGCTTTCCTCTCTTCCTTTCGAGGGGTTCAAGAGAAGCAGGTGCCCGTCTCGGAGCACACCCGCCGCCTCCCCCGAGTTGCGGATCGCCTTCTTGGACCACGATCACGGCGGCGAACTTCTCGTCCTTCCCCTCATACACTCGAACGAGCGGACGGCAGGGGGGCGTTCGGATTCTCTTCTCCCTGCCCACTATTTTCTCCACTCTCGCCGTTGTTTACCCAGAGCGAGCCGCCAACGCGCCGCCCGCCCGCCCGGCCGGTTCGCGTATAAAAGGCCGTTCTGCCGCCCATTCGGGGCTTCGCACCCTTCCGCCCTTTCGGCTCCCTTTTTCTTCACCCTTCGGTCCTCCCCCCGACCCCCTTCGAGCGGCCCGTCCGCTGATTTGTTTCGTTTGAGTAGACAATAAACTCTTCCCTTCCAACGATCGTGGTCGGCCGATCGCACTCTAGAGGAATCACCTTCCCTCCCCCATCCTTTGGCCATCGAGACGAGTGCCGAAGGCCCGTCTTCGACAAGTGGTGACCCCAACGACTGACACCAACCGACTGAAGAAGTCGCGATCCCGCTGAATAAGCAGCAATTCCAGCGAGGGCCCACTGAACAAGTAGAGAACCCAGCCACCAACCGACCAACGGAAGCCGACCGCCGCCCCGAGTGCCGTGAACCTCGGTGCGCCGCGAGTCGCCCGCCTTCGTCCAGTCGCCTGCTTGCGTCCTTCGGACCGCGAGGCCGACCATCGATTGAAGAGCGAAGAGTGAGGAGTACCGGGGAAGAACCTGCGGGTCACCCGAAGAGCGAAATCCGTGGATCCAAGACGGACCACGTGCCGACCAACAAGCGGTCACTAGAAGTCGGAGGCCTCGAGAAGAGAGCCGATTCGAGGGGAAGAGTCCAAAAGGTGACCCCAAGCAGCGAAAGCCGTGAGTCCCCGAGTGGCCACGGAGCGACCTGCGGGCTGAAAGTGCCCAGCGCTGAAGTCCCACAACTGGGCAGGAGAGCGGACTCGGAGAAGATACCGCAAGGAGTGCAGACCCAACGAGCAGGGCAGCAAGACTCCAAATCGAGCAGTGCTCACCAACGGCCTCGTGATCGAGAGCCGATCGTAGGGACGAGATCCCGAAACGCGTCCGATTGCGGACGATCAAGTGATTTGCATTCCGACCGACCGGAAATCGATTGGAGTGGGGAGGATCACCAGTGAGGACCCAAAAGAGTGCACGTGCCACTCGAAGCGGAGGCCAAACAGCCGGCCAGACGAACGGCCATCCCGATTCGGATCGAACGGAGCCGACGGCGTCAAAGAAGCGCCATTTGAAGCGAATTGTGTGAATCTCGATCGAGCGCAAGTGATTTGAGTACTCAAACGAGTGCAATCGATGGAAAGCGGACAGACGGTCCGAATTCGAGTGTTTTCGGCTAGCCGGTGGGCTTGGAATTCGTCTCGCGTGTTCTTTGTGCGTGTGTTTTGCGGAAAGCGGCCTCTTTCGGAGTTCGACCGTTGAGCTTCCGGCGACTCCGCCGTTTGCCGAGGCGGCCCACCGCGGGTGACGCAATCCGCCCGCTCTACCGGGCGAAAACAAGCGGCCCGCCGAGCGGAACACGTCATCAACCGCCGCCGAACGGCGAGGAGCGGCGAGAAAAACACCCGCCGACCGCGAAAACAAGCGGCGGCCGACGACAACATCCGCCGAGCGGGCCGACCGGCTTTGTAGTTTGCTGCGGGTGCGGTGTGACCCGACTGCCAAGCGGCTAGCGAGCGGCCGACAAGGGGGAAAAAGGTGCGAGCCGAGTGCCCTGCTCGCCCGCCTGAAGAAGGCGGAGGAGCACGCCGAAATACCCGCGGGTGACGTTAGAACGGGGCCGTTCGTCGAGGGTCCCCTTCGAGATGCCGCTCGCCGACCGGATCTCGTGTCCAAGTCGGGCGCCATCAGGCAGTTCTACGGCATGGGCCTCAAAGATTTGCGCGAACACACGGCCACGGCCGACGCCTACCAGGAGGTGCTCGAGGATGACGGGGCGGGACGCAGCAAACGCGCGAACGCCTCGCGATCGAATGTCAACTCATCCGAATGAACACCACGCTCCGATCGCTAGAACGTGCAATGCTGAAGGCCAAAGAGAACTGGGCCAAATGGGACACGCTGTGCTTCGGCAACGAAGAGGAGACCCTCTACCGGAAAGACCTGGAAGGCAGAAGAGGGACACAACGTTCCCGAACTTCTCTCCGTGGCTCGAAGAGGCAGTTGCCACCACGTGAAGGGGCTAATCGGCGTGACGACCGTGCTGCACTCGCGACTGAGCGATGTAGTTGAAGGACGAGACTTTCAATCTGTTGGGGTAGGAGGAGGATCGGGATTTCCGGTCCTGTCCCCCACTGCCGCTCCGATGGCTCCCGCTTTTGGGGTACTCGTACGTCCCGACGCGCCCGTCCATCCCCACAATCAGGCCACTCCCACTTCGGCGGTGACGTGGGCCAACTCCGCGCAGTTCCTGCAGATCTCTAGGCGCGATGACTCGCAGCCCCTCTCCGACGTTCAAGAACTCGCACACTTGCTTTCACTGCTGGACGGAGATCGCCAAGCGAACGGTCGATTCGTACTCGTTGCCTGCGGAGAAACTACGACGAGGTCAAGCGCGTGCTGGTACACAAGTACGGCCGCAAAGAAGTGATCCAGTCGCGATTGATCGAAGAATTGATGGGGCTGAAAGATCCGAAGGATCGAGTTGCCGATTTGCGTTCGTTTCTGGATGTCGGTCCAGCGGATTTCGCGCCAACTGGAACTCCAGGGCTGTCATTTGGATCTCGCGTTGGCGACACACGCGATTCTAAAACGAAACTCCCGTCAGCATCAACAGCGAGCTCAACAAAATCCGATTGGGACGCGATGAGTGGAATCTGGAATTGCTTTGCAAGTACATGTCCATCACGCTGGAAGTTCGAAGGAGGATACCGACCAAATGCAGGACATCCAGTTGAGCAAACGGTCCGCGCACGTGACGGAGGCGGAATAAACCACTTCCACCGCAAAGAGCCGAATCACTTCGACCGTTGGCGAGGTCTCAAGAGGTTACGGGCGCCGAGGACGCCGATCAGGCGAGGATGATGATCGCCGTGAGCCGTGGAGAACCGTACGGCGAACAGTAGACTTCGGCTTAGACGACAAACGGTCGTCCTATGCCGTCGATGGAAGCGCTGCATCAAATACTTCGGTGCGAAGAGCGCGGACATCAAGTCGCAACGTGCTGGTCGGCGAAGGCCGCCAAGGAGCGGAAGCCGCTGCGAATGAGCGCGCAACGGTCAGGAAACGCCAACGAGTGCTCATCGACGAGCGAAGCGGAGAACGCGAGAAGGTGGAATGTTCGCCCGTTTCCCGACGCTTCTTCATCGAGCCGCGCACACGCGAATTGCATCCGAAGGGGAACCCTGAAGAGCAGCAAAGCGAATTGTGCTCAAGTTGTTTACGAAACGGACGACGAATCGAGCGTCCTCAACCCCGAAATCGCGTTGAACGGATCGACCGATTGCCGCTCGTCATGGTCGAGGTGATCAACGAACAGTCGAAGAAGTCCACCCGATTGGCCGCACTTCTCGACACGGGCGCCAATGCGAGCTTTGTGACCACGAGCGTCCAGAAGCAGCTCGGACTGCCGAGCAAGCCGGAGCACGGCGTCCAACTGATTGGGATTCGGAGGACGGTCGAAGAAGGCCGTGACCACGAGTGTCCGCCTTGGAATCCGCCTGCAGAGCGGGAGGTCATGCCGATGGAGGCAACGGCAATGCCGCACTTGATGCACCGACTTCCAGTGACCGACGTGAAGGAAGAAGGCTGCAAGACGCAGATGCTGGAACCCGCAGATGATCATCGGCAAGCAGCACGTGTGGAAACTGCTGCGCATTTCCACCCGAACGAACGGGGAGGGATTCATGATCGTGAACACGGCGATCGGCGACGTGGTCATCGAGAGGACAAATTCACGCGCCTCCGGACATCCGTACAAGAGCGCGGCCGGGAGGAGCGACTCGTCGAGCGAAAAACTGGCCGAACGACCCATTCGAGACGCAGGACACGCAAACGGCCGACGGAGTGCGCAATTGGCGCGAAGATTGCCGGCCAACAGGGAAACGGAACACCCCACTCATTCGAAAAAATGAGTCGCGCAGTTTGAAGCTGTCAAATCGACAGTCAGGAAGCGACGATGCGGACGGAGAACCACTCGTCGACGTTATCGCTCGTGCATCGTGAAGCGGCGCCAATGGAAGGCGGTCAAGCCGTTTAGGACGAATCCCGAACGGAACTCGTAAGACGATGTGTCGACCGCCCGAGAGCCGACTCCAACGACCAAGCTGAAGACAGACGCGAAGCAGGCTGCATGATCCGCAAGCTGAACGCGCGAAAAATCATGACCTGCGCAGACACCATGGCTACGAGCGCCGTGATGCGAACATCGCGCCGAGCTTCGATGAGAGCCGATGATCAGCTTCAAGGAGTGGAGCGCCAGCCGCTCGTTCCATCAGAAGCCGCCCGACTTGCGCACGAGTCGCGACCGCTCGGCTATTGATTGAATCCGGAGCGACGAAAAATATTCGCACATCGAATGCCATTGAGCGCAGCCGCCTTTCAAATCTTCATTGATGAGTCATATTGTTGAACTGGAAATGTTGAAGCCGAATAACGACGGCGATTTGCTCCTGCCACTCTGCAAAAATTCTACTTAATTAAAGGAGGATGACTATGGCTCAAGCCCTTCCCCTCAACTTCTGTGTGTAACTTCCAAAAGGCGGCGGGAGTGTCGCGAACACGCGAGGACGAAAAGGACGGGAACAGACCAGCAACCTTGCGGAGAGCTCTGCCCGCCTTTCATGGTCATTACAACCTCGAAGCCCACGGATATCCAGCGATCGATCATCCTGTTGCTCATTTCTCGCCTCATCCCCATTCGTTCCGCTTCTTTCTTAATGGTTCCATGCCCTTAGAGATTCCTTTGTTCTTCCTCTTTGTACCCGCCGATCGCCGCCTACCCGCTCGGCTCGCTTTCCTCTCTTCCTCTTTTCGAGGGGTTCAAGAGAGCAGGTGCCCGTCTCGGAGCGCACCCGCCGCCTCCCCGAGTTGCGGATCGCCTTCTTGGACCACGATCACCGGCGGCGAACTTCTCATCATTCCCCTCGTGCGCTCGAACGAGCAAAACAGCGGGGGACGTTGATACCTACCTTCTCCTTGCCGCTATCTTCACTCTCGCCGTTGTTGCCCAGGACGAGCCGCCAAACGCACCGCCCGCCGCCGGCCAGTTCGCGTATAGAAAGCCGTCTGCCGCCATGTCGAGCTGGCAGTCTTTCGCCTTTCGGCTCCCTTTTTTCTTCACCCTTCGATCCTCCCCCAACCCCCTTCGAGCGGCCGTTCGCTGATTTGTTTCGTTTGAGTAGACAATAAACTCTTCCCTTCCAACGATCATGGTCGGCGATTCGCGCTCTTCAACACTCCTCCCCATATTTCTCACCGTGGAGACGAGTGCCGAAGGCCC